>CM042757.1:20094564-20145510 GCA_022496165.2 Catalaphyllia jardinei | reverse complement strand
TGGTAGGAACGTAATATCATTGATGCGGTACTGACGTCTTGCGAATATGCTCGATGCAGTTACTGATGCAAACATAGAAATGCCGCGAGTCGTTTGTGATGTATCCCAGTACAAATTTGGCAAGATGAGGGGGTGACGTTCTTTGTTGCTGACATCTGCTTCACAGAGTCTACCGCCGACCCGAAGTAGTCTGTCCTTGTTGATTATAGGACACAACTTGGCTAAAGGACTAGTTCTGGGCAGCTTTTCTGAATGCTTAAGACACTTGATGTCTTGCGTAAAGGCTTCATATTGGAGGCATCTTAGAATCACAACCTTCGCTAGTTCATTTGCTCGCGTAGGTGAACCTTTCTCCTGTGCAGCTTGGGCCTCGCTGTGTGACTGAGCGGCAGTGATCAGCCTTGCGATTGCTCCTTGCAGAATTGACCACTGTGAGAATCTGGAAAAATGTTCCGATCCGATATTTGTGCACTTCTCCACTCGTATAGCATACGCCTTCACATCTGAGCGCACTTCAGGGTCATTGGTCAACATTTCTGCAGCACAATTTCCCTCTTGAGTGGATGTTGCTAGGTCAGTCTTGTATAGGAACTTCGGTCCGGTGTGCCACATGCTCTCCTTTAGGTCATCTGGTTCTAGGGATCGAGTGGCAAGATCAGCGGGATTTTGGCTGGTAGGAACGTAATATCATTGATGCGGTACTGACGTCTTGCGAATACGCTCGATGCAGTTACTGATGCAAACATAGAAATGCCGCGAGTCGTTTGTGATGTATCCCAGTACAACTTTGCTGTTAGAGTAATAGGTCACTGAGTCCGGTTTTCTTTCGAGTTCTTCAGTGATAACCTTGGATAGTTTGACTCCCAAAACGGCTGCACAAAGTTCTAAGCGCGGAATGGTTGTCTCATGGGCCAGTGTAAATTTAGCCTTTCCAAGCACGAAGGATACTTGTACTTCACCGGTATGCTGGATTGTTCTTGCCCGATTGTGGGGCATTGAGACCAGAGGTCATCGATCTCAGGAGAGCTGCTTTCCTTTGATAATGACTAGTGCTGTGAGACTGAGGGGCCGTAGAGGCTGTTGGTTACTGACAAGACTCCTCACCAAGAGAACGGTTTCTCTTCAAGGGAAACTTGGAAGGTGAAAGCGTCTGACTCCAAGTCCCAGAACACTCCGAGCAATCGCTGTATCGGGATAGGACACTTGGTGAAGTCTAAGGTATGAAGACCACTGGCATGATGTTCTGGCGCAGAGGCTTCCATGACTTCTGCGTGACTTGAGGCGATTTTATGTAAACGAAGATTCGCAGGGCTTGCATGGACTGAGTGCGACAAAGCAGATCTGTTGCCTTTTTGGTGTATGGGGCTGGAAGGAGGCCATTGCATCTGTGCCAAACTTAGATTCTTTGATTTTGGCAGTTTTGCGCAGGCCATGGTATCCGTATCCGTTCTTGTCTTTAGTCATGCCGTTTTCCATAATTTCCATAAACCTTCTGTCTTCAGTAGAAGTTCCTGGCTTGTTGTCCTGTGGCGTGCGCCTGAACACATCTCATCCCAAGCCGTCGTCAAATTTGCGGTTAACATAGGGTGCGTCTATGTTGGTGTTGAACTTGACATGGAAATGGAATTTCTTCCCAGTTGTTAGGGATCTCATCACACTCGGTGAGCGTTGGGAGACGATATTTCGCACTTTGGTCAAGGGATTCTATCACCAGTCCTCGCGCAAGTCTCCCTTTAGTTTCTTTGACTCCGAACCATGTCTTCAGCGTGTACGTGGTCGTTGTTCCTTTGGTATTCAGCTTCTAGAACAGTTTGGCTAACGAGTTATTGTTCTGCTCATCGATAAGGGCATAGGCCTTGACCTTCTTATCGGGTTTGCTTTCGCATATATGTTGGCTAAACAGATTTTTGCACAGCACCTCCTGGCTCCTCCTGAGTTTTGACTGCATATCTCAGTGCATCTGTTTGTTATGATCAGATATTCAGTTCCTTGAGGGGTTGCTGCCGCTTGCTCCTCGCCCTGCTGCTGTGCCGGACTTTTGAACATGTGAGTTTCTTGCCTTGCGTTATCAGGATGGAGAACCGTCTCGTGTTTATTGCTGTGGCATACTGCACAGTCAATGTTGGAGGTCCAGTTCTTTGTGGAATGCACAGATGAAGCTGTGCAGTGCAGACAAACAGGGTGCTTCGTTAGCAAGTCTATTCACTCGCGATACGGCTTTGCCTTGAGAATTCGGCATACTTTCAAGGGATGGGGGCTGTAGTGAATGAAACACCATTTGCTGGGATCATTTCTAATGGGCGTTTCTCTTTGTGCGTGCTTGGGTCCGGTAACTGCGGCTTTCACTGTGTTGATATCTTGCCGTGCATTCCGAGGTCTGAGAGTTCTAAAAGAGTAATTTGGCTAGGTGGAAGTTAAAGATTTCTCATTATTGTCCGTGGCTAGATAGGGGTCATTCCTCTCGCGGGAGACTTCTGGATAAACTTTGAGAACTTGTTAAATGGGGAATAGTCGATGTTACGTTGACTTTTCTATTTGAATGCATACTGCTGCCATCTCCCCTGGAGATCATCGGGTAATTTAATCACGACAGGCCTCAAGCATGATGGCTCGTCAAGAATTTTGAGGCCTTTTAGTGCTTAGGATAGTATAGTGAGACTAATCTAATAACTTTCAATCATAAGCTAAGGTGTGGCGATTCCTATCTCAAAGGAAAAATGTGGCTGTCTGCACGGAAACTAAGTAACACGATCATTAAAAAGAAATAAAATAGCAATGATCTCGCAATGTTCAATGTTCTACTGCAGTGTGACAGCACAGTTACTCATCTTGAAACAGAGGACCATTGAATTTCCCATCACTTGTGTCGCACCACAAAAAGATGTTGGCACAGAAAACTGTCACTCAATTAAAAAGATGACTTCATTTGAGCTGTATCTGAACAGTCCAATTTTATATTGAAACTGTAAATGTCCATGTATACTAGCCCTTGCCTGTGAAAGACGTGTTGCTTTCATATCAATGTACACAATTCGACATGTTCCTGTTAGCTTCTCACCACCTTATTATGCTAACCTCCCTCCATAAGACACCAATTAAGGGTGTCTCCATACTGAGTGTGTAAATTTGTTTGAAAAATCGCTTCTAATAACCCAAGTGCTCATCATCATCATTTAATTTTGTACCAGAAGGCACACGTTAGGTTGCCCCTGATTCCCATTCAGACACATGCCTCCTGATGCATTCACCAGACCTCTCTCTGAGTTTTATCTTCAATATGGTGTCAATGATGTCCTCACTACTAACTGTTGTCATGTGTCCTTTTATTAATTTAATGATTCTTCTGTTACTCACTTGTGTAGGCCATCTCATAATAGCATCTTAAATATTGATATTTCATATTTAAACTGGAATACATCTAATCATCTATTATTTCTTTTATTTGCTCTTAGTCATCTTCCATATTTCAGTTACCAGTCCAAGCAACCCAATGGAAACCATTGGGGTGTTGTTTGAGAGGCAGTGTTGATGTTGTTTTTTATTCCAACACCTTTTGTGCTTCATACAATGTAGCTTTGTCACACATTACAAGGAACTCCTTCTTCCCTTCCTTTGTCATTTAGTATACTTACTTACAGTGCACTTAATAACTGACCAAATGACAGATATGAGAAACTCATCACTCTGTGTAAATTTTGCAGTCATTTAAGTTCCCTTTCATAGTGGTTAATTTTGGCATTACCAGTGTCCCTATCTGCCACTAACCTTACAACCTCTCTAGTTTTGTGTGTCAAGAATGTTTTCAGTTTCTCTGATAACCTTTTAATGTACGTGAGGAGTTAAGCCACCACTCAACACCCATGCCTGGAGGACTGGTTGATTTGCTATTGGGGTTCTCTTTCCTGGATGGTTGACTTTCATGGAAAACAAGTATCTCTCCATAGTAGCTATCTTTCCAATCCAAAGGTAGTAATAATACTCCTAACTTCTTCAGTCTTTTAAAATTTGTGTTAAGCACAATGCTGTGTGTGGGCTGCTACGATACATTATCCTTCTAACATCTCACTCCACATTATTTTGCACTTACATTTTGAGATCACAATATTAGCATAAAAAAAGAAAGGAAAAAGATATATATTACAATAAAAGGTGACAATGGTATATAGTCTGTGCATGGGGGCACGTACACCAACTCTGTCCACCTTGCACAGTCTTTTGCCACATTTTCAATCTGGTTCCATGTGGTAAAGCCAAGTATCCAACATTCACTCTCAATTGTTCAACACCTTCAAGGTTCCATGTTGAAGACACCTTAGCATTGTTGATTATTCTCAAGACTTGGCACATGGTCTAACCATCTCCAGTTTCCATCATTTCAGAAACAGTCATCACTCAGCTTTCTTGAAAAGATCTTTGTTTATGTTTGTAATCTTTTCTGGCCAAAAGATTCTGTCACCTTCTGTGTTTCTGTGCCTTTAGTACGACAGCTAGGACATTACAGTAACTCTTGGAGATTTTAAGTTTGGTCTTGCAGCAGCAGCAGCAGCAGCCACAGTGTTTTGAGTTTTACATTGACACCTCTAGTGATGTGTACTCTCCTGCTGATATCCATCGCAGTCCTATTGGATCCTCCCATCTCAAAACCAAGGTAGACAAATTTGTCCACACCCTACAAGGATGTTCCATTTAAAACGATTTGATGCTGGGACTGATTAGTAGTCTTAGTAGTCTGCCATTGTCTTCATAATCAAGGTCTTCCAACATAGATGTAAAACTCCACCCAAGACCCCTGTTTCTCAATGTGTTTGTCACCATCCAGTCCACTGCCATAATAAACAAAAATCCTGACATGGCACAGTCCTGACAAACACCACTTTTAATGTAAGTCCAGTCTGATATCTTAACATTATCAATGACATTACAGCAGCTGTCCTCATACATCACTCTGATCAGATGTGCAAACTCACTTGGTACCCCATGTCTCAAAATCTTCCATAAATTAATCTGCTATGATCCAAGCTGTCAAACTCCTTTGTAAAATCTACAAAGTTGGTGTACAGTGGACTGTTCAATGTTTCCAAGGATAAACACTTGCTTAATAGGTCATCTCCCCACCCAAAATCCATGTTGCTCACATCTCAACTTTGTGTCAATGCTGTCTTTGATACATTCAATGACCAGTCTACCAAGAACCTTTCTTGGTATAGAGAGTAGCCTTGGAGATCCCCTAAAATTGTCGCATTTGGTCAAATCACCCTCTTTGGGTACTTTAACAGTCATAGCCTTCTTCCAATCATTTGGTACCTTCACATTCTCACATATATGCTCAAACAATGTACAATCTTGCAGCAACTTCTGGATCGACTTTTACCAATTACTGAACTCAGTTTTGCAAGCAGTGTCTTTAGGAGCAAATCTTTTGAAGGTGGATTTTGACATGACGCGAACTTAAATGATAAGTACTTTTAGCAGCTTTGACAGCACATTGTTTTTTTGAAATAAATGTTTTGGTTTTTGAAGTAGAGAAACAGACCAAATAAACAAACTTGACCAACCTTGTATCGAACCGGTGTCAACAAAACAATTTCACATCTGCCCCATTCACTGCCTTAATCACCTGCGCTAACAAAGCAGCAGTAAGAGATTAATGTAATTGCACAACTAAGACTTGTAAAGGTTTCTTTTGTTTTTTAATCAACAAGAGGTCTCCAGAGGAAAACTGAGTTTTTTGCATACATTAACTACATAATTTATGTGCACATTTTTATTACATTTTTACTAGATTTCATTATTATAACAATAAAAATTTATTATTATATTATTTAAACTGTGCACTGCCTCTCTTTATTATTATTATTATAATTTATTAACCTAATTCAGCTTTTGGCTGCGATTTTAATCAGAATAAACTACCTATCTATCTACCTTTGGAGGATGAAGTGCAAATCGTTAAAAACAGTAAGGAATGATGCTTTCATGTCCAAACAAGTCGGTCTGCCAAAAATTAGCTTTATCCTACAAAAAAAATTAATGAAAATCGGCCCAAAGAGTGACATGCACCCTTTTTGCATGAAAGCTTTCAATAATTATAAACCCTTTGTAATCATTTTAGCTATTTCTGGACACTTTCAAAAAACAACTACCATAGTTTGCAGCAGACACCATTGAAACATCAAGTGCACTAATAGTTCTACAGGCAGCAAACATACCGCTATATATTATATAATTATTCTGTGCCCATCGCAATTCACCTTTCCAGTCCCCTTTAACCTCTTGTCAATAGTTAAGTGATTTTCAGCTCAGAAAAAAACACATTTATATGCTTGCCAGATTATGTAGATGAGGCATTGATCGTTGGCAGAAATCAAAATGGAACAGCTTATTTCTGAGTGGCCTAAGCCTCCCTATCAAAGTGAGGCCTGGTGCACAAGCATTCTTATGACAATGAAATAATTTTTATGTAAATGAAATCTCAATTTCATATGAAAGGATGGTCATGAAGTCTCACTTTGAGAAATGGCCTATTCCAAAGATGGTCATGGTCATAAAGCCATGGTAACAGTATTTTTAAGTTTATTTTGTGGAACACATCTAGTGGAGTCTTATTGCAAAGATGCAAACATTTCCGATACATATAATTCGGTTGAGACATCTTTTTCCTTCATATTTGATCAAAATTTGGTTTATTTTATGATGCCATCACTTTAATAGTATTAACAAATCGGATGTGGTTTAGAGTGGTGTGTACTCTTATCGACAACGATACGCGTCATCACAGTGATCAAAATGTTGTGGACTCACGAGGCGAAGCCAAGTGAGTCCGCAACAAATTTTGACCACTGTGATGACGCGTATCGTCGATAAGAGTACCCACCACGCTAAACCACATTTGATTTGTTTTTTTACCACAATATCAAAAGAACAAAATAAATCTTTGTCTTGACAATTGAAAACACCGACTCAGATTTGCAAGTGCACACGCTGCATTATGTAAATACGCTGCTTGTACGCATCAGACTTTCCTTTCAAAAACATTTGCAAACTCCCTTAATATGCACAAATAATACGAAAAAATGTTTGGGGAAAGAGTAATGACACATACTCGTCGGTAAGAGTACAGAGCATGATAAACTACATTTCGATTTGTTTTTTACCACAATATCAACATCAGAGAAAATGTTTTTCTTCAGAGTGCGAGCTGAAAAAGGCATGGTGTGACACATTGATGCAAGCAGCGTGATAAGGACTCTTATTTACCACAGTAAATTAGCCAATCAGATTGCGAGATTAGCAGCAGTTATGGTAAAAATATCTCTGGAACAAAAAGAAATCATTTTAATAGTAAACAGCATTTTTTTTCCCATTAATTTACTATGAGGTCATCATAATGTTATATTTTCTCAAGGAATATTAGAAATATTACTTTTAAATCCATTTGGTATATTTTAGAGATACAATTAATTAGTGACAACCAATAATGAAGAATTTCAAGGATTTTTCATTTCAAGGACACTATGTATTGAATTTGTTTTCCATATTCATGAACTATACCATGAATGAATATTGGAACTTTTTGGAACTTTTTGTTAACAAAAAAAGGACATTTTCTTTCAGTTTATTGTTAAAATAACTTTGTTACAGGTTGGGCCAAGTCATGCAACATAAATTAAAGACCAAAAAAAAAACTTCTGAAAATGTCTTTAGTTGTGGTCAATCAGGCATTGAAATATTACTCTTCCCAGTAGACCGCGACACCTACGAATTTTTGGCTGCCTTCCAGAGTAACGTTTTTAATGTTGCGAGTTTGTTTCAAATCAATCACGTGGTACATTGAAATGCACCACGTGACGGCATTTTTTTCTGTGTGGCGTCATGTTCATTCACATGTTTATCTTCAAGAAGAAAGCTTACTGGGCGTTTTGCGTCTAAAAAAACCACTCCAAATTTGTCCTAATGATATTTTATCTTCAGCTGATAAACAGCGGCCATGCTGACAGTTCTTTGGCAGACAAAAACCACGATAAGCTTTCCTCTTGAAGATAAACATGTTGTGAATGAACATCACGTAGTACGAAAAAGTCATGACGCGACACACAAGAAAAATATCCCCACATGGTGCATTTCAATGTACCACGTGATTGATTTGAAACAAACTCGCGGCATCAAAAACGTTGCTTTGAAGGCGGCAAAAAAATTCGTGGGTGTCGCGGTCTACTGGGAGGAGTAATAATACCTCAGTACCTATTGATTTTAGATAGGTTTTGTAAATAACAGTTAAAAAAACAATAAATGTGCTTGTAACTGGTAGCAATCAGGTGGTCCTTATTTGGTGATTTCAGTAGAATTTTAATTTGTTTTTCACCTGCATTTATGCAAGTTTTCAGACTGTACTTACCTGAATCTAGTAAACAGAAGTGGGGGTGATACCATTTTTATAGTGAGCATAACAAAGAAAGCCGATGTGTGATGGAGTTACTTTGCTTGCTCTCAAGAAACATCGGAGCAAGAGTCTTTGTTGTTACCTTAGTTGTGTTTGCAAATTGTGTATATTTTGAAATTTCCAATAAATTACTGTTGATCAACTCTTTGCAATGTAATAATAACTGTGGCATTTGCGTATTATTAAACTAAGTGCAGATTTTTGTTTTGTGCTTTTAGACTTCATATTTGGAGTACAATTTCATTTAAATGCTCACAAAAGTGACATGCATATGAGGACTGGAAACTATAGATGTTTGCCATCATGCATGTGTTTATTGAGAAAGGATAGCACAGACATATCAATATATCAGGACACTTAAATGCGCTATTATAATTACATTACATTAGGCCATCTTCACTCCTAACGGGGGGCATAGGGCATCGACCATGGACCTCCACCTAACTCTATTACTGGCAGTTCACTTTGCCTCTATCCTAGTGATCTGCTTCTAGGTGAGCTCACCTTTCACACTTCACCTCCAGGACTGCTTTGGGCGACCTCTTCTTCTGGACCCCTGAGGATTCCACTCGAGGGCGGAACGGGTGATATTATTCTTAGGCTTCCGTGTGCCCGACCATTTCTATTTTCTTCTCTTAATGCCTTCTTCTATACGGCATTGTTGTGTCCTTTCTCATAGATCTTCATTTGAAATGACCTCTGGCCAACGGACGTTCAGGATCTTCCTTAAACACTTGTTGATAAAGGTTTGCAATTTCTTGGTCAGTAGTTTCGTTGATCTCCATATTTCCGAACTATACAGAAGGGCAGACTTCACGTTTGTGTTGAAAATCCTGAGCTTTGTTTGCAATCTGATACATTTTTCCTTTCACACAGGCATAAGCATTAAGAATGTCGATTGTGCTTTCCTAATCCTGGCTGTTATGTCCTTGTCAGTTCTGCCAGTTTCACTAATGATGCCCAAATACATGAAACTCAGACACTCTTTCAACAGCTTCCCCATGAAGTTCCACCGATTCTTGTTGCCTCATGCCAAATATTCGCATCTACTTTGTTTTCTGGATGTTGATTTTGAGCCCAACCTGCCCACCAGTCTCTTGTAATGTTTCTCCCTTCTCTTTCATATCAACCAGTCAGTGCGTTAATAAGCACAGATCGTCAGCATAGTCCAAGTCTTCCAGGCATTGGAGTCCCAAACGTCTACTGTCATATGTGTTTTTTGACACCCAATCAAGTACCACAAGGAATAGCAATGGAGAAAGAAGACATCCCTGTCTTGCACCGGTCTTGACCTCGATGGGCTCGGTCATTGTTCCTCCATGAAGCACTTGGCAAGTAAAGCCCCGATTCTGAATCTTAAGCATATTGATAATTTCATCAGGTATACCATATTGACGAAGAATCCACCACATAGCCTCAATATCCACAGAGTTGAAGGCTTTCTCAAAGCAAATAGATATTACAACAAGAAGAACAAAGAGGTTAAGAAATCCTGCCGTAAAAGGAACTTAATTGAGAGCATTGCAAGAGAAGCGGAAGACGCGGCTAAGAAAAATGATCTAAGAAAAAGTTACATATGACCACAAGGAAACTTGTGGGATAAGATAAGATGCAATCAGAATTGCCCGAATAGAAGTGGGGATGGAACTCTCTTGACAAAAATGGAAGACCAGCTTCAGCGATGGAAGAGACATTTTGAATCTGTATTGAACAGACCAGCCCCAAGCCAATTACCAGATCTACAACCTGCAGATGTTCCCCTGAACAACAACACAGGACCTATTTCTAAAAGAGAAATAAGATCAGCCCTCACTCACGTACAGAATGCCAAAGCTCCAGGGGTAGATAACATCCCCTCCAAAGCATTAAAGGAAGGAGGTCCTTTTGCTGTGGAAGCACTTCATAGAATATTAAATTTCATGTGGGAGAAAGAAGAGATTCCAGACGACTGGAAGAGAGGTCTTCTAGTAAAGCTGACAAAGGCGACCTTAGTCAGTGTGGTAACTGGAGGGGGATAATGTTGCTCTCAGTAGTCTTAACCCGGGTCATATTACCAAATGAAGATGGCTGTTGACGAAGCTCTGAGAGATGAGCAGGTGGGATTTAAAAAGGATCGCTCTTGCATCGTTTAAATTTCCACTTTAAGGATTATTGTAGACCCCCCTCTGTACTTGCTATTTGTGGATCTTTAGAGCTATTATAATAAATACTAATTAATGAACTAGGATGTTTAGTCTGTATAATTGGTACAATATTGGCCTGATTTCTCTTTTTGTTTTGGCTTGGTACAGATCTTGCCTGTGGCTTGGTCTATAAACCGTCATACAAAGAACTTGACCAATAATTCTCCAACACAGACATCATTGTAGTAATAACATATATGTTGTAACAGTTGTATGAGTGAAAGTGACTGCTTTTGGTCCATTGCTATTTAACATGTGCAATGTGTCATTAGGATGGATCTGCCCATATGTACAAGAGCCAACTTTTTTCCTTTAGGTGGCTCTCGTGTATTTAAATATGCTTTGGTGTTTGGTCAAGATGTAGAGTAATAAAGTGACAAAATACATCAAAAATTTGAAGATGTTTAAAAAGTATATGTTTCCAGTCCTAAGCCACCAAGGAATAAAATAGGATATGTTTTATTACATTTGCCTTTGCCATAACAACTACACTGAAGATTTCACAATATCCCTTATTCAATGACTGCATTAAACCAAGTTTGATTGCAACAAACCATATTAGCATGAGTGAGGCAACATGTTGAAGATGTTATCATGTTCTTTCCTTTTCTGGAACCTTTAACCTACTGGACATAACAGCATTAAAACTACCCATTAAAAATATCAAAATTAAAATATTAAGAAACTTACAGTAAAACTCTGGGAGAATAGGGTCATAAAGGATATACATTGCAATAATATTCTACAGCCAGCAGCCTGAAAAACAAATTTAACACCATGGAACACGTCAAAATTAAGCATTTTTATATGGAGATATGTGCGATTTTCATTCAGAATAGACTGTGGGTTTGAAGGCCGTGCCATACCAAAACAATAAAATGTATTTTAGGTTCTTGTAATACTCAACCACTATTCATATTGCTTCAAGTGATTTTTGTGGAGTTATAGTTTCAGTAAGAGCAAACACAGTTCATAAGTTCAGTGCATGGGTGCCTTGTGCTTTGATGTTGTCCATGATGATGTTTGAAATGTCAATGAAATGATGTTTGAAATGTCCTTAAAAAACACAGTGAAATGACAATAAATGAAGAAACGTTTTTTTTTTTACTTTTGTTCGATCAAGGACACACCCACGCATGCATTTCCTGTTGAGTGACCTGAAACCTATTCAAGCCGCTGTATAACTGTGTTGTATTTCTTACAAAAATTAAGGTTATTGTTCTTTTGTGTGGTTAACTTGTGGTTAAGGTGTTAGAAATTAGTTTTACTAGATTTTATAAATAATGATTTGCATTAGAATAAGTTAGATCTTTGAAAAAGCGTAAACAAAAATTAAGTAACATTTGCGGTATAAATACGTAAATTTTCCTAGCTAATTCTAACAAACAGAAAAGTTACATAACTTGGTACAGTAGGGTTTAGGCTCTTTTGCACCTTATTTGGTCACGATTGTGAACATGTTTTTTGTGAAAACCACACAATCTGTTTGTTTTCTAAACCCGACTTCCGTGATCCGTTCCTCCCTATAATTCGTACTACTCTCAGCCCTCACTTGTAATCAAGTGACCCCATTAGTACAGCATATGTTTACCAGCCCTTATAAGGGGTTCCGCTTCACCTTGCGCCAAATTTGGTTATGCTGTTTATCTATATACGCCCATAATCACGAGCTCAAGACGTGTGGCTATGACTTCCTGAGTGAGAAAGCGACAACCTGATACGTGACGCGCTGTTCTTACGCATAAGGGTATTAGAACAATTAACTTTAAGCCGCATCAAAGGTTTCTCATTGTTTTGCAAGCTGGAGTTCACCAAGTATGCAAAATCAATTAGGTTTGCATGAGCTGCGTTTATGGATTTTGCAGGAGAATTGTGTTTGCCATCGCTGTGAGCGAGTCTATACACAACGTGATGATCTTTAGTTTACAGTTTGGTGTCGAAGTGAATTCAAAGAGCCGATTATGTTAATCAAATATTGATTGATGCTTGTGTCACTCACTGAATTAATGAACTCCAGTGTCATGTCAAACAGAAACGACAATAGGATACACAGGATCGGGGGCTACGGATCTAATCACGATCAAATTCTAAAAGACGCTGATTTAAACAATCAGGAAATGTTCCTGTTGACATGGGATAGATTAGGCTTAAAAATGACAACAAGTGTTTTCAAAACAGGCGTGGGATAATTCGTTAAGAGACAACACCAATCTCGAATCTTTTTGTATTTGTGGGGATTGTACATGATGTGTATTGATACGTCATTTCCGAGAAATGTTAACTTCACTTTTTTTGTTTTTCATGGACAAAGCATTACGTTATGTAAACCTCTCTCAGATTGTGTAGTTGTTCAAGCATGGTTATTTTGTCAGTCACACTCTCTCGCACAAATTTTCTCGACTTTTCACGTGTAGTTCGTGAGCAATACACCCTTGGATAAAGAAAAAGTAATCCAACTTTTTAACCCTCGGATCACATTGATAAGTGATAGCGAATTTAAACGTCCTAAATGCAACCACAATATGACTCGGTGTCGACCACACGGCGCCAAGCTGTGCAGAACTGTCTATCAAAAGACTTGTGGAAAATTTGCTCAGCTCTTGTTTTGGGAAGTTGTGGTCGAACCAAATTCCAAGCGATCTTCCCTGACAATTGTTTTCGAACGTCCGATCGCTTTCTCTTTAATTGTCGATATCTCTAGCTTATCGCCAAGTGAAAGTAAGGTTGATGGTTTGGTTAGCTGATTCGGGAAGCAGTGTTATGAATCAGCTGGACCACAACACAAAGCATTCTTTCAGTTTCGCGCCACTGTGGAAAATATTATCGATCATTTGCGATTACCCTGTAATTAGTTGTGGAGTACTCTTGGAGCGTAATACGGAAGTCGGCGTGGGAAGGACCCGAGTTTCGGAAAGCTTTTTCAAGGTTTCACGTCTCAGTTTACATGAAGATCCTATGGCGTACGATTTAACCCGATTGAAGTTTGAATTCTCCGCAAAGTGGCGCCGTGAAATCCCAGTTCTTTAATGGTTAACACTTGACAGCTTTTGTTGTCTTTTGTCATCTGCCTCTCTGCTGATTGGCTAGACCGTGTGTGATAGACAAACCGTTTGTGTATTTGACACGCATGACACGAAGTAAACAGTGTGCGTAGATTGGAGAAAAAAATTCTATCATGTCTTCAGATGGGCCTCAGTGAGCGGGGTAAAGCGGAGGGCACAATGGTTAGCGGCGAGAGTACGTCTCTAGTCGACTTCGTTAAAATGACTAACCCCGGTTTATTTGATTTCCAGGACGAGATACACTCGTTCATCGAAGCCTTGCTTCCTCATGTAAAGGCTTTTGCCTATACGTGGTTTAATTTGCAAGCAAGAAAGCGAAAGCACTACAAGAAGCATGAAGTGCGAATGACTCCTGACGAGGAGAGAAGGTGCAAGGAAGAGCTAGATGCTGAAGCCCCTGAAGTAAAACAGAAGTGGGCTTCAAGGCTTTTGGCAAAGCTGCGAAAGGACATTCGCCAAGAATGCAGAGAGGACTTTGTGATGTCAGTCGTTGGAAACAAACCCGGCTCGTCGTGCCGTTGCGTCATTTCCAACCCTGATCAGAAGGGGAAAATGAGGCGCATAGACTGCCTTCGCCAAGCTGACAAAGTATGGAGATTAGATCTGGTGATGGTGATTTTGTTCCGAGGCATTCCTTTGGAAAGCACGGACGGCGAGCGTTTGGGCAAGTCGCAGCATTGTCAGAGTCAGACTCTGTGTGTTTTGCCTAACCATATCACGGTGACAGTTCGCGAACTGGATCTATTTCTAGCGAATTTCATGTGTAATCGAGGTAAGAAGTGTTCACATACAAATCTCCATGTTTGCCAGGTCTACAGCAGATCTGATCAGGTGTTTAGATTCCAGCACACCATAATTACAGAGTTAAATTTTGTACTACTCGGCTGCCGTCTCCTATCAACAAGTTGGAGGTGCTGTTTCTCTTTAATAATTAAAACAGAAAACTGTTTAAGTTCTTTGGGTGTGTAATTTAATCATTTTATTACTCTACAGAAATGAAATTGTTATGTTTGTGTAGTTTGTTTTCTTGCGTTCCATCGACAGCAATTAGTTTCCCATTTTACTCGCAGAGCACAAACAGGATTCCAACAGTCCCGTTCGAAGTTCTGGCGATCCAGATTCTCACCAAAGTAAGTATAAATTTTTAATATCTTTTTTGTAGGACCTGTTGGTATATGTATTCAAAATGAAAAATACAGAATTACATGTACGTTGTGAGTTTGCGTGGAGGTAATGAAAAAATAGCCTTCTACTTTCAAGGACAAACGCCGTGTTGTTGTTTTGTTGTGACCCGACACGTGCGCGCATTTGAACAATCCAAATTAATTCGCTCATAAGGCTTTTGTTTTTGTTCTCGTTGTATTATCCGCCTCTGGAAACCACGTTTCATTGTTGTTAAAGTGAAAACTTAGGGCCCTATTTGCATCCCAAGTTAATCGCAAAATTAGCCCCTCCGGGCTCCACGTGCGGTTTCAGGAAATCGCTGCTATTTTGCTCGCAAAATTCTTTTTCTCCCCCATAAATCATGAAAGACTTCCTCTGAGTAAGTGAATAAATTCCATCGCGTATTCAAAGTAAGTAAGGTAACACTCGATTACAGAAGAGTTCGGTTTAGTAAACATTTAAGACGCTTTGTTTTTCGGCTTAAGTCTTTCCTTTACGTACATGACTTGAAAGTTCGTGCCAGTCAATTATAAAGAAGATAAGTTTCATATTTCCCCTTCAGTTTTTTCGCAGGTCGTATAATCCTGCAACTTGAGTTTTATCGACGTTCTATGACGTTATGTATTTGACTTTTTTGTTTGTAGTGTAATGTGTTAAGCGAACGATTAGTTTTGTGGTAAGCGTTCCTTTCTTGCGGCTGGCACTTGCAAATTACAGCGTAGGCTTTTAGAAGAGAAATGAAATGGAAGGAGTTGCGCCCCTTCGCGATTTGTTAGATGACTTTAGGGATATCCACTTGACAGCTAACGTGTTTATGCATATTTATATGTTCTTTCGCTTCAGGTGAACATAATATATATATGCCATAACCACAGCAAATAGACTGTGACATTTCATCTTATGTTGTTAGTATCAACTGCAAGCTTCTGCACCAGAACATTGTAGGTTTAGTTTTAGCAATTTACCTTACTTTGTCATAAGAAATGAAAAGCCTGCAGTGTTAATTAATTATTTGAGGCACTTGAGGAGATCTAGATCATTCCTTGTTCTGTTGTTCATGCGTTGTTCGTGCTCTGTTTGGTGTAATCTGAAAACTGACGAAGCTACAGGGATGCAGGGTTGGGAGGAATTAGAAGTTAGGTTGTGTTTTCAAGACATGATTTTCATGACCTTGGGGGCGTTTGTGTGGTTGAAAAGGATACGATCCGTTTCTAATCGTGCGTGCACGCGGGAAATACTGAGTTATGTAACTATTATATGAATCAATAATAAAAATTAAGCCAGTTTCACTTATTTACCGGGCTACCCCTTTCTCGTTACTGAGTGGGACTAGGGCAACTAGTACGAGTGTCTCGTGTTTTGTGGTCATGAAGCCAAGGGGAAAAAATCAATCTAAGGGGCATGATTTTTGTGGTTTTGTTTAACGTGACTCAGTTACTTGATATTCCTTGATGTGAAATCTAACTCCTGCGTTTGCCTTGCGAGGTCGTGACACTATTTTTATCTCTGTACACAACATCATCATCCTCTGAATTTCTTGAGTGTTGCTGCATGTTATCTGTTTTTGAGGTTTCTTGTTGTTGTCTTAGGCCTTTTTCAACATTTTGATGAAATTATGTAGGAAATTAAACCTCGGATCAAGAAATAACATTGGTTGTAAAATCTTCTATGATTGACAGAAAGTCTAATAATGAATGAAATTGTTGAAAACTATTGTTCTTGTACCCACTTGACAACTTATTGTCTTGTAAAATGTCAGAAGTTTGTGATGTACAATTGGATGATACCTTTAACAATAGGTGACAACTAAACCTGTTTAGTCCAAGGTCAGGCACTGGAATTTTTTCTCTTCATAATGTGCCTTCTGCATTCTGCACTTAGTGTTAGATTGAAACAATTTTAAAAGGAACAGTGATTGTCTTTTTTGTGTAACAAGCTGTTTGATAAAATTTGCTTGGTAAAGTAGTAATGAGAATGTAGGACTTGATCAGTACTAAGGATTTAAGTGATACTCTGTCCACTACTTGTGTTTTGTCTTAAGATGAATTCAATAAGTGGACATCTTTGTTTGACTTTAGACATGCCAAGGCCAAACCATAAGAGTTAGATTTCACATCAAGGAATATCCATTTTTTGCTGTCAACAGAAGTTTTAGAAGTTTGGTCATCTATTGTTTGGGTTTTCAACAAGATTTTGTCTAGTTATTAATTAGTAGATAATGTAGGTGTATTTCAAAGACAAAGCAGTTCTAAAACTAATGGTCTCGGAATAATTACATCTTTGTTGATAAAACAGCAAGAAATTACAAATGTACTCACATCTCATGTTGACAGCACCTTTAGAAAACTTGATTTAAGAGTTTTTTTTAAAAAAATGGGGTTCCTTGCTAAACCAGAGAGTTGTTTCTTTAAAAACCCTGAATCTGATGGTTTATGAAATAGATTTCTGTAAAAATAGATTGATAAAATTCTCCCTTGTTTGTCTTTCTTAGCAGTATTTCTTTTCAGCATAGTGCATGCCTAGACCAAATATATAGCAATGACTTTATCCTTGTGTAACCAATGTCATTTATAACTAACAAGATAGCAAATGTCAGTACAAAAGGCTGCTTTCTTTGTTAAGTATAACTCAGGAATTATTCTTCATAGGTTGACAACTGTTATTAAATAGGTTTGTCCAGCTACATTACTATACATGTATTAACAACAGCCCTCAACTTTGAATGTATATTTAGAATTCCTAATGGTGAATATCTTGTGTATTGTGAAACCTTTTTGACAAATTTTGCATGTTTCATTTATGAATGTTGTCAAAATTCATTTTGGAAATGTTAATGTAGTGAATCTTACTGAACGTTATAACAATTATCATTATTTATTTCTCCAGCAGAAGTGTTACACTCACTTTTGATAGAGGAAGAGAAATTTTAAAGCTTTGTATTGATTAAATATTGTACTTCATGTTATTTTGGAAGATGCAGGTGTATCTATTGTTAATGTAAACCCAAGTTTTACTTTAGGGAGTTTATCATGCATATCATTAACATTGAAATGTCATTAACATATTTGGTCAATAGTGAACGAAGCAAGGAACCATAGGTATTGTTAGACAAAGGAACTTGTTCTTGCACAATAGAATTAGTTTGTAAAATAAGATAACAGAAGTGATGAGTTGTTTAGGTAACTTAAGGAGGTTTCAGTGTTGCATACCAAACTAGTTACATCATAATGAGCTTGTGGTTGAAATACTCGAGGAAACTACAATTGACAATTTGGGGTAAATTTAGACAGTAGTTCTGTAGTTTAAACTGTAGTTCTTGTATAGTTAAAGAGATACTAACAAGCATTCTTAAGTCAAGACCTTTTTCATAGATTAAATTCAACTACCAATAAACTGTTTCGGGGAATTCTCTGTATATCATCTAAAGGACCCTTGTAAGAACCTGTCAGCTTTATATTGTCCTGACATATGTTGATACTGTATACTGCTGAGAACTTAAACCTGTTACCATTTTAAGTAAATGAGTTCACCCACCATATCAGCTTACAAATGATGTTGAAAAAAACTTTTTTTATGTGGATGGCAAATTCCGGAAGTCTTTTCAGCCAACAAACACCTTGACCTTAGCACCATTCTTGGCAACAGTTACTTTAAAGAAGGGAGTGAAAAAGCAGATTAAGATTTTAGCATCTATTTTGTACTGTTACACATAGCTGGAAGTGCAAAAACCTGTTTTTACATGTTTTAAGTGGTGATTTTCTTTTTTTTTTTTTACTTTCTGATAGTAGTTAATGTGGAAAACAACACTAAGAAAATAAATGCCTCCTTTTGCTTCTTTTCCATCATATGAAACTTTAATTACACTTAATGTTTGTCTTTCACCCTCAACTAAAAATTTTGTGAAAAAGTCTCTCCTCAGTACAATTTGCCAGGCTTGCAAATATAAGTTGAATTTCAATTTGATGAGTTATTTGACAATGTGAAGGAAGGAAGCCAGGGTAGAGAGGGAAGTAAGAACTATATTTACATAGTTAACAATTTGACAGTTCAAACCCAAGACCAGTTCTTATGACAGTAACTGTCACATTGACTCCTTTGATATCTACATAAACCATTAATTTTTCATCTATTTATGTTTGATGTAGAGGATTCCATAAAAATAAACAAATGAAATAAAAAAAGCAAACTGAACTATGGAAAGCAAATTTGCATTTATTTTCTTTTTCTGCCCCAAAAAGTTTTTCAACTGAAGTGGTAACCTTGCAAGTGTAGCACCCTTACTTCAATGTTAAAAGACGTACAAGTGTTTTAGATGTTGATGTTATATAACTGATAATATTTTGGTAACTTGTGTACTTTATCATACCTTAGTATTGCAACTAATATTCACCAGTTGCACTAGACTTTGTTGAGTTACTGAAAACTGAACTGAAAACTTTATTTATACTCGAGGGCGTGGAGCTTACTAGGCTCCTAGCTTAAGTAGTTATGGAAGAGGCATGAGCTTTTTTGTCAGCTTTATGGTTAAATTATAGTAGCTTGATTTGCCAGATATGAATAACTAGGTTGCTTTGAGTGGTAGAGTGACCTTTGGAAATGTTTAGTACAAAAACTGACAGTGTTGAATTATGTCACATTTTGTTATTTGAGTTGAATAATAGTTTGTATTACTTCTTTTTAGTTGGCACAGAGCAAAATTTGGTTTCATCTGGTGTGTTTACAGTAGCTGAACTATATACCTATGCCAGAAGTAAGTGTTCTGATGTCTTACAGCGTCACTTTGTGCACCATTAACATGTGCGGAACAGAACTCAAATTAAGTTTAGTGCAAACTTTCCTTTTTAGAACCACTTTCTGAACTGATTTGATTTCAGGGCAGTTAATTTCCAGGGTTTTTCTTTGGTAGTAATTTTTATATTTGTTGGGTTTGCATTAGAGTCTGACTTAAAAATCTCTTAAGTCGACTTATTGTATTGCAAACTGCTAAGTCACAAATGTGTGATTTCAGTCTTAGTGTCGGCAAACTCAAACAAACTAAGCAGTTCTTAAGTCTGTTTCAAACATGACTTAAGGCTGTTTCAAACATGACTTAAGGCTTGATTAAGAAACATAATAGCAAAAAAAAATTCAAAAGTGCGAAGTTTCATCACATAGAGATAGTATGAACCCAAGTATTATAACTAATCGATTTGTGAAAACATAAGCTATACGTAATTCTGTAAATACGGTAGTAGCTGGACTCATGTTAATGTCAAAATGTACTTTTTGAGATTTGATTGGTGAATATTTTGACAGCGTGTGAAATTTACTTTAATTTCCCATAAAAAGCTCTAGGATTTCAAATTTCATCAGTAATTTCATGTTCAATTTGGGCACACAGGGCTTGACACCAACAGCAGCCAACTAGCCACAGACTAGTTGAAATCTAGTTTTGTCTAGTAGGTTTTTGATTTCCACTTTTAGCCACTTTGGCTAGTAAACAAAACGAAATTGGCCAAACTACAGTTTTCGTCTTCCCCAAGGAAGACAAACACAAATGCTGTCTTGGAAACAAGGTCAGAAAAAGAAGACATGAGTCTTCTGATAAAGTCATGTACAAAATCGTACAGAACTGTAAAGGGATAACATTTCATTTAGGTTAACAACATGTGGATGATTTGCTGTCATATGTATACAGACAAAACATTTCTACAGTGCCTGTCTGTGAAGAAGTCTCAGAGTTTTTATAATGAAGTCTCAGGAAGGAAGTCTCAAAGAAAAACAGAATCCTGAAAGTCTTTTTGGGGAAATTGCTGGATTTTTCTTTCTTTGTGGTCTGTTAGCCTGACAGATTTGATGTGACAAAACGTCATGTATTGTTCCACTGTTACTGCACCTAGCCAACATCAACACTTGGCTTGTGAACAAAAATTTTAGCTAGTGACATGTACATTGTCATTAGCTGTAGGCTAGCATGTCGAAAAGTTAGTGTCAAGCCCTGGATACAAATAAAGAAACAGAAATAGTATGAAAATGAAACACCATATATACAAGCCTGCATTTATTTAGTGGCATGAATCTTAAGCTTATAAACAATGCCATGTTCTCCAAAATGGGAAAATAGTATCAAAAACACCTCTTCTTGTTCACATTGGATACCATGTAAACAGATTGCTGAGAAGAAAAGCAACAATTGTAGCTGGCTGTTTGTTCACCATCTTAAATCCATCCCAGACTGCACATACCATATGATGCACTTTGGGATGGGCAAAACATGGCTGACAGGTGATGGGGAAACAACATTTCAGTTTCATATATGTAAATTTTGTAGTGCTAATCAAAGAAATCACTCTACCTCCTGAGAATTGGCACAGGGAAAACCTTTAAGCAAACAAATTTTGATCGGCAAGGTGGAAGATGTCTGGAGAGAATGGTTTTTTTGATTCTGTTATCTCTGAATCATGGTAATGACATGGTACTGGAAAAAAACTGTTACTATGAAATGCTAGGACTGCATTCTTCCGTTACAACCAGAAAAGTTGACTTGAAAAATCAAAAGGCAGTCTCACCAGAAAAGTAAAATGGGAACAGCTTTTTTTACAGACATATTACTGCAAAAATGCTTTATGGTCATCTGTGAAATAAATGCTAAGTGTTACTGGAGGTTTAATACTGTAATATATAGATTTAGGCCAGCCTAAAAGCGTAGCTCCTTGGCCAGGTTGTTAAGAACTCGATTAAGCTAACCCAGGAAAAGATACAATTTTGATTTGAGTTCTGTAACTTTGCAGTCAGGTTTTCTGTTTTGAGTTTTATAAACACAAAACAAAGTAAGAAAAAACATTTGTATAGAAGAAAATGTTATAATTCGGATAAATTTAAATCTTAGGCTAGCGTTAGCCGGCTTCCGAACAATCCTGAACTGTTTTCACAAGTTAACCTGACATGAGCCTGCAATCCAATCGAAAACCAGCATTTGGCCAGTGGTCAACTTCAAAAAACATGTGACCCCGATGAGTTATAGACTTGAGTCCACAATATGGTCACTTGATATTGGTCAGCAGATACCTTGTTTTGACAGGTGTCAATTGCTCATAACATGGATGTCCAATATCAAAGAAGTACAAGGTAAACCAAGGCTTCATGTCTCTATCAACCTATTATTTGGAGTATGGCCGCCATGTAGCGTGACTCCACTGTCGTCGTCGTGCGTATGTGCCCACGAGCAATACCGCTGCCCGTGATAACCATGAGAAAATCAATACATGGGTTTCTTTTTACTATATGGTTTTGGGGCTCCACTTTCGGAGCACTGCTATTAGAAGCTTTCCTGGTTATTGGCTTCACAGTAAATTTTATCAGACGTGGGACATTCAGATTGCCTTTTGTTGATGTGATTCATCCACAAAGTAACAAGTTTGTTATGGGTGTCAAAGTCAAGGCTACTGCGGACTAAAAACTGAATGATCTGCCCTTATCTGACTTGTGACACTGTATGTGCCTTCAAAAAGAAGGGCAGGTTCCTACCTGTTTTTTATACCTTAGCCTTACTGCCCAACCAAAAAGAAAAGGTAGCAACCTCCTACCTTGTGTAGCAACTAATTCATGTTAATGCTTCGAATATGGTTGTTTAAACCCAGGTTCTAAAAAGTTTCCTATATTTTTGGCATACTACTTAGAGCATTTATAGGGCTAAGTCATGGTCTTCATATTTAACTTTGAAAAACAATGTCGTTAGAAAATAGGACAGTGTTTCAGAATTTTATCTTAATTGGACTGCTGGGTTGGAAAGATCATCAAAAAGATTACTTGAAGATGAAACATATTCCTTTGCTAATTTCAAATTATTGACTCATCATTCTGTTAACTAATAAGTACAGTCTGGTTTTTCTGAGGAGCTTTTTGATGTACCAGAATTATTGTGAATAAAATTTATGTTTTCTTTACAATAATTGTACTTACATTCTCTTTCTTTCTCATCAGCACCTATCAAGTGTGTTAGTTCATCCCATGCTCTTATGTTATCGGACCTGGAAAGTCCATCATACAGTGATACAAGCCTTGAACAGCGTTTTCCAAATGCAGTTAATATTCACCCACGACCAGATCCATATGACCTAAGGTACAGAAAACGAAGTCGGACAATTAGCTCTGTTTCATCAGTTGACGAAGACTGTGATGATGATGACAGAGACAGCACAGGGCTCTATGTCCAGTCACCAGCAAGTTTCTCTTCCCAAGGGTCTAATTGGCAGACTGATGTGGACTCTGGTAAGTCATTGTCACCAGCCTATGGGGCTCTTATGTCCAGGATTGAACGCACATACTGTTTAATTAGTACTTCGTATTTGGCAGGGTTATTTAACATTTTCATATTACTACTTATTATATGGAGGAGAGTGTTTTACTGGGAACTAAACCACTCGTAGATTCCATACGCCACTTCATCCGGACCCAAGTGGCGTATTTTCTGTATGTCACCTTTGAGTGTCATATCGTTCAATGACGTCACGATTCCCGCCCCTTGCTTTTGTTAAATTGGTTTCTCTCATCGCGTTTGTTGTTTAGTCTCCATATAATAAAACATTACACGTTGGCGAGAAGATATGAATTTTATGTTCTCATGGCAAGAACAATATTGTTCTTGCCACTCAAACATAAAATTCATATCTTCTCGCCACTGTGTAATATCCTCTATTCATTAAAAACTGGATCATTGGATAATGGTATATGAGCCATTATACCATGATCTACGAAAATGGCAAACATATGCATGAGTTTTTTTGTAGTCTAGTTTTCTATATTTTGGGGGCGTTTTTAATAAAACAATTATTCCACTCGCGCTTGTTGGATATGAGATGATTACAGCCCACTCGGCGCTACGCGCCTCGTCGGCTACCTATCATCTCATATCCAATGCACGCTCATGGAATAATAATTGGTGAGCTTTTACCAATGAGGACATTTTGGGATGCCTATCATAAGGATTTTGAATCTCATTAGCATTCAATCCTTGACATATCTGCCATGGGGCCTTGGGCCCCTTCTATGAATGGTGCACTTCCAAATCCATTCTCATTGTTTATTTAAGAAATATGTAACATGTGCCGTGTTTAGATCAAGTTTTAGTATAGATCTGCTAGTGTTCTATCACGAATGCTGTTCTCTGATTGGTTACCCTACTCACTATCTATCCCATGAGTAACGAAAATATCATTCTTACAGGTATTTACTTTGAAAAGCCTTTCAAATAAGCAGCAATAATATTATTTTTTACTTCATAGGCACTTAAGGATGTTCGCGCTAGTTGTTTCTGCGCATCCCTACTGCGTACACGCAAATTCTCATGCCACGTCATGCATGAGTGCACGCTAAGTCATAAAATAAACAAATAAAAGGACAGATGGCCATTGCTAGAGCTTTGCCTGGATTTAACGATCTTGGACGTTCGGTGACCCCAGTTTTTCTTTCAATGGATCATTTTCTCTACTGATTTTCTACGTTTAGGGAAAAAATGAAGAAAATCTATCGACTAGAAGTTTGAATTTTTGGCAAAATGCACCGTCAAATTCCGTTCTTATTAGCTCTTCGTGCATCTTTGCGGCAGTTTCAAATGCCTCTTAAAAGGTTGAATTATGTGAAAACGTTAGTAACATTTGGAATTATTTACCCAACAGTCCCACTTCTACAAAATTTGACTAAAATCATTTGCCTCGGTTGACTCACCCTCGATATTTTTAACTATAAACCTCCGTAGACCGTGCTCAACTACATGGGGCAATTTTTCAAAATCAGTATAGATTACCACACGCTTTATCTCTGAAATAAAGACAGTGACCCCCTGTCTTTTTGCATTTCTGGCACAAGTAACTTATCTGCCAGCAGTAAAAAATTAAAAAATTCTATCAACTGGAAAATTTTCGCACGAACGTCCTTAAATATGATGGAATTAAAAATGCCCTTCATATTGCCAAAAAGATTCATTTGCCAATGGGCATAATTAATATTTTTAAGTTGTTATAAAAAGAATCGTAAAAGAGCCAGTAAGAATAAAGGCATGTTGTCCATCATTTCCATTCAATAGTGGAAAGAGAAAACATCCTGCACATTTGAAGTGATTCTGACCTTGATTTCTGTTTGAATTGATTTTTATGTCAGGGTCCAGTGTTATTCACTCTCCTATGGTCCCATACCCTCCCAAGATCAAACCAGAACAGAACTGCTCAGGATATAGTCCAATTGAAAACCACAATTCTGCAATCAGCTGTTGTAATGTGAATGAGCCCCAGTCACCTGCAGTAACATCGTATGGTGGCCAGGCATCACAAATGCACAACCGACCAATGAGAGACTGCAACATGAACGACACATTTATTATGCAATTAGCATCAGCACCTAAAGGCCATGTACCAGCGAGTTGTGGGTTTGGTATGAATCTTCCACAGCAGGGATTCACATTCCGCCTCCCAATGCCAAATGCTCACATACCTTCAGTTGGTAGGTCATTATTTTCATCTCCTTACAATCACATTTTGAAACAGTAACAAGGCATTTTGAACAACTTAGTGGGAAGAAATGTTGCCATAATGTACTGTTACTGCATGCTCAGGAGAAGTTCTCAACTGTCAGTGCCTCTCTCCAACCAGCACTATCAAGGGGAGGGTAGTTGTAGAATATGAGATGCCAACAAATTTTTAGGGAAACCTAAAAGTCATACACTGCTGTTACAAAACAATAATTTTATCAACTCTCCCAGAGGGCTATTCTGAGTTAATTTACAAATGGTAAAAATAGGGATAAGTAAAAAAGCTTAAATTTAAGATCATTGATTCCATTATGGGAAGAAGCATTATTCCTAGATGTTTTTGCTATAGATATTATAGTTCAGCACAGGCTCAATGTGCCATCTGGGTTCTCCTATCCCTAGCTCAACAAACAAATTTTAACTTTTCATTATGCCGTTGAGACAGTTCTATTGTCATAGACATAAGATAAACTTGTGCAGTTGCTATGTGACAATTTAGCAGAACAAAATTTCCAAGAGTCACCTTAGAGTGTTGTCACTTCTAGGCAAAATAAGAAAGGGGTAGTTTGTAATGGTGTCCTTCAATGTCAAAGGTTCCGCTCCTTGCCGTACTGGCCCACCTAGTGATTTCATCCAGCTTATTGAGAGACCCCGGTCCAGTTCAGCACCAAACAGCAGGCAGTATGTTCCAGGAACATCAGCAGTAATACCTCCCCCTTTAACAAGGTCACAGAGTGGTAACAGTATTATACAAACTACTGGTGGAAACAACATGAATGCAGCAGATCCACGGAATTCTCCAGTTAATCAACAGCAACAATCTCCAGTGTCAACCACCCCTAGTAAGACAAGTCCACCTTCGGGAATAACATTGAACACCACTGTTCAGATTATACAGGTAACCAAGACCAATGCCAAACATGGTGTGTGTTTAATTTATTTAGCTTCTTACTTTCAACTATAGTTGTATCCCCATGCTTGCTTTTTTCTTCTGTAAGTGAACTTTGTACTGTGGACATGCAAGAACCATAGGGTCTTTGAATAATTTGCATAAGTGACATGTTTCACTTTCATATGGCTTAGTAAACCACAAGAGAGGATAGACAAACTAAAGAGTACATTAAAACATTAAGAGTCAAAAAAAGTCTTCAAATCATCAACCTTAAACTCAGTATTTTCTGCAAATTAAATTTTTTAATGTAATTTTATCATACATCTAGTCCTTTGTTTTTACATGTATAGAATGTTATTTGCCTGCTGGAAGGTCTGTATAGTGAAAAACTGTGGCCGGGGTCTTGAACATTTTCATTTTCAAGTCAGAGGTCACAGTTTGTCACTATATGGACAGACACTAAGCTGGTAAATAATATATTTATCTTTTATTTTCACTCTCAAACCACCTTTGTAATCCTTTGTAGGAAATGATGGCAACTGGTACCTTTACCTATAGTATTTAACACACAAAAATCTTAACATTCATAAAAACGTATACCCTGGCTGTCAGAGGTCTTCTTGCTTGCCAGCTGCGAGAAGCATCCATCAGAGCAAGTAGTGCTGGTCGGCAAGAGACCTCTGGCTCAGGCAGTTAAGTCTTTTGAGAATGCCGATCCAATCACGTTGCCATTTATTTCTCCAGAGTCAAGATTTGACCCTGGGTATCTAATTGGTCAGTTGGGAAAATTTTTCTTAAAAGGGGCTGCTATTGGCTAAGTGCGCGATGATCTTGGCCAAACCGGTTTTACATTCTCTTTCTGGAATGTTTATTCTTTCGCCTAAATGAAACCGGAAAGATAACCGCCAAACCGCAGCATTGATTAGTCACATATTGACGCGAAAGATTGAGCTGGCTTTTTCTTCTATCAGAAATTTCCAATTTTACCGTTTTCAAATACTGAAATTTTTCTTTCTTGTTTTCGGCTTTGGTATCCTCAAAGAATACATATGACATTTTACAAAAGTAATGTTAAATCAAGAAGACAGGATCAGTCAGTCAGACACCGCTAGAAAGTACGTCTGAAAGCGAGAAAAAATGAGCCAATCACAAGCAATGTTCCTCTATGTTTATTTCATGTGCAGTTCGAAAGGTCATGCTAGTTGGCTGTGATTGGTGGTTTTCGATCTGTTTTTTTTAGCTGAGAAACCATGACACGAACCTGTACCATTGTAAATTTTCACAATTTGCACTCACTTTTAGGTTAAATCAGTAGTTCGGTTTTTCAACAGATGGAATCAAGTGACTAGTGTTGGTTTGTGGTAAAAAAAAATAGCTTTTTCAGAGAGATGCAAAGGGAGAATTGAAGATTTCTCGTAGAAGAAAGGGCCAGTGGTTCGTGAAACGTAAACATAAAACATGACTCAAATATTTTACTCCACGTCGGAAAAACCAGTTTGCAGTGTTTCTAAAATAAGCTTTGACTTCGGATGTCAATCAAAGGAAATTGACGTCGGCATGGACTTGAAGTTATTATCCATTGGTACCAGAGGTTTTTTTCTTGCGCTTTGCTGCTCAATTCTGTTGCCCCCAATGAGAAAACATCCTCTGGCACCCAGGGTAAAAAATGTAGAGAAGAGTTACAAAATCTTCGAACCTAGGCTATGCACATGTCGTTTGGGCAGGGGAAAATATTCTGAAAAAATTGGCTTTTTAGATATTTTGGTAAAATGTACAGCCATTGTCGTTTTTAACTTGGAAAATATATTTTCCAAGTTGTAGTGGTTGAACCGATTTCACTCCTTCACTTCCAGTTAGACTTTTGGAAACCCAGGGGGAGCTCCCAAATGAAACTTGAAGGCAATGAATGCTTGTCAGAAAATTCCTACGGGAGACTTATGTGGACGTTGCCTGAGCTTCATTGTACCCCTAAAAGATACCACTTAGTTGTTGTTCAAGAGAGGATCCCGTGGGCACTTGTAGACCCGACTTGCATAATTGAGAGATCAGCAGAAATCAAGCCTGAAAACAGAAATTACACAAGAGCATTTTTTTAAATTTTTAATTCTTCTAGTGCACCCTAAACGATACTTTGACAACTAAAAATAGTGATGTTTCGTCGTCAACACCCTAAGTGAGACCAGAATCCTTGACTTGTACCCAAGAAGACGAAAATTTATCAACCTTTGCATAATTATAGGAGTGGGGGGCGCCGCGGGGGCCCATGGGATTTTGAACATTCATGGTCGGTTGCACCATGTCAAGTTAGTTATTCTGTGAATTCTGACCTAAGTACTCAATATCTTATTGCAGAAATTCTCTATGTTGAATAAATTCTCGCACGAACGTTTTTTTAAAATAGAAACTACCTGTAATTATAGAAGTCTCTCATTTCCTGAAAGTACGCGCTCATACAGGTTTAACCATACTCGATTGCCTCAAAAGAAATAAGAATACATAATTCACATTATTATTTGGCACAAAATTGACGACCTGTATGAATTTTCCAATGATTCAAGCTGTGATTAAATGGTTTGAAAGATCAACAGTCGAGATAATTGAGGAGAATTCGAACGACGTATCCCGCTATTTATTTATACGACTAGTAGTTTCCATGGGAAAGAGAAGTGCTGTGAACGGAGTTTATTAATTTTGGAAGATGTTTTTATGCTATTTAGGAAGTATTGTGGAGGGAGAGCCAACATGAGCTACTAGATTATAGTATTTTGCAGTAGGCTAATGCTTAAAAAATTCTCTGTTTAAAAAAAACATACCGAAGGCGACAATAAACTGATCACTCATGAGAAAACCTTTCATTGTGTATTCACAGTTGACCGCGACTGCATCAGGTCACAATTAAGTTATGACAATAAGATATTTTGTATCTGTTTTCAATAATTGTTCACTGAAATGGTACTTTGTTAAACTGACGAAACTGCCTGTTAGATGTTTTCAAAAATGCTCCTTGAAAATCGTTTTAATTTAACTTACCGTTCGAACGACTTTTTGATACTCTTTGTGACATTCTGAAAGCTCATCCACAGTCACGCTGATTGGGTAAAGCTAAAGAGTGCATCCAATGAGGGTGGAGCAAACAACGTGACTCTTGCTCCTTGGCAAACGAAATCTCAGCCACGGATGCTGGTCATTTGGAAAGCGGCATTTCTCAAAAATTATTTGGCGGTTAGCGCTTGGATTTTAAATGGATCTTTGATTGAATGCAACAAGAAGCATCAACCTTTCAGTTTATCTTGTGTTCGACATGGAAGCCAGTCGATTCAAATTTCGGGGTGAAAATCTGCTTGGTGTTGGGGGAGTCAAAAATCAGCGAGCCTTCGATCCATTTTCCAAATTGAGTGGGTCATAGCCACTTTGATTCCTACAGTAGAAATTGTTAACTTTTCCAACACACATTGCACACACATTACTGTGACCATGGGCAAAGATAGGAAAATCCAGACTGCGTTAGGAACCAGTCACATTGCAGGATTCATTACAGTGCCCTCTTGGAAAAAATAAAGTATCGTTATGTTCATTTTATGACGGTGTATTCCTTTTGTGGTTTTATTCTCCAGTCTCCAACAAACAATCCTAACAGTGCAGCATCAACATATGGCAACCAAAATCCACAGGTGTTTAGCTACCCAAACTTGCCACCTGGCTGTCTATCTGGTGTCAGCTCTTCACTACCAATGGGCTTGTTCACCTCACCAGGCAACACTCCTAGGAGCAACATACCCCCTCGCTGGCCCACACCCATTCCTGTTGCACCTGTCTCCAGCAGTGGCAATGTTGGGTCTGAAGAGGAGTCAACAGACTACCAGATGGTGTCAGGGTTTGGGAGCATGAATCCTGATGAGGGCATGCTGGAAGGTTGGTGTCAGGTACATTACCATCTGCCTTGTTAATTTTTGTTTTACTTGGAATACCAAGTTCAGTCCTAAGGCTTCACTTTCCAAAGTGATCAACCAGTAACTTGTGTAACAAGTACAAAATTAGAAAACAAGTTATAGTGTACTTGTAATCCTTTCAGTTCTCCTGATTGCAAGTATTGTAAACACTGTTCAAAATTTTGTTTCAAGGATCAAATCCTTTTTTTATGTTTTTCCAAATCTAGAGAGGAATTTCTACCCAGTGAACAACACAGCAGAGTCAATGGATGTTATGTCTGCTCGGATATCATCCTGAACAACTTGCCACCTTAACACCACGCAGCTTGGTGATGGGCAAATTAAAATGGCCAACCGCAAGCTGGAAAATCCACACCTCGCAAGTCAAAAATGAACATAAAAAGTTGTACATTATGGTGTAGGAAAACGCATACCTGTTACTTGGTATGTCAAAGTTTACCATACTGAATATTGACTAAGACCACTAGAAAAAAAACTGAGCACTGAAGAGAATGGCTCAGTTGGATCCCAAAAAAGTTTGGTTTTGTCATCTTTTAAGTTATTGTTCTGTAAAGATTTCTGCATAAAATATTAGAAGCATTCATGTACAAACCAAAGAATTTAAAGGCTTTTTAGAACAATAATTGTACACAATACCATATTTATAAAATGCATCAGTAGAGTAAAGTGAATTTAAGTACATTCGCAATATTTAGAATATTTCCATGCGTAAACACACAAGTAATAAAATAGTTCAAGTTTAATTTCTAAATGCACAATCACAGTATTGGTCAAGTCTTGTCATAGGTGTAAAAGCTTGGTGTTTGTCAGCAGACAGTAAAAAGTGTCTGAGTAAATGCTGTTTGTAAAAATTGTGAACCATTTTATTGATGACTGGATAACTTAATTTTCCTCTTTTTTGAAATTCATTGAAAGTCAGCATATACATTATAAGTATGTGTTTTGGTGTAATTTATTGTCCTCTTTAACTGCATTCATTGCTTTCTGTGGACCATACTCGTATAATGGCTGGTCTTACTGTTATTAGTTGACCAAGTTTTCACCAGAGAAATGTCATGTTAGCGAACAGAGTGCTGTTTGTCTAAACTAAGTTGGTTTGGACTGGGAAAGACAAGCTCCATTGTATTCTTGTTTCAGTTGTAGTGTGTATGAAAAAGGAAAATGACTTATTTTTATTCCAATGATTTTGTGACAAAGTATGAATAATAGCCTCCTTTATAAACCTCTTAGAAGAAAAGTGGTCAACAAAAAGTGTAAGCCATAAGGGAGGTGACCCAGTAACAAAGGAAAGGCAAACTAGGTCCTTATTTGCATGGGCATTAAGTGCTGAACAAGATCACAACTTCAAGGAAAAATTGGATAGTAACTATGGACACACTAACTCAGTTTTGCCAAATTTCTATGGCCTTATATGATTAACTTGGAGAACATTTTTTTCATGCACACCCCCAAAACCAACCCTTTACATAAATTTACAGTTGAGCAGATGGTGTTTACAAAGCAAACCAACCAACTTCAGTGTGACCCAAATTATTCAAGTAATACCTGGGTTTGCCAATTCTGAAGTTTGCCACTCGTGAAATACAAAAAAGCCTTCTATTACGTACATTTTATTTTCACATAGTCATTACTGTTTTGGTTCCCCAGCCTTGAAATATTTTGTTTCCTGGTGAAAAAAGTAAGAACCTTAATTTGTCACGAATATGGTCTGTATTTCAGTAAAGCTGGTCATAATGTGAAAATGCACTTTCCAATGCTATTAGTTTTGTTTAAAGGTAATTAGCTCCCTATGTACAGCTTATGTTTTCCTAGCTTTGAGGCTTTTCTGGTTAGTTCAAAGCTCGATGAAAAAAAGTTCATGCATCCCTCTCAAAATCGTAAGGAATAATGTATAACCAGTACAGGTCCATCATTTTATACAGGATGAGAGATGTTAGTGGACAAAAATGGCCTTTGCAGCAATAGGTCACAAAGTGGACCTCTACCATTATCGCTTCTTTTTTGTCAAAGGCCAGGGGAGGGGGCAGTTTAGTTGTTGGGTGAAGAGGAGAATTACACAGGAATAGATCAATCTTATGATTCTGGGTTTTTTCCTCCTAATGGGCATAAATTACTTAAAGATCCGCATTGATTCAGGCAAACGATATGATACTTTGCCTGTTTAGATCCATGGTAAATTTGAAAGAACTTTGCTAAGCTTGATATCCAGTTTGATTTTTTGGAACTTGCACCTGTTTTTAAGGAGTGGTCACTATGAACAACCTATCATTGCAAACGGCCTTACTGCTGCTGGTATTACCACAATGCCGCTCATGTGCGAAACAAAATGGTCTAGTCAGTTTTTGTATCACTTAATTTTTCCACATTTAATACCTTTTATATCAATTCACCTTCTAGATTATAATTCCCTAAATTTTGAAACTTGGAAATGAATTAAACAAGGCAATGCAAGATATATTTCATCAGAAATTTTGATAATAATATTATATAATTGTAGAGGAGAAAAATAATATACAGTAGGTAAATTATAGACGGATAGAAATAGAGTTGTTTTGTAGTATAACAGGTCTGTAAATAGCCTAGAGAGAGTTCTTGTTTTAATACTAGTATTGATAAATATTGTAGTTTAACAAAGATGTGTAGAGATTATAATGATGAAATGTCATAATACTGTACTTGTAACTGCTGAGAGCAGCTAATTTTGGGCTTACGTTTAGTTGTAGAGATTTTATAAATAGGGCTATCTTTTGTAAAAGGGATGCTTTTTTACTGATAATAGTTTTCCTACAGGACATTTGTATGGTTCAGATATTTTGTAGTCTTCATAAGATAATTCCAGTAATATATTACAAAAACACTTTACAAGACATCTCTTCATGGTTTTCATCTTTTGTAGAATATTATTAGTGAGTGGCAGGCACACTTTAAATTTCAGAATACTAATAGTTTTCTACCTGATTTGAACTAAACAGTTTACAAGCTTTTTATATTTTGCACTGGATTGTGGCATGATGATTCTTTCCATGGCTGTTAATGTTTTCATATATTGTTTTTTGTATTCAAGGAGAAAGCAAGAGTTGATGTTAAAACACTAGCTGCAAGGAAACTGCAACAATCTGCATAAGCATTCATTCTACGACTCTGAATTGAAGTGAAATATGTACTCATTTATGTCTTAATTGCTTCATTCCGAATCTTTGCCTTTGGAATTCTAGTGTTCAATGGGCAATTTACCCAGAGACCTCTCCAATTCTTGTTCTTACACCAGAAAAAAGCAGGACTGGAAATAATTCATTGACAGGGCTTTGTAGAATTTTGGGGGGGGGCTTTTGTTTTTTGTTGGGGTTACCTTGCACTGCAAATGTTTTGGTTTCTATCCGGGATAATGGCCATATTTTTACAGATCTTGGAGACTTTGCTACTGTTTTATGTTGCTTAAGAGAGAGAATCAAAATTAATTTACTCTTGTTTTACTGCTTACTTAAAGTGTTTAATACTTAGTAGATGGAGCTGAAAGAAAGGAAAGTGGCCTAACTTAGTTTAAGAACTGCTTTAGTATTTTAAGTACCCTAACATGCAGAAATGCCAAATACATTTAATACTACTGGCAATAAATTCAAGTTTCCATTTGAAAGTTAAACTACATATTTTCTTTGAGCTCAGTCTGTTGCTTTGGTGCACCTAAATACTTGGTTATTTTAAACTTTTGCAGATTGTTTTTGGAGATGTAGAGTACATATCAAGATTCCAGTACAGACAATTGTAAATTATTTTCTTAAAAGGGCAATTCCTTGGGAAACAATTGCTATAACTGTGCAATCTTACATGTACAAGTTGTTGCTGACATGAAATTAAAGGAAAACAAATTTGTCTGCAGTTGTCTGCTTATACCCATGACGCCTACTACAATAATGGTGAGGGTTCTGCCATTTTATAACGTCGGTGAGCAATTCAAAGATGGCAATTGACCTGTGCCATACACATTTGATCCCTTCAAACCCACCACAAATTTTTTTGTAAGTATGCTTCAAAATATTAGATGACTATAATTTCACATTTTACAGTTCGGCACGTCTCTAAATCAAAATACTTTTGTTCACTTATAAATATTATCGCTTTAAAAACGGTAACTGCACTTAGATGTAGGTCAGTAATCATATGCTTAAGTTAGTCATGGCACAATGACATTGATGAACAAAATTCTCAAGATTTTAGTGCATTTACTGATGCTGTCAACTGTTGAAATTAGTTTTGACATGTACGATTTGATGATTTTATGGCTATTTGCATGTAAAATTAGGTAACTTGCTTATGATTAGTTCAAAACAATGAAAAACTGTGCCTGTGCCAAAAAGGGTGCACAGAAAAATTTGTTGGAGGCGTGCGACCAGCTTCCCAAAATCCTAGCCCTATTTTTGACCAAAATCTGAGATATTTTCTATTCAATATATGACCTGACCAATAATTAGAAACCCTATTTATGACCTAAACCTTACATCAAAATCCTGTTTCAGATGTGTGTTATAATTGGATCCTTATTTCAGAACAATGTTAATTTATTGTAAACATAATTTGTGAAGGGCTTTTGTTGATTTTTGGCTTCTTCTTAAAACATACCCATATCAAGGTTAGAGTACAAAAACCATACCCTATTTATGACCAAAATCAGCTAAAAAACCATACCTTTGGGGCCATACATACCTATGTAGCCTTTATAAGTGAGTACAAGACTGTTGCCTAACAAATATTTCAAGGAGCCCACAAGGGCAAAAGCCGAGAAGTTAGGAGCCCAATAGGTAATGTTTTGGGAGCTGCTGCAAAAAATCTAGGCACCCAAAGCATTTTCTAGGGTGCCCCAGGCTGCTGGGCTCCTGTTAGGCAGCAGCCTTGGAGTACCAACCGCCCCTCCGAGCCCAAAGGCCTGGTATTGTAACTGCAATTGTACTGGATTTGATTCTAAAATAGAAACACTTCTGGGCCCAGTCCAAAGTATCACAAGGCCTACATTAGCACTTTTTATGTACAATACCATAGTTTTCACCTGTCTCAGTCTGAGAATTACCGGTACACACCGTAGGTATTTTACAAACTGGTGCCAAAGCCAGTTACATGTAATCTGAACTTCAGAAGACTCTTCTGACCGGACTTGAGACCACGCGAGGCTAGCAAAATGAACCTTGCATACGAAAATGAGTTTCGCTTTAGTGCACTGCATAAAGATATGAATAATTTATTTCACAATTTGTCTGGAAACACAGGTAAAAGGCAAAAATATTCGGGTATTTTTTAAGCATGGTAATTTCTTACGTGTCTACTAACCGCTGAAACTTCCTTTTTCATAGAGGAAGGAGCCATTCATAACTTATTTTAAATTTCCGCATAAAGCATACTAAAATAGGCTTCAAAGGTTTTCAGACCAACTTACCATATTGGAAACGAAACCTGGCTCTTCTGGCGGAAACTCGTCAGTCGCTTGAATGGCGCAGCTCCACTGACTAGCTGAATGTTGACAACTATTTACCTTCATATCTAAGCTAAAGCGCGGAGTGTGGCGCATTACTTAGTGTAAAAAGTTGTAGCTTCCACAAACTCGAGTACAAGGCTCACACGCGGTTCACGCTTGTGTCTTGGGAGCATGTGTGGTGAGTGGCAGCCGCGTTTACCCGCGAATTTTCGCGCGCTTTCACTCTGCACGGCCTGATCACCTGGGCCGGGTTGTTCGAAAGCCGGTTAACGTTAACCCAGGGTTAAACGTTAACTGAAGCATTACGTTTTCTTATTTAAAAATGGTTTTCACCTCTAATGTTTGGCGTAGTTTGAGATTACTACAGCTCAAAACTGAAGGGCAAAAGATATAAACAAAACACCTCACCAAACAGTTACAAAACTTAAATAAAAATTCCCTGGGTTAGCTTAATCGGGCTTTGAACAACCCGGCCCTGATGAATAGTAACCTCGTTCCCAGGGCATACTGACAGACTGCCAAACCGACCAGTGAGAGGAACCACTGAGAATACCCGAGGAAAATAGAACGGCATTTTTCGATCAAACCAGGCCGACCAAGAGGAATGGCTCTTACAATATTTCCCGAACTGGGGCAATAGAACGGCAAATTTCGCTCGGAATATTCCGACCCCAAGAAGGGAACCACCTCCGGAGCCCGGGATCCAGAGGTGATCCCGAATATTCCGGTCGGAAGGAACAGAACCGGGCATTTCCATTTGACTTCTGACCAAAATTTCCGGAATATTTCGCTAATTGAAAGCATCCGTGGTTTTTAAGCGCTCCCAGATTAGAAGTTTTTTCTGTTTCAAAACAGCCGAGCTCATAATTTGATTTTATTTACTGAAATTCTTCACAAACAATGAAAGAGTATCGTCTTGGTGGGCTTGAACTGATGCATATTCATAAACATATTTCTTTGAATGCTGAGGATATGATATACTTAACGATTTTACAGCATAGGAAGCAGGAGGATAGAGATCCTCTTTTAGGCACCCAAGTAGTTCTACTGTCTCAAATGGCAAGAGAAACAGTTTGACAATTTAACTCTTCGCACTCCCGATCTCACCTTAGGAAAACGGCGAAATCGGAAAATACATGATGATCCAGGGGTAGGACAGGAGGGGGTGGAGGAATTAGCTTTCTTTTCTTTCTCAAATTTGTGTGAGGGGTAGAGGGGAGTTCAAATCACTGTCATTTTGCACTTCACGAGACACAAAATGTGGCCATTTCTGGCTCAGAGAATACTGGATTAAAGGGTAGAATTCAAGCTATATATTTTGCCTTAACACACTCTTGTCTCAGGAATGTATGAAATGGCGTTTTAGAGGTTTCAGTAAAAAAAAAATAAACGTTTCCCGGGGGACATGTGCCCGGAATCCCCTAGAAGCTCGCACCTTCGACGCTGGATGGCGTGACAACGACTTTCACGGACCTTTCACGTTAAAAACAGGCCTTGAGCTATTCAAAAACCTCGTTACGCCTCTACATCCCATGATGGCTAATCCTACTCTTGAATTGCATGATCCAATGCTCCAGGTTTTGATATACTTTGTTGAACATTTTCGCTCAAGAAAAATTGATTTTCAAAAAATTGTAATAAGTAAAGTATCAAGCTTTAGAAAACAGTCCCAAGAAAGTACGCACGCTGATTGGTTTTTAGCGCCTTTCATTAACATCTAACATCTAAAATTCAAAGCTCAACGGACAAGTGCGTTCTTCGCTACCGTCAATCAAATTTTCGGCGGTTCCTCTCAGCTTCCCACTGCTGCCGTGCGCGCAGTAATCAAATCGTTATGCATGGTTCAGACAACGAAACAATGCTATAGTTTCCATAATTATAACTCGATGGAGACGAAATGCTGGCGTGAGCAAAGAGAATTTACATTTTGATTATCAAAGTTAACAAGTTGTTTTCCTTTTTTCTTGTTGCGGTGTTATAGAACACACTCGTGAAAGTTTAGGAGAACTCGTTCTTCCAAACTTCCACTCGTGTTTCTAAAATAACTCGATAGAAACACGGTACATGTTTTCTATTTCTTAGATAAAAAAGACGACATAACGATTGACTTCATCACATAAACTTCCGACGAACTTGGGCCAACACAAGAATAGTTCGTGAATCGCGAGCCAAAGGCAGGCAATAGAGCGTATGCACTCACGTGTCCAGCAGCCAGGCAAATTTATTGCAACAAAAGAAACTATTTACATAAGAATAGAGTCACTCAACTTCCACAGGATTGATGTAACTGAGAATTAACTCTGAAGTGTAATTTTAGTGCTAATTTAACCCATGAATAACCCACTGGGCGTTAGCCCTAGTAAAGGGAATCAGTGGGTTATTCATGGGTTAAATTAGCACTAAAATTTACACTTCAGAGTTAATTCTCTGTTACATCATTTGTGTTCATAGTGCTACGCGGCACAACATTCATATGTACCCTTACTTTCTCTTCGCCGCGATTTTCCACATTTCTACGGAGCAGGGCAATTTGTGCGGAGGAGGCTGATTTCTACGGAGGAGGGCAATTTCTACGGAGCAGGGCAATTTCTACGGAGGAGGGCAATTTCTACGGAGCAGGGCAATTTCTACGGAGGAGGGCAATTTCTACGGAGGAGGGCAATTTCTACGGAGGAGGCTGATTTCTACGGAGCAGGGCAATTTCTACGGAGGAGGCTATTTCTACGGAGGAGGCTGATTTCTATGGAGGAGGCTGATTTATACGGAGCAGGGCAATTTCTATGCAACAAGCTTACACTTGTATGAAAAATGAGAGTAATTTCACAGAGGAAGCAAGTTTTTATTCAACCGCCGCGTTTGTTTAAAGTGTGCAGCAGTTGCACTAATGGGCCACCGTAAAATTCTCTAACTTTTCAGACACTATGGAAAAAAGTTATCCAGTAAAATTAAATATCAAGAAAATGCGATTTATGGCTTACAGAACATTCTACTAAATAATTTTCTCCGAAACTTTTACATTTGAAGTGCATTGTAAATGGTGCATGCATGCAAAAAATCAAGATAGGTCACCGAGCAAAATTTTGAGCCAGAAACAAATATTCTCTGTAGATTTTATTTCCGGTTCGCGCGATTTTACGCAAGATTTAAATTCCGGTGTGCTATGCTAATTTTGATTCATTCAGCTAACGCTTGTGTTTGCGCGCGTGCGTGCAGCTAAAAACCCTTTCGAGCCTCCTTAACTGTAACATATTGTAAATTTCGTCGCTGTGGTCGAGTCTACTGGAACAATATAGTCAACAAACAGCAAAAAATATTTCCGCAATTTTCTAATGTTTCAACAAATAACCACTTTTTTACTTCTTATAAAACGTTTTACAACAGCCATATTGGTCTTTGAATCAGTAGAAAAACTCATCGGCTACAGGAAATACAATTTATTGTTTAGGGACACCAATATAGCCGTTTTAATAGCGAGCAAGCGCTGGCCGGGGATACTATGTTATATTCTTTGGCAAGATACTTAACTCTCACATTACCCAGGGGTATAAATGGGTACCGGCGAATTGTTGGCCCGGGGAAACCTAACAAATTGCGGGGAAGTGGCCTGCGATGGACCAACATCCCGTCTATGGGGAGTAGTAGAAATACTCTTAACCGGTTCATGCTACAAAAGCAGGGATAAGCTCCCGCAGCTATGAGCCATTCATGGCTCCAAGGCTTCAAACACTCAATAACAAGTGAAAACGCCTGAAAGAATACGAATTTACGAATTTAGACCGTGGTAAATGACAAATGCCGTAAAACCTGTAAAACATTACAGTAGCTACGTCACGGTTGGCGCATCTTGAAAAGTTCAGCCTAAATTTTTCAAGTTTGTTGTTTAAAATCCCTGTCAATCTTCGCCATCCTTAAACATCCTTGTTCCTTTAGGGTCTACCATTATCTCTTTGGTGTTTTTCTATCCTAATAAACTATCATTTTCAGGTTTCCTCTAGTTTAAAGGTAATTTAAATCTCAAATAATGGGACTGAGTTCCTTTAATTATACGAGATACCATTCAAAAAAGTTCCATTGAATCTTGTCTAGTGCTATTAACATTCTTTTAGATAGATAATCTTTATTTGACACGATCAATTCATCAGCTTATAAAAATACACATATACACTAAAATATTTAAAATTCAAACTATATACTATAATACTAAAAACTGTTTTTCGTGAACGCCGTGCGTTAGACTCAAAAGAATGTCATTGATCTTACGTTTAAAGGAGCTGCGTCGCGGTTGAACGGTTTGAAAAATTTAGCCTAAATTTTTCAATTTCGTTGTTTGTAATCCGTGTCAATCTTCTCCATCCTTAACCAACCTTGCTCCTTTATGGTTTATTATTATCTCTTTAGTGTTTTCCTATCTTTCTAAAGTATTATTTTCAGGTTTCCTTCAACTTAAAGGTAATTTTTGTCGATGGTAGAAATAACTGAAAATGCAGTGGTGTAGCCACTTTAAACAGTTTATAACAGGTTAGCTATCATTTTAATTAACTGAAAGAATTATTCAGCATATTCATGATAATCAAGTCTGAGCATAATGTATCATGGCATCTGATCGCGTTTCTTCTTCCTCATTCCTCCTCTTTAAACATTTCACTCGCAAAAAAATTGATCGGGTCGGTTTTCTGATACGTAATTACATCTGGTCAATCACAGCTAGAGAAATAAACCAAGTAGAACTTGAGTAGAGAGTGCGAAGCGCGGGAAAACATGCAAGCGTTTTTTTTTTACCAAACAGAGACTAACTTAACTTTATTAGTTAAAGTTTACCGTTTTGTTGCGATGCAACACCAAATTAACAGAACTACGTTAAGCGATTGCCAAAATATCTGGAGCTTACTCACTGCGCTTCCTCGCCAAACGTGGCACGAGCATTTTTAGAGCTCGTCCTTATTAAGGCCGTTAGGGCATGTAAATGAGTTTTGGTTGACTGAGACGGTTCAACACTTCTGGCTGTTTTCTTGGCCAATACTTGTTCCCTGTGACGCTTTTCTTTCGAAGGGCTCCTTTGCAGTTGTCTTGTTTCTTCAGACGAGGCTTTAGTTAATACTTCTGTGGAAGTGTTATCACGAACAGGTACTTTTTCTTCCTTGTACATCAGCTTTCTCAAAGGTAAGGCATCTAACGACCCATACACCTGTTCTATTCTGTCTTTAGTAATGGAGGAAGTAGGTACCATCGTCTTCGCTTCGCCGTGTAATCTAGTTTTCCCATAGATTGTTGAATGCGTACTATATAAATTACGCCTTAACTTGCTACCTTCCAGTCTCGACAGATCTCCAGCTCTGAGCATTCTTTTCAATGCTGAATTTTCGTGATCAGAATTCTTTTTAACATCTACACCTGCATCATCAAAGTCGACCTCGAACAAGTTACTAATACCTTTAGTTTCAGTTGTGTAAGGTTTAAGGTGCAATGATTCACTAACACTGACGATATCTGCTTCTGAATTAAACACGGATACTTCAGATGAGTCGGGTGGTAGAGAAGTCCTGGTTCCTTCATGAACAGAGGTTCGAGGTAACGCATCCATTTCTTTGAACGTAAAACTAAGCTCGTCACGTGATCGATCCAGCCCACGCCTCCTTGAATCGTCAAAGCTGCTGGGGATGTTGCCAAGGTAACATCCACCAAAACGAGGCTGTTTATCATCAGAAGCAGTTTCAAATGCCTTTTCATTTAATGTCAAAGACATGTCGCTATTGTAAACGGTTTTCTTACTTCCCTCGCTCATGTTTGCATTTGTGCTACCACGATACACATCTCTGAGCTCATGTCTGGGATTTTTTGGCATGTCCAGTGCACCAAGTAACTTTGATTCGTGCTTAGAACTATCTGGCATTGTAAAATTCCTACAGTCATTAGACCCGTTACACTCAAGCTTTAGCAGTTCCAGTTCTTTTTTTAATTCATCCAGTTGTCGTTTAGTGCCAGTTATAGTCCCATCGCCCGGCATTTTCGTTGACCCATTTCTCGAAGCAAGTGTGAAGTGTTCCAATTCATCAATTTGCGGCGCTGTGCTTTCTAAACTTCCGTTGCTTGGCACGCCCCTGGAGGCATTTGCAAGAGAAACCTGCAGCTTCTCCCGTGCAATACGGGATTTATCTTGGCTCAGTTTCCCAAGGTATGTTAACTCGGAGCCAAATCGCTCAGATTTCAGCCTATGTTCTTTAAGCTGCTGTCGCTTAAGTTCCCTTCTCACATTTCTCTGCTCGAATGCATCGTACACTTTCTTAGACTTGGAGGAATAAACCTGGTGCAATGATTTCAGGTATTCCATGAATTTCTCTTCACTTTTTTGATTCATGATGGCGTCTGCCCGTAAGCCTTTTCCTATATTAAACTGTTCAGCTGACACTTGCAAGACAAGGCTGATCTTCTCAGCTGCTGAGCCAAATTCCAAGACCTGCAAAACAATTGATGTACATGCAAAATTACTTTCCAGTCGATATAAAAGTGAAAGAATCTTCAAAGAACGCCAAAGAGGTTATATAAGACACAAATAGTGAAACAGAGAATTAACTCTGAAGTGTAAATAAAGTGCTACTTAAACCTATGAATAACCCACTGGGCGTTAGCCCTAGTAAAGGGAAACAGGGAACCACACGAGGCAAAGAAAAAAACTTTTGACCTCGGTGGGAATCAAACCCACGACCTCCGAATTAGATCTACCGTTGCTCTGCCGACTGAGCTACAAGGTCGCACAGAGAAAGTCGGGGACGATTTTAAATGGTGAATCGCGGCGAAGAGAAAGTAAGGGTACATATGAATGTTGTGTCGCGTAGCATAGTGAAGCAGAGAATTATCTCAAGCCAGGATGGTTTGGATTGGAAAAGAACAAGGTCGATTACAATGAGTATGAACTTGAAACAAGGTTTTTGTTTTTTTAAGATGTAGCCACTTTGTATAACAATAACAATAATATTAATAATAATGATAATGATAATGAAAATAATATAATTTTGTATAGCGCATGCTTCTGAACATCCAGCAGTGCTGTGCAATTTACTAGCAAGTAAATAAAATCACCAAGTTAAGAAATTCCAAAAATGCGTTTAAAAAGAGAAGTCTTAGATTTAAACTTCACCAGCGACCCACGGCTTTTTTATCGCTACAGCACGCCCATTAATTGGCTAGTTCATGGTCACACGATATTTAACGATGAAACTGTTTATCGCCAAATGCCAAGAGCGGGAAACATTGCGAAAACTATGACCTCAAACGCGTAACAGTTCAGTGCTGCCCGCGAAATGTCGACCGCCGGTGAACGTGATAAGAGCGTGCAGTTGAAGGTGGCCTGATGTTGTCGTCCTTGTTAGAATCTCAGCGCGTTTTTTAACAGTTGCTTTTGTTTTGTTTTGCTGCAAAACAAAATCACTGAAGGACTGGTCCCTGTGAATTTTGTTTCCCTCGAATCTCAATGTTGCCCGAGACGCACTTATGGCTGATACGGCGATAAGTGCGTCTATTCGAAATATTTTAATCAAAGGCCCTTTTAAATACCTAAATGGCCGATTTCCCTACCCTTTTATATACCTCAACTTGTTAAATCCCTACCCTTTTATATACCTCAACTTGTTAAATCCCTACCCTTTTATATACCTCAACTTGTTAAATCCCTACCCTTTTATATACCTAAAGCCTGAAAAGGTACCCCTTTCGGGCACAGCCTCCCCATATAGGCCATTATAGGGTTGTCTCTTGCTTACCAAGAAAGGAATCACACCTTCAATAATCTTATTCAACAGCAGACATAGCACTGTACCATCTTGAAAGCTGCAACATAAGACAGAAATAAGAGAAAAGAACATTTCATCGAACTTAAGAAAATATCATATGAAAAGCTAACGATACTTCAGCCAGAGAAAAAAATCAAACAACCACTAAATTTCCACTGTCATAGCTGGACAACTGAAGACAATATTCAGTAGAGAGTTTAAGAATGACATTAACAACAAATGGAACACAGCAAAGCTTGCCCCTGATGTTGGTTTGTTTTCCACTAATCTCAAATCTCATTATTTAGCAAATCTCATTATTTAGCAAATCTCATTATTTAGAAAGAATTTAAAACACAGACGAGCTGTGGCTAAAACTACGTTCAGGCAATCACAGTCCCAGAATCGAATCGGGACGACACTGTGTACCCAAATAATTACCTGAATGTCTTAGAATTTGTCAACACTGCCACTCTAACTAAATTGAGAACGAAAATCATTTCTTATTTCATTGTGATCGTTATAAAACTATTAGACAACAAATAACAAGTGACATTGGACTTATTTATAAATATCCGTTATTTAATCTTTTCAACGATACTGAAAAAACTATATTCTTGTTCAATAATGCTGATTCTTTCATTTGTAAGAACTAGGTTACTTCATATATAAAGCATTGCATATATTAAGAGAAACATGTAATTTTTATTTAATTTAAAGTGATTAGTGTTGTATTAGTTATTATTTTAGGTAATACCATCTATATATGGGAATACCAATAAATTGTTGCTGTTGCTGTAATCCTTAAATCAATCCAACACCCAAATGCAAAATTTCCATCATTTAATAACAAAATAAGAATTAAATTATTAAACCTGGAAGCAGGTGAGAAGATTATAGGATTCCTAACCTCACCCCTACTCACCCTACCCCCTTTTTTGATCCGAAAGTAAACATGGAATAAAGCAAATTTACTTACCTCTGAAAATCAACAACTTGTTTCCCAGTAAGCTTTGATACCCAGTTGAAAATCGACAAATCTTCTCTGTGTACCAGTTGTTCAACTTGATGACTACGCACTAAAACAAGATAATGACATTTGGTATCTATCTTGGTGAAAAGACAAAGATCACACAGCTGCCAGGCTCTCAGATTTTTCCCAAAACACAACCAAATGTTGAAAAATAACGGTTGCCTGGGAGTTGCAGCAGAGGTTCCATTTTGGCTGCCCTCTCAAGCTTGCTCTTTGTTTCTTTGATGGTTGAAAGCAACACCCATTTTTCCAACCTAATTTTCAGGGTCTCTCTTCTTTCCAAGAGACTCTGGGAATGAGGTTGTTACTTTCTCTATAGTGCAGCTGGTAATGGAACCTCCGTGCAGCAGAGAAATTCAAGAAGAAAGAGGAAGCTTAGCCCCGTCAAAATGCTTTGTAGTGGCAGGCAGGATAACAGATGTTTTGCTGGGCACCGAAGCCTAGAGAAGGATCTTTCATTAGCCAGGATTGGTGAAATGCATCATGAAGCAGGCAGTGAATAATTTACTGCAGATAAGCAAAACAACCAACTGCTAGTACATTGACAGGACTTGTGATAAAATTACATTATACGAGGTAGTTTGTTACTGCATGCATTGTCCTTAAGATATTTTTATAATCAAATATTAGTACCTGCACTTAACCCAAAGTGTCTCTGGAGGCTATGACATAGGGCAAGCACAACCTTGAGATTTCCTTTCACTATATCTGGGAATTAAAAACTGATATTTTACAATGGATAATGTCAGGTTATCAGCACAAAGAAGGGGCACAAGTTTATTCACAACTAACTTCACAGAGCTCCATGCCTAACCTACAGTGACCAGTTACCCACGGGCCACATCACCTTCACCCAACTACTTCATGCCAAGTGGTGCATAAGGCCTCAGTTACCCACCTATTAACAAAATTAGTCACATAAAAAGACCATCAAGGATCTAAAAGAAAGGTTCATCTGTTTCTTACCATCAGCAGTGACACCGTTGACTGACACACCATAATATTCCAAAAAATCCAGACAGGTCTGGATATTTTCCATCTTCTGGACATCTAGTGCTGGCTTAATGTGAATTTGAGGTGGATACTCCCCAACTGTGAGCAAATTATAAAGGATAGATGGAATTTATAATAAAAGTAACAATATACAGTAACAATCTTTGGGAACTGGTCTACCTCCTGCTGCTGACTGGGAATTAATATGATGGTATGTTTATTCACCATAGAGGTGAGGTGGAATCCTGTTTATTGTGCTCACCTCAAGGTTGAGTGGTCGGGTTTAAGCTTTGGCTGGGGTACATTGTGTTTTGTTCTTGAGAAAGAAACTTTACTCTCAGAGTGCCTTTCTCTACCCAGGTGTATAAAGGGGCACTGGCAAATTTAATTCAAACTTAATTCCTAACCCAAATATTATTGAATTGTAACCGTGTGATAAAATAGAGATAAGCACTGGCCTGATAAAAATAGGCGGTTAAGTCCTGGCTGGGGCTGCAGTAGTAGAAAAAAAAAATAAGAGCAATATATACTTTATGATCTTGGCTGGCTATCTGATGGCCAGGGATATTCTACTGATTTTTTTTAGAAAAAGATTAAAATAAACAGCTTTTACCCCACCACATGTAGCAGTTGGTTTCAGCTTTGAAAAAAACAAACAGTTCACAGGGTACCAGTAATTAAGTCATCTACTGTACTTTGAAATATTCTAGCAATACTGCAGTATAAACCTACCTAACATCTCTACCAGACTCAGCAGGGTAATGCCATCTCCCAAGTCTCTTGCCAAGTCTGTGATTAAAAACTGATCTAAGCTGTGTTGAAGATATGTGTTTGCCCATCTGGTGTACATCTGTCAATGAAAAGGAAAAATGTATGAAATTATGACATTAAATAAAATAACATTAACAACTATACAAGGGGCGCAGCCAATTCAATGAAAATGGTTAAATCCAAGACTCACAGAGATTCTAAAGCTCCTGTTTGAAACTTCAACAATTTTATACTAGAAGACAAAATTAATGAAATATTACTCAAGATAAGGCAAATCATTTCTGCTTCTAGGTATGCTTTGCTACCTTTATACAGAATGAAAACATACCAATAGCTGTGTCGGATACATTGGGGGAGGGGGTGGTGGCAGTTGGGAGGTGGGGGACTCAAAGTGAAGACAAAAGGTGATGGGGTAAAGTCTGCATACAAGCCAAGTGGCTCATCAGGCCAGAGCTTATCCCAGTTTCAGCAGCATGAAGCGACCAGGAGTATTTATATTCACCCCCGGATGGGATGCTACTAATCAATCACCAGATGACCCTCCAGAATATTATTAAATTTGCCGGTACCCATTTCTACACCTGGGTGGAGAGAGGCACCATGAGAGTAAAGTGCCTTGCCCACAATGTCTCACTCACAACTGACTCTGGACTGTAATTTCCTTCTTTATTCCCAACAGTTCTCAATCTTACTTGCACTCTACCTTCGTGTGACAACAAGTAAACGATCTCTCCCGATTGCACTCTTTGGTCGATCTTAAGTACTCTAAATATAACAAATACTGTCTTTGGTTCTAGTATTACAGCAATTCAATCTCCTTCCGGAACTTACTAAAGGTTCTTATCTAAACATCTCATTCACGATAGCAATCAAAGCAATTTAATGTCCCTTAACCTAAGCAAACATGCAAATTCATTTGTGCTCTATTTTCGCATTTCATGTCAAAAACTGACAAATAAAGATATATGTGTCACTGTGTATATAAGTTGCGACACTCTCCCCACGTTTGGCTCATTTTGGAGCCAAGACTACTGTTTAGTCGTTTGACTGGTTTAGCATTGCTTGTGTCCTCCAGGCCGTGTCCAGTGCTGCCGCTCGGCGAGGAACATCGCGTGTCCTGACCTCTGTTACATGCTCTGCACGGGTTCTCGCTCCGATGATTTCCGGTAAGTCTGCACTTACCTCGATGGGATACAACTTCTGAACTGGTCTACTTAGACAGACTATTTTCCCCTTAGTTATAACCCTTACGTTAGCCCCTCTTACCTGCTCGTCCTTCCCTAAAATGAGACTTTCTACAACTGCCATCTTCCAGTTGTTTCTTTTGACACCATCTTCAAACACAGTAACTACGTCACCTACCTTGGGCACCCTTCCAATGCCCGTTGCCTTACAATAATTGTAATTGTAATTGAAAGCCATAATTATTATGGCTCTCTCGTAATCCCGTGAGATACTCTCTTTGCCACCTTCTCCAGAAGTGTTGCAACCGTTTACACAAATACCTGTACCTTCATGTAATGCCAACTTCTTCCTCGTCGTCGTCTTGTAATTCGGGCAAGGTTGTAATCCTTCTTCCACGAATTAGGTGAGCGAGGGTCAAAACTTCTTCCTTGGAGGGGTTGCTGTAGTCGTACGTCAACGGCCTTGAATTTAAGGTGGCCTCTACCTCGATTATGACAGTTAGGAATTCATCAAAGTCAGTCTGGCATTTCCCAGTACCGTTCGAAGACACCTTTTGACACTCCCGATCATTCATTCAAAAAATCCTCCCCACCATGGGGCCCTTTCTAGATTGAAACGCCACTCAATTCGATGGTTTTGCATTTCGTCTCTCACCTGTGGATTCCTGTAAAGTTCACATAGTCCCTTCTCTGTACCCTTGAAGGTTTTTGCATTGTCCGACACCATTACTACTGGCAATCCTCTTCTGGCTATAAACCGTCTCAGACATCGCTTAAAGGTTTCCACTGCCAAATCGTCCACTAACTCTAGGTGAACAGCTCTTGTCACACAACACGTAAAAAGAGCGATGTAAACCTTTCTCATTTGGCTGTTTCTCGCCTAGACGAACAACGGTCCCGCAAAATCTACTCCAACTCTACAAAATGCTGGGGCTGGTTTCACTCTTAACTCCGGTAAGCTTGCAGTAGGTGGCTGAGCGAATGATCTGCCCTCTAGTTTCTTACAAACAACACACTGATTGAGCACTCCTTTCACCACCTGCCTCCCCTTTGGCACCCACAATCTCGAGTGCAACTCAGCAAGCGTACTTCTCATTCCGCTGTGGAGGACCTTAGCATGGCATTGTTTGATTTGCAGGAAGGTTAAGTGGTGCTTTTAAGGCAGAATAATTGGCTCTATCGTCTCAGATTCCAGATCGGAATACTCCAGTCGTCCTTTGCATCTCACCAAGCCTTCTCTGCCTTCTCTGAGGCCAAACTTGCTGACTAGCTGCTGATAATATTATTATCCTGCTTTAGCTCCCTCTGTGCGGCCATTATCCACTCGTTTTCAGACTCTCTTATCTCTTCCAAACTAAGCATCCCTGATTTCCTGTCACTCTTGTGTCTCTTGTGAGCGTTGAAACAAAATTGCTTGACCCACGCCGTTACTCTGTAGAGCTTTCTTATACTACTTAACTTTCTAATTTCGATGAAGTATTCTACACCTCGTAATGTGTTAGCATTGACGGCTAGAACGGTAACTGCGGTTTTCTTTTCCTCTTCCTTACTCTCGTTTGTAGAGTGGATTGACTTCTCAGCTGGCCAACTGCTCTCAGCTTCGATTAGCCATGCGGGGCCCTTTCACCACAGCTCGTTACCGTTAAGTTCCACTGCCATCATTCCTCTCGATCCAATGTCGGCTGGGTTTTCTTCACTCCAATCACTCTTACTGCTTGACTTGAGAATTTTGTTTAAAAACAATTAGACATTATAACACACTGACTTTGCCTCAGAATTCCGGAACTTCCATTTTCAAGGGCATCAAATTATTTTAAAAATTTTCTGGGAGAGGATGCCCCCAGAACCCCCATCTCCCTGAAACCCCTTTCTTGAACTCCCTTCTCCAAAATTGTGTATCCACCCCAGAACATCTTTTATGGAACTAGGAGGCCCAGTAACTCAGTAGAATATCTGCGGAGCCTGGAAACAACTTGATGAGGTTACAAAGTCAACATGGCGACAATGGAGGAAGAAAAGATTGACATCGTGGTTAAACTCAAACATGAACAGCAAAAAAAGATGAACCACCAAAACTGCATACTGATCTGCAAGTACTGCCAGCATAAAACAGTTAAGTATCATTGCCTTCTTCATAACTTTTTTTAAAAAACACAAAAATCTGGGCCTTATTAATCTTTAATTTACCGGTACTGCTTTTCATATGAATCTAAGGTAGTCTTCCTTGTTAGAGCATAGACAAAAAAGTTTAATACAGTTATTTCTAGAGATTCTAACTCACCATACATTCATTGTAAGTCTGCTGTCCCAGTTCCGAAGGGTTGCAATGTGTTTTAGTGTTCCTGTACAGCGATGAAGCATTTGGAGAACATGGCCTCTCCACTGGATGGTCTGATAAGCTAAGAAGCATCTTACCAATACCCAGACTGGGAGTTCTGGATCGTGCGGAAATAAAAACCTTGGTATTTATTGGCATAAAGCTGTCACTGTCTTGCTCAGAGGCAAAGGTTGTTGGAGTGCTTCTTTTGTCCAGCTTTAAAGGCTTTGTGTCATATCTCACCTCATCTGTATCAGCACATGTCATCCATGTCTCAAAGTTGACAGTTTCCATAGGATCTTTATCTCCCACTGACGGGAGAAATTCACTTTCTCCTAACAAACTTGTTGGGCTTGTTGATCTTGCTGTCATTAGTAAAGACGTCATGTCAGATGCAGAATCAAAATCACTGCGCAATGATAATGCGCTTGCTGGAAGGACTGACTCATCACCACTAACATAGGAAGCTGAATCTCTTAAATGTGCCGCATTTGCTATGAATGGTGTGTCATTTCTAGGTATGTGGTTACCTTCACCTTCACCTTCACCAGTCCTCTGGTGCCAAGATAGTGCATAGGGCCTAGGTATGTGGTAATCCACCATTTGTCTTATCCAGTATCCAGGAAGACAGGCCTCAAAGATCCATTTATTCACAACTCCATTTTAATTTAAGGCTTCAACACTTTCCCACATACATTGTGGTTAAATCAAGTTGCTGTTAATCTAACCTGTTTAAAACGGAAGGAATTAAACAAATTCAAAATAATTAGTGAAGAGACTCACTGTCAATTGAAAGGGCTGGATGATGAATAAAGGGGAGAAGGGATCATGCACAGTGGCAAGACCACTCGCCTCCCACCAAAGTAGCCCGGGTTCGATTCCCGGACCCGGCGTCATATGTGTGGGTTGAGTTTGTTGTTGGTTCTCTACTCTTCTCTGAGAGGTTCTTCTCCGGGTACTTCGGTTTTCCCCTCTCCTCAAAAACCAACATTTCCAAATTCCAATTTGATCCTTGAATTAGAGGGCCACAAGTTCATCAGTAATGTTAGTTACTGTCATGTGCCACCCTCATAAAATAAAGTCTCTTTCTTTCTTTCTTTCTTTCTTTCTTTCTTTCAAAGTACTTTTGGGTGACACAGGTTACTATGATTATCAGTTGGGTGAGGTGTGATGAAAGTTTGGTCTCCAGGTTTTAATAACAATAACAATAACAATAACAATAA
>CM042757.1:20049008-20079111 GCA_022496165.2 Catalaphyllia jardinei | reverse complement strand
CGAATTAAGGACAAGACAACAACCTATGTCTTTGAATATAAACATCTTTTAACTTTCCCATGGCCACTGACCTATGACACTGCAAACTTCCAATCCCCCCCCCCCCCCACCCTTCTCAGAAAACAAAACAACAAAACACACTCAGGATATATTTCAAATTTTTAAGGAATAACATTTCTGTTTTTATTTTTTGAACTCTCACAAGAAACAGTGATGTCACAATATAGAAGCCAGTTTGACAAAGAAATAAACCCATTTGACAGAGATAAACCAGTTTGACAGAGAGAGAAGAAAAACGTTTGACAGAGAGGGCAACCAATATGACAGAAAAGTAAACCAGCCTGACAGAGGGGTAAACCAGTTTTATAGGATACTGAGGTTTTCCATACTCTTCAGAATCATCGCCATCAATATTAAGATCTCCATCGTCTTCTTCCTCTCTCTTCCGCTTAATACCCGTTTGAAAACCAGATGCTGCAGAAAGATGTGGGAAAAAATGCAAATGTCATTCCTCGAGTTCATAATACTGATAACAGAAAAGTAGAAGAGGACTAAAAAATACCCACACCCACCCCATAGGTCACTGGAAATACCATGGGGGAGGCGTCTAAAGGAAGTGCAGGGGTTTATGGAGCTAAATTGAAATTTCAGAGGGGTAGGGGTGGGGTTAAGATAAGATAAAATAAGATAACTTTTTGGTTCAAAAAAACACAACACAGCACAACAGGCCTCATGTACAGAGGAGGGTTTTGGAGTGCTGTGTTGCTTTTCCATTTTACATGGAGTTTCTGTCTCAATTTTGTCAGCAGTAGCTTGTGTAAACATGCAATGGTAAAACTCAGCACGCGGTGGATTCAAGCCTTCTTATCAGATTAATTACTATGTCTGATCTCACTGCTCCGAGTCAAATACCATCACTAGAAAGAAAATTGAGAAATTTAAAAGACATGACCCTAAACTCTACTGACAGAACTGATCCTGCCCAAGCTGACAGATTGTCACTTAAGGTGATTCCTGAGTAAAAGAAGCCGCCATAGATTTCCGATGAAACTTGGTATGGTGTCATTACAGTACAAGGAGATGTTAAAAACGTAATAAAAAGAGGGGGTCACTGTGCTTGTTTTCATGCCACGATGCTGACAAATACGGTTATTTAGGTGACGTTTGGTTATCTCAGTGCGCAACAAATAAGCTTGATTATTTTTCAATGCAGCCTGTTATATCACACAGAGTTCGACTTTCTTTGATTGCTTATTCATCTACATCCCAGAAAAAATGGCTTTAAATACCCTGCATTATTAATTGATGTTTTATCCTTAAAGGTAACATAATTTGGACTTGCTCTATTGGGCTCGTTATGTCTCTATCTGTAGCATTTATTTCATTTGCCAAAGAAGTAGCTGTAGATTTGTGCCAATTTTTTTTTTTCAGTTATTGCGGAAAAAATAAAAAGTGGGGGTCACCGTGCTCGTTTAAGAGAAAAAAGCTTTTATCTCGCTAGAGCTTAGTTTGAGGGAAATCTCTTATGTTTTGTGCACGCGCTGACGACTCAAAAATTGTGCGCAGTAGGAATGTGCAATGCAAAACTTGGGAATCACCTTAAGCATCACCTCACAAGGAAAAACAGGCGTTACAAGTACCTCTAAAGCCTCCTTCCAGTAGAGTTGTGGCTCGTATTCTGGTTTGTCCAGCCCACTCATATTCTTCAAACACATCCGGGCCATTAGTGTCATCAATGTCGTCAACACTACCACCCTCTTTCTACAAATCAAAGACAAGCAGTACAAGAAACTTAATTAAACCTTTCACTCCCAAGGTCTGAATGCAAAATTTCCTTATTGACTGAGCTCAAATTTCATATGCTTACCGTTTTGGTCACAATGAATTACAAAATAAAACCACCCCTCCCTAAACACAAAATGTGCCATTTATTATTTTTTATTCTTTATGGCTGCCATAGAACTGTCAGCATGGCCGCTGTTTATCAGCTGAAGATAACATGATCAGGACAAATTTGGAGTGGTTTTTTAGACGCATTCAACAAGATAAAAAAACATGGCAAGCTTTGCTCTCGAAGATAAACATGTAGTGAATGAACATCACGTAATATGAGAAAGTCATGACACCACACAGAAAAAATGTCCTCACGTGGAGCACGTCAGTGTACAAGGTGATCGGTTTCAAACAAACTTGTCGCATCAAAAACGTTACTCTAAAGACAGCAAAAAATTTTGTGGGTGTCATGGTCTACTGGGAACAGTAGTACTATGTTGTTTCAGACATGTCAAGTGCAAGCTTTCTATTATTGTTTGTGTTAACTATCATATTGTTATAAGAGTACTTGTATTGTTATCTTTAGTGCCTGTTTTTCTCAAACAAAAATGTAATATTCAAATCAATGTAAGTAACTTTATCGTATTTCAATATTGCAGGTCAGTGTAAGTCGACGCTGTAACTTAGAGCCTTTTTTCTATAAGTAGCTTACTGTAAGTTTGCTGTGTGTAATAAGTAGGTTATAATGCACAGATACATGTAAGTAATGCATAGACTGTTTTGCAATTGCAGTGCAAGTTAAATTGTAATTGTTTGAGTATTGCTAATAAAAATGTTCTGTCAAACCAAGTTTTACAAGTTCACAGAGTAAGTACCTTTCGTAAGCAAGTTTCCACATGAGAATTTAACTCATCTCCATTTCCATGAATCACTTCTTCACACACAGGACACAATGTCGTTTTGATTCCCGATGGCCCTTCCTCTCCACCAAGAGGTGAATTCACTGGTGAGCCTAAAATACAACAGAGCACAGAGTAAGAAATTATCACCAACATGATTCTATTTACCAGTATTACTTTCTGTCCTAAGAGCACCCCTGCCCTGCTCTAACATACATCCCTTCCACTGCCCGGACTCACAGAAAACCTCTATTCTAGCTTGCCCTTGGGACAAGCAACTCTTAAAGGAGCTGTGTCAAGGTTAAACAGTTTGAAAAATTCAGCCTAAATTTTTCAATTTCGTTGTTCGCAATCTGTGTCAATCTTCGCCATCCTTAACCATCCTTGTTCCCTTATGGTTTATTTTTATCTCTTTAGTGTTTTCCTATCTTTCTAAACTAATATTTTCAGGTTTCCTTCAATTTGAAGGTAATTATGTTCCCTGCTTTCAAAATAACATAAATATCCCTTAAAAATTCAATAAGCTCCCACCCTAAGTAAGTTCCTTTTCTCCAAAAACACTGTCTCTTCAACTACCTCACAGGGATATAATTATTGCAATGAGATGGACAATGGCCTGCCTTTGACATCAGAATAAAAGTTGATGTTAAGTCAAAAGCTCTAAACATCCTTGAATATACTATAAAAGTCATGTTACATGTACCATCAGTCAAGCACACTTATCTTGGTTTTGTGAGAAAGCAAGATATTTTTTGTAAGAAGAATTCAATATTAATTTTTTTATTTCCCCAAGGTGACTACATGTAGTTTGTGATGCAAAGCAAGAGAACCCCTCAGTTTCCCAAAATCCTTATGGAGTATTGACTATGACTAGACAATACAGGTGTACACAACAAGGCACATGTAGATGCTTCAAACTAGGCTTCATGCCAGGAGGCAATGGGAAGTACAGGTAAGTTAAGCCTGGTCCTCCCTAGCGACGCAAGCACAAGCATAAGCATGAGTACAAAAAAGCTTATGCGCTAGTGAGTACAGCTGCAACATAAGCAAAAGCACAAGCATAAGAATATCAAAATCTTGCATTGTTGTGCTAATGTTTATGCCTATGTCATTATTGTGTGTGGTGAGGGTACGTTGGTACAAGTATAAGCCCAGCGCAAAAGGCCTTCAGGTAATCAGTGAGATCTGAATGCTTATGTCAAACATGTCCACACTGAACACAAGCATAAGCATAAAAATAACGCTCCTGCTTACGTCACAGTCGCCCTCACTAGTGCAAAACCTTCTTATGCTTACACTTTAAAAGCTTGAGTAGCAAGTGAAGCCCAGGCTAAATAAGCCAGATGCTTCAGAACTGTTAGGATTTTACAATATCAGTGGCCTACTTTGAGAGCTTCTGGACCTTGTTGGCTTAAGCGGTGTTGAACGGCCACTTCTTGCCATTCTGTTGGCACACACTCTTAAGTAGGTCTGTTGTTTAGAGAGAGAAAATATTTCAGCCATAGATAAAGCAACAATACAAAATTTATTGTTCCAAAAATGATCTGTATCCATCCTAGAGATTGGTTATGTTTTGTTAAACTTTAACTGGAAAAAAGAGCAACACCAGATGCTGAACAATATTGTTACATGCTCACAATTGATCATTTTTTTGACTTTCTGGTCCAAGAAAAAATAATTCCCTCAGTTTTCCTTTATGGTCAGTTATTGCAATCTGCTTTCAGGCTTGGCTACCTAAATCTACTTCTTATCTTGGGTATATTATTACACCAACCCTTTCAGTATAACTTACCTGCTGTCTGGTACTGGCTGGAGTGTCATCAGGGTGATTTGAAGGGTTTCCTTTGAATTCCTGTTTTACCTTCTTCTGGTAGGCTTCACCATTCTGAGGAAAAACAAATTGAGGAATTCGCTATTGTTGTCTTTCACACTTTTTTGATCCACAACATCTTTGTATGTTACAAAGCCAAGAATGTATCACTTGCTAATCTTTTGCAAGAATCATTACACACATTGTACAAACCCAGTAAAAGAATTCATTATACTTTACACCACTGTACTAAGAAAACCAGGACCACAGATTTCTGGCTCCTCATGTTCATCTACACGTAACATTGTCAAAATATTTTGCTTTATACTTTTTTTGAACTCCAACATTATTGCAACTCTCAAAAATAGCCGGCCGCTGGCTGGCCACTTCCTCTGGAGGTTTGACTGTCTCCTTCCAGATGGTAAATATAATTATATTATGATTATGATGAAACTCGTGGCATGCCATCTGACAGGGTGTGGAAAAATGCATCAATCACTGGATTATATTGGAGTATAACAGTTGACAAAATTGATAATAATGCCTTAAAAATGAACCAGACAAGCACATCATTTTTGCCAACTTTGACATTTGCTTGATCTTTTTATGGTATTTTTGAAAAGTGTTTGCTCATTTACACAGTATTTCTATAGCATTTCAGCTCATTTTGCATGAAGAATTCATTGTTTCAATCATGAATGTCTGTAGCTTAGTAACAGGCACTTCCACAGACTATTTTCTAGGCTGTTAGCTTAAAGTAGGTTGGATGCCTTGAGGTTAAAACTTCATCACAAATGAAATGGTGTGTTTCAGTTGCTGTTTTAGGAGAAAATTTACTTCAAAATAAGTAAAATTTGTTATCGCATGGAAATTTCACCTAGATAAAACATCTGTTACTCTAACAGCATTACTGATCAACCATGGAATGTGACTGAAATAGTTTCAACTTGTCTTAATCAGTAACAAAGGAACTGCACAAACACCAGAAGGAAGAATTCATTTGTTGACATAAAATCTGAAGAAAAATAAGAAATTAACTGCCAACTAGCCAGCTGAGCGAAGACGCTTGGCTGGCGAGGCAGCAGAGAATAGTGCCATGCGAAGAATGGCTTATGCGAAAAAATTCTCGATCGGCCTTTGAAAGTGTAAGTGTAAGATGTAACAATGGCTCAGTTTAAGGCAATTGCAAGGATAGAACTATTTGAGCCATTGTCAGTAGTTTTTAGCCAATCAGGAGGCGTGTTACATCTATACTTGTCTCGTGGGAAGGTGATTGTTTCCTTTGCTGTTGTGTTTATCCAACTGTGAACAATTTCATAGTCTCAAAACATATCGAACCAGGGTGTTTCCTCTCTCGCTTTATCGAACTGAAAGTTCAATACGGGAGCGTGCCCTTTACAAAACTCTTCTTCTAATTCAAATATTGAGGAAAACTGTTAGACAAGAGCAAATCCAAGACACAAAATCGACACGAAACCGAACCAGCATGTTCACCACAGAATTGAACGAGCATGTTCATGAATCAAAACAGTGTATTCCTTCTCTGTTTACCTATATCGAACTGAAAGTTCCATCAGGCAGCGTTTTTTTGAAAGAGCGTATTCACCAGTCGAACGACTAGAGTAAATCAGTGTTCAAATATCGAGCTGAAGGTTCAGTCGGCAGTGTTTCCAAACAGAACTGAACAAGTGCGTTTATCATGCAGTTGCATCCAGTGTTCAAAACACAAATCGGACCTGTTTGCCACAGAGTTAAACGAGCGTGTTCATCAAACAAACTAGCCTGTTCACTTTGACTTTGCTCATCATATTGAACTGAAACTTTGACCAAGCAGCGATACATTGCAAAACACTTGATATTCAGGATACTCCTCGATTCTCAATAGCCTACTGGATTGTGTAATGAACGTTACTGGCAGGTAAACGCGTTATAATTTTCTCTCGGTAATGTTTGCAACAGAAGAGAACCAAAAATCCGTCATGCTGTATTAATAAACCCCTTATTACAACCCAAATTATTTGCTTGTTGGCACTCTATCGATAGGTATACCTAGTACATATATGTATCTGTAAACGATACCTTCCGTGCTTGCATGGCAGACTCTCTCTGACTTCTTCTGAGTTTTCTGTTGAAAAAGATAAATTCTACATTAAGTTCTATTGTATAACTTTTACGCCAAATGAAGCAAACTGATAGAATTCCATATATAATGAGTTAGTAAGCAAATGTACTGAAGAAGGAATGTGTAGTTCCAGAAACTATCCATACCTCAGCGCCATGACGGGTGGAAAAAATATTTGGCAACCAAAATTGTGGCGGAAGTCGCCAACTGGCAACCAACAGATTAAAAGAGAAACTTACTTGAAAAATTATCAACAGGACAAATTTAATCAATAGAACAAGCGGCGGCATCACCTGAATTTTTTTTATGGCGACCATTTTACAATTAAAGGTCGCCAAAAGGCGACTTTTTGAAAAACTGAGCTTGGAGCGCTGTACCTTCCACCACAGAAGAAAATTTTTTACTACGATACACTACATTTCTTTAATGTTTTTTGGTTTTACAGACCACCCCTATCCCCTAAAAACCCCAGGAAATTCAATCCCTTTCTGTTGAGAGAGAATCAATGATTTCCGGAACTGCACAATAAGAGTCACACTTACAGTACTTATATATTATGTAGACAGGGTGTAAAATTGCACCTAACACAGGCACCAATGCAACTACATTTTTCACTTTGGGGACCAAATCCTGAAAATTAGCCGCCAAATTGGTGACTAGAATTTCTAATCACACCTTACTTAGAGATCTAGTGATTGTTGAAGATCTCTAAAGATAAATCTGCAGAAAAGTTCCTTGTTAAGCCCATTTCCAAAACGCAGCACATGCACAATTTCGAACGTTAAATATCTATTGTCACTGGACGCCATCTTGGATTTAGGTACACTTTCACATTGTATATGACCCATTCTAGTGTCCTCCTGGTAGCTTGTACAAATTATTTTCCATCGCATTTGACAACATGATATCTCTACCAACTTTATGGAATTGGCTACCACTTTAAAATATTTAGGAGCCAAGTGGCTGCCGGAAAAAAGGTAATTTTACGCCCTGGTAGAGCTCTGCGCTTTTCCACAGCAACAGGGATTAAGTCAAAATACAAGAGACCAGTACAAGGACACACAAGAAACTACCTTATTAAATGGCTGTGTCTCACAGGTACTGAGGACTACCAAATTCACAAATTTGATTGGCTGAAATTGGTATTGAAAGTGGTCTACATTGTAGATTTTACCATCTAGACCAGTTATGTCTTGCAGTGAAAAGTTGTGAACTAAAAGTGCAAAAATATTGGCTATTTTCTTCTACAATACCTACTTATTGGCGTGCCAAAAAGCCCGATGAGAAGTAAAGAGTACAAACAAATTTTAGCAGAATTAAGTTCAGCTCAACGCTGTTTGCAAGCAAAATGTCAGTTACCTACAAACCAGTTACAATAAATTAAATATTGTTCTTGTTTGCCATGTAATAAACATCTTATTAACCAAGCTTATAGGTCTGCGTTGGAGAATCTTGACCTACAATCATAAACAAAAGTAGTTGAGACACTCTCCGAAAAAGACCCGTTTCGTTCAACCAGTAAGTTTTCAATGTCTAATTTTGACATTTCAACCCTCTCTCCCCTTTTCAATGTTGTAATCAGGTCAAAGTGTCCACGGAGCATATTGCAACATTGAAAAGGGAGAGAGGGGGGGTTGGCTATCAACAGAAAAGATGCTTTTTGAAATTACGGAAGGACCCGATAGAAACTGTTTGTTTTGCTCCAATGTGTCAACACTTTTGTCCATGATTATAGAGGAAATCATTGTGTACAGACCTCACTGTGTTCAGTCTGTACTCACGGCCTGGGTCAAGATTCTCCAATACAGACCTCCTGCTCGGTTAAGAAGAGCTAATTACAGTGAAACCTTGACATAACAAAGGGCCAATGGACTGACAAAAATTGCCGCTATAACGAGGTGTCATTATATCACAGTTCTTTACCACATATTTTACTATTCTCTGGCGAAGAATTTTATCCATTGTACTAAAGACTTTATTCCATACATGTATATAGAGGTTTATTAAATCAAGGTTCCATTGTACAAAATACAAACTCCAAATCAGGCAATCCCGGTTTCAGGTGTTTCATAAGTGCTGGACACAATGTAAATCAACTGCCTGTGAGGATGACGTTTTTCATGCATCTGTCCTGTTATTGATCATGAATTTCGTCATAACATTGGCAAAGCAGCTGTGGATGCACGAGGCGATAGCTGAGTGGATCTGCAGACTAATTCAGTTGACATAGTTTTGCCCCGCCATGAAAACCAGTTCCCCCCTGCTGAAAATAGCCCCTGCTTGGTTCGAGGCCTGTGTGTATTATCAACAAGTACAAACCTGTTTTCATCACAGAATCTTTCCATTTCCCAAGCAAAGTGGCTCTCCATTTCACCAGGCCTGATGCTAGTGCCACATATAGGACAACATGGTGCTTGTGCTGATGACGATCTCCGCCTTCCTGGAGTTGTTGCAAGAAAAGAAGAAAAATTAATTGCATCAACACAGTTACACAAAAAGTATCATAGAATATCTCTAGCACCATTCCATACATTTAACATAGGCAATTCATAACATAACAGTAAGCCTTTTTAGGGGGTCTGCATAGAACTTAATTTGAGGCAAAAACAAGTTCCAAAATTACAGACGAATTACCAAAAATAAAGTAATGTTCACCAGTGCATTGTTCTTAAAAATACCTATAGAGCGTTTTCACTTTCCTTTAATGACTTAAGCTACAGACCCACCCCCCTCCCCCCTTAGAATTTCCAATGTCCTTGGAGTGGATATCACAGGCAAGTATTTTTTCCTTCTGGGCAACAAACTTTCCATTCTCACTTGCCTGATGGGCAAAAGATCAAGCAAGTCATCTGCTAGCTAAATCACTAAAAGAGCAAACAAAGGCTTGCTAAGGGTAAGCAAAACTTGAGAGCTACTTGTTTCAAGTGCAACCTGGAATAGACCAATTTTGATAGATATTAAAATTCAGCCTTAAGGTTACTGTATACCAATATATCAATAATTTTCTTCAAATCTGGAATTTTGGGTCACAATATTGGTCGAAGCGCGATCTCTAATTTTTTTTAAAAAATTATTGAAAAATACTAAATATTGGCGGAGAAATCGCCCCCTAACAAGGAAAAAACTCACTTTGGACTCAACCCTTTTAAAAAATACATCATCTTACAAGAACTCTGAGGGAACTAGTGGTCCTTCATAGCATCTGTACATTGTAAGTTGACAGAACATTGACTGACTGTCCCTCATAAGACAGGCTTATTACCGATTCGTCCAGCAGCTATTTATTCAGGCTAATTAAGGAACATTGAACATCTACATGCAGAATACAAAAATGTCAAACACAAGGAAAATTGTAGGAAAGAACATTTCAACTATAGCATGTCAGAGCTTTCTGTTTATAACATACTGTAATAATATTGTAACCACAACAACAACCCTGGTCATTAATCCACATTGAAAGAGTAAGAAGTTGATATTCTCACATTCAAATCTACTTTTTGGCCAGCTCTTACAAGTCTCCCTCACTAAGTGGAAGTGTACTGGTGCTCAGAAAATTGCAGTTTGCTGCCTCTGCTTTGGAAACCTTTTTTTAAGAGTAACTGGCTGATTAGCATATTTCCTAAACATTGCAAGTTTCATGATACTGAAAAATCAACCAAAGAGAAAGTTCTTCTTCATCACAACTGGATTAGGAGAGATGAAAACATTATGAAAGGCCATAATTAACCCAGAAATTTAACACTTAACAAAATAGAAGGAGCTCAACTTGAACAACATTCTGGAGAAGACAGAACGGTTTCTTAGTGATGTCAGTAAAGCTGGTAATTAATACAACCCAGCGCATACTCAATAAAATTTTGAAGAGAAAACAAGTATCCACCTAAAAAATGTCAGACATGTACAACAGCTTTGATTCATGAAAGTGACAGTCCAAGTCTTTGGTAGCTGTTTCAGTTTTGACACTTTGCTGAAAATGTGTAACAGGCAGTTACATTGTGTATACATGTAAGACAATGGAAGCATTGTACTGCTAGTTTCAAGCTAGCACGGGTGGTTATTTTGTTTTGATAGAGGATAGAAATCAATCTGTTGTCTGCTGTTCTGTCGAGATCCATGTAAGGTCTGCGCATATTTCTTTAAGGGTGGATAATACATTCTCTACATGTACATATGCCTACGCTGGATAATCCACTAGATAGCACTTTGTTCGGTGGTTAAAGCTACATATCTTCAGAAACAATCAGTGATAACAACACTCACTGGATGACTACAAAATTTAAAAGTCATCCAAAAGGTGTGATATGTATTTGCAAGAAAATAACCACGCCGCTTTTCATTGTACCATTTGCTGACAATAAAAGCGATAGAATTTCTTCACAAAAAATACACATTCTGTTGCCACTGTTTTGTCAGCCATCAGTTATTTTATCAAACTTAGTCAATATTCACCTTTATAATACACAAGAAGTGTCAATGTGTACTCTGGTATTTGAGTATATTTCAGGCACTTCCTGGGAGATCTTATTTCTTGGAGCCTTGCTACAAACTAATTACAAAAGGACACAACGGCATCAAACATGACACCATAGAAACAAGTCGTCTTTTCAGCAAAAATTTTCCTCTCCTAGTTCAATTTATTATGAACACCAACAAGATCCACGCTGACAATAAAATAAATTTTAACAAATTCTACTGCGTGACAATAAACCTGAAACACAAGAAGACTCGAGAACTAGTTTTTCTTCTGCTTGTCTTAGTAATTACCACAATTTGTTCTTAATATTCAAAAGTGTAAAAGTGCCAAGCAACTCCCAAGTGTATATTTAAACTCAGTTCATACAAAACAATTGCATATTCTGAAGAAAAACAGACAGTAAGTAAGTTTGAAAAGCATTACTGAATGATTCACAATACTCTTTGGCATTGAATAACCTGGTTCCAGTTTGAATAATACCACAGGTAACCACCTGCAATAAACTACATCTAATTTTTTCTTGGCCATGGTATGAAAAATTATACATTTTACATAATATTATGCAAGTATTACTTAATCGAAATTGAAACTTGAAAACATGAATAGAAACTGCACTTATTTTACACTACTAAGGTCCTTGTTAAATATTGTAGTGGTATGATAGCAAAATAATTGAAAATATAAGCCTTGAAAATGTGTGATGGAGTTGTTCAATAGGAACTGGCATTTAACCAGTTAAAAAAAAAATGAAAAATGAACTAAGAACCACATCACATTTGAGTCACTTTAAATGAGCAACTAACATGCACTACACTTTTGTGATCATTTTAATCAGCTAATCCTGTACAAGAAAGAGACAAGAGTTCTCCTAGAAAATTAGCTCTCCTTTTGAAAGAAAACAGAAGAAAAGAAAAAGACAATAGAACAGACGACAGCAATAGCTATTTAACATGCAGGTGTAAATCACTAATGGTGTGAAACAAACTCCTGGTTGGCTGCCTCTTATCTCATCAAAACAAACCCACTTAACTCAGCCATGCCAAGCTTACATCTCATGACTTATTTTCTTCAAAGACACAAGTCAAGTTCTTGAAAAAGCTCTTAGCAAAATAGCAAGTAAAATCAAAACATATTTACAATATTAATAGTGCCTTGGAGAGGGTCTCTCTTCCACACTATGGTGACAAAAATAGCTAACAAGCATTTAGCATTGTTATGTTAATATACATCTGCCTTCAGAATCTCTTTGGAGTATATTACAAATCATCTATTTCAAACATATCTCAATATTGACAATACACATGAAAAGAGTGAATATAATCACCAGCATCGCTGAAAACTCGATCACCTTCTACCTGCTTCCCTTCACACCAGCACTTAATAAAACGTCTATTGAAATTTCTGAAATTAATTCAAATTACCTCACATATGGGATACCATTTGAAAAAAAAAACCTACTTACAAAGAGAATGGTGGAATAATTTTTTCGAGGTTATCTAGTTGCAAATAAATTACTTTTAGAGAGACTCTATTGTTATATTACAGAGTTGCTGTGTTATTCTCTGTAGTTGGCACACAAACAAGAAATTTCACCTTTGCAGGTCCCAGGCAACTCTTAATTTTCAATTTAATTTACTAAGTGCAGTTTTTTTTAAGAGAAGTGAAGATCAAACACAGAGGTTTAGAGCTTACATGTAAGCTTTTAGAACTGTATCAGCCACAATGAAGTTAAAACAAGATGATGTCCTCTTGTATGAATTTTAGAATCCTAATTAAAAGTTATTTTAATCAGATCTGCTTTTTCTGGCACACTGTAGTCTCTGGCAGAATTACTTCCACTAATCAATAAATAATCTGCATTTATTGCACTTTTCATTCTAAGCCTCAGAACCCTTCATAAGATGAAAGTAGCAAACTGAAACCTGTGAATTTTAACTTCTGCTTAGAAATGGCAGAAGGGAAAATGCATTTTTTGCTGTAGTGGGTTATGATGAGTAAAATATACCGAGCAAGGGAATAAGATTGGCCATCCAGATTGAACTTAGTAAGCTGCAATAAATATTTATTATAGCATGATTATTCTAGGGAGGGTAGTAACTAGATGTAAAATGTAATTTAATGTACCTTTTAACAGATTAGAAACTAACTACAAAAATATTTTTCACTCACCTTTTGATTGTGAGTCCACACTGGCCTCTGTATCATCAGTTTCGCTGCTTTTACAGCATTCTGATTGCTCTGTATGTTCTCTTTTGATGCTCACAGGTTCAATGTTATTGTTATCAGAATCTTCGTGAGAGCTGGGTCTTCTTGGGCTAGGGCTCAAAGGTTGATCTCCTTTCATACGTATGTCACTGTCCTTCTCAGGTTTACGCGGGGAAATCCTTTCTTTCGATGTCCTATCTAAGCTTGCCTCTTTCTCAAGTTCCGGGCTTTTGTACAAGCTATCAACATGGTGTTCACGTTCCAACAAGTTTCGCTGATGCTGTAAATGATGAAAAGGAAACGCATGTTCAGGGGGGACGACCCTGCGGAACGCACCAGTTCCATTAAACACTGCAGTAGGTCCGCTTGTTTTGTGAAGAAGCCCTCCTCCTAAATGGTGATGTAGTTGAAGAAAATGAGGGCCAAATTCATGCGGCATTCTTTCTGCATAGTGTTCTGTACCAGGATAAAGGGCAAGATGTGAAGACCTGTGTTGATAATGTGTCGAGTTCAACACCATCCTGTGAACAGCTTCACCATCAATGTAGCGGTTAGATGGTGAGGAATACACTGCATGATAATCATTCATAGGTCCTGGAGATGATGCTGTAGAACGGGCAGCCTCGGCAGTCGACGCAAGTACCATAAGTGCAGGAGACGTCAGAGGATTAGGTATATAAGCTGGTCCACTGAGCTTTTCCATCTGATAGACTGCACAGCAAGCAATTAATGGAGGAGTAAAAAATTTCAAATGAGTCAAAAATTAAAACTCAGTTCTTTCTTCAAGCTTCACATAGCAACAAATGAAAGTGATATATTTTAAAACCAAAAGTGAAAGAAAATTTTCAGATGATGCAAGTGAATTTAGCGTTCCACTGTTTTCACCTTGAAATTAGCCCTAATCTAGTGAGTTCTTTAATAACGACACATAAGCTTTAGTCAATATATTAAGAAAAACTGAGAAATAGGTTTCAAATAATTAATTTTATGTCATAACAAACTCGACCACAATATTTGAAAGAGCATCTACTTAAAAGAGAATATATTAGCGATAGCAAATACCAAAACTTCAATTAAAACAGAAATGTACTTCGTACTTAAATTTTATCCAGTCCGTCATGAAGACATTTTCCGCAGGCACCGAAATTTCTGCGAATTTCCTCAGCATTCAACAGGCACCAGACAATTTGTGTTCAGCGAGGGTTTTTGTATTAGTGAATTCCACTTTCCACGATTTCTGTACTGTATCTGAAAAGGGCAGTCGCAAGGCTCCCGATAATCAAAGCCCGATTCGCACACTCAGATCGTTCGCGTTAACCAAACTCGAAATTACCAATAAAGCAAAGAGCTTTGTAAACCACTTAGTTGGTCGGACCGGACGTCTACGAGTGGCAAAAACCAATGAGATAGAGATAAAAATGCTTGTTCCAATGTGAAGGAGAAGTTATTGCCGTGGTGTAAGTGCCAGCTCGGACTAGTTAACCGGAAGATGCGGTAGATTGGCCAAAGATAGAGGTAAACACCTCGCAAATAGAAAGAACAGCGAACTGGATATTACAGCTGGAGGAAGGCCGCTTTTATTTTGAACGTATAGAGCATGCGCACAAGCTGCCTGTATCTCGTTTCCATGTCAGCCTGTCTGGTACTCAGTCAAGAAATCACTCTTCCTTCTTTCTCAATTTCGTGATGAAGACTTTTCGTCGCCACGAATTCTCCCGCTAACTCAAACAAAATAGCATCAATTTTGATATTTTCAAAAGAACCTGCTGCTGGCTTCTTAAACTAACAGTTCGCGGTGATACTTTCCAATTTCGCATAAACATCCGGGCTGAAAGTCGAAGTTTAATAAAAAAAATCTCACTAAACACCTTGAGGGAAATGACTTATTTAGCCTCATTTGCAAGGCAGTGGTAAAAAAAAAATATTTAAAACTGCAAACAGGTATTTGCTTACAGAAAAATTAATTTCCAAATTTCGCAATGCGTAGACAATAAGCACTTGGCGAAAAGGGATTGAAAATTGGTTTTTTTTAAATACTGATCTTGAACTAAAGATGATGTTGTCTCCATTCATTTAATAGCCTGTGGTCGAAGCCGAACACCAAAAACAAATGTTAAGCAAATGGTATTGAGCGAGTGATAACAAAGTTATTTTTAATGAACAAAACTGATGAAAGAAAAATTTATTTGCAGTGTTCTCACTATCTAATTTTCACCAATTCGCACACATGGAAATTTGCTCTTAGCCAGCCGAACGCAATTAGCCAAATCTCCTAGATTTTTCCGGCAGTTGAACTGAATCTCGCTTTATCAATTAGTTCCCTGGTGTTCGGGAGAAGTTTCCGTCTCTAAATATTTATTAAATGAAGACTTAAGTTTGTCAGAGCACAGGATATGAAATAGTTAAGCGCTCAAAAGGCCTCTCGCGGGCATATTGTTCCTGGGGGCTTAGAATCTTCAACTTCATTTAAGTCGGCGAAATTTGGCACAGTAAAGAACTATTCAAAATGATACATTGTTTTTATTTCTTAAGTCACTGTTTCCCGGAGTTTTGGCTGGTTGAAAACTGAGCCGACCGATCCTCTAATTTAACAGTCAAACATGTCAACTACCCGTCTTTAATATGTCGCTAGACTGCCTGTCCAATTCGCAATATATAATTTCGAAGTGCCTATTATGCGAAAAAGGAGATGGTATCGAAAACGAAACTACAAAATGAAATCATCACTCACTTTTTTCTTTCAAAATAAGTGCCAGTGGCGCTTTTAATAAAGACGGTTATTCTTCATCGAAAGGCAAATTAGCATTCAATTTTTTATTATTTTTAAAAAAGCTGTGTCAAAAAACTTAGTCAGTAAATATCGGAATACAGGCCAAAATAGATTGTTCTCTATTTAAACCGTGCGCCTAATTCACTGTGGAAGAAAGCTAAAATGAAACAGTCTCAATCCATTAAGTCCCTCCGTTTAAAGGTTAAAATTATAATCAGGAAGCGAGCAGTCGCTCGGTTTGACCAATTTCTATGCTAATTAAAGTTATTTAAACTAGAAATATACTTACAAGAGATTTTTTCGTATTGAAAAATTTTCTGAGGGTCTGTGTGTGTTTGTCAGACCCCTCACCGAGTGGAAATTTATGAATGCTGTTCAATTGTTCGACGATTTTCAATTTCGTTGAAAAATAAAAATAGCAATGATTTAAAAAATGGACTTTGAAGTGGTTTTACTTAAGCTTAGGATTAAACCACGAATTATGAGGATTCGCTGGCTTAAATTTTCCGCCCGCATAAGTCACCAGAGATGGAGAAGTTGTGATAGCGGTGAAATAATTTTGACACGTTCGAATGGCATGCGTCAGCCACTTGGAGGTAGAATCGATAACTTTTTCCTCCTATCAAAACACAAACTTGTCGCAAACTAGTTAATATTGAATTGTGCCGGTTGTTTCAGCATGAATTAAAAAAAAGAAACTTCCGAAAAAGTGGACGGTACCACAACCCACGCGAAGTTTAGAAGTAGCTTTTTACTTCGCGTTGTTCTAGGACACATTATAAACTCTCAGCTGGATGCAAGAAAGTCTGAACCAAAGACGAAATTAACTTGTTTAAAAAAATCGGAAGGAAACTGCTTAACAATAGCCAAGCGGCGTGCTGCGAGCTATACGGGTTCATTTTGGCATCTTTTCACCTCAAAGTATTCTTCACTAAATTTTAATTTTTAGTTATCACCGGCAACTTTTAATTCAAAGCAGGAGAAATGAGGATTAATTGCTCGTTGATGGCTAGCGAACTCTGAAAACAAGCGAGTCCTAACACTAGTATTTAGCTCACTCGGCCGTCATTTAACTTCAACTAAACTCTTTTAAGAGAAATTTAAATTTGCAGCTGCTCTAGGTGTTTTTGTTCGACTGAAATGATTGTATTATCATGGTTAATAAAGCAAAATTAATCAAAGGTACATGGTCTTTGTTTGTATTATACAAACAGTGCCTATTGGAAAACTAACCCACTTTTTTACTTCACGTTAATAGGCGCTCTGTCCAAATAAAACACTTGCATAACAACCACTGCAATTTACAAATTTTATAGTAAATTTGGCGAGCTAAATTCCTGTTTAGAAAGAGTATGCATTTATCCCTTTATTCTGACCACGCGGCAAATAAATCTAGAACTGAAGACCTTTAGAAAAATCCTGAAATTGAATCCTCGACTAGCAAAACCCTCGGAAAGTGATAAGATGCTTTCATTCGCGCACCTGTTCCGAAATTTCCATAAAGAAATAAACTGCTGGGAGTTCAACACGCAAATGATTTACAATTCTAATACAAATTTGTCAAACCTTAACTTCAGAGTCGAGTCATTTTGACTTTCGCTTTCAATTTCTCCAATCACAAAATTTTCGAACTTCAATCGAAGTCCTTTTAAGTCGTTGCGATTAAAATCAGTCCAGTTTCCAAGTTTAATGGGCTAAACCGTATATTTAATAGCTTTTCAGTTGCTCCACTTGCTCTGTTAACCATTGAGCTATTCAGTTTCAATTTCATGGGAGCGTGCAAATCGATAGACCCTAGTCATGTAAAATAACCAATTAACAAAACTAAGTGAGCGCCCAGTTTGAAAATTGTCATCACGTAAAATCTCATTACGCCTGCTTAACGGCCACGAAATAGCCTTTTAACGCTTTACTTTGACAAAGCGATAAGGTTATTCTACAGTTCCGTCTGCCTGGTTAAGTTAAATGTGAGCGATCAAGTCAAACAGAGAAAGATGAATTGCCAAGGAAAAAACTGAAGGAAGGCTATCTTAGAAGGGAACATTAACCTGTAAAAATAAACCGAACTGTCTAGTCATTTCATAATCAAGTAGGTTGTCTTGGTTTCCTGGGAAGAAATGTTTATGACATGATGCTAGCGACTTCTCTCATAATCCTCGCTCTTTTGATGCCGCGTAACGTTATTATCGCCGGGAGCAAAACGCGGTTTAAAAAAATTAAACTGAGCAGTGAAGACAAGCGATCTTGCAGAGGTAATCCCTCTAAGAGAGAACCTCGCCGTGAAAGGGAGAAATTCACTTTACGCGCAAAGAAGAATTCCTCGGAGGGCTTATATGAAAATTTAATAACAAAAATTCATTAAGCCGCCCTCACTTTTAAATAACGATTGGGAAATAACAGCGCTGAGCTCTTTGAAGTGTAAATACTCTTTTATGCAAATTGTTAACGGTATCTGGCCTGTAAGACGTATAATTACCTTAAATCTAAGTAAGCCATATGGTAGTTAATAGATCTGATGAAGAAAGCCATCACGAAAATGAATCGAGACCTTTTTCTCCGTAGAAGTAATTCGATCTTGAGATAACCAAGTTACTGCGCGTTGAACTCCGATGCGCAGAACACGGAAAGTTTCCAGCAGAGGAAGAAAGATGATTTTCAAGAAAGAAACAATTTTTTTTTGCCGGAAGGCATGCATGCTGGTCATAAGATAGGTCAACAAAAAACGGCGAGGAAAGACTTCAGAATTGGGTTAAACAATACGAGCTCTACGCAAATTAAGACCACTGCTTTTTACGCCCGAAGTTTGTTGAGAGGCTTTCTCCGTTTTTGAGGAAGGGGAACTGAAAAAGTCGAAAATAATATGTAGAAGGTATTATATTTTCGGGATCAGAAGGCCTTTTGAGAGTTTATTGTTAAAATCACTTCTTTCTTTATCAGAGATAAAATTTCCTTAAAATGTATGGGTGAATTAGCCTTCAACGAAATGGGTGAATATGAAAAGATTCGTTTGATGTTAACCGACCTACCGTTGATTAAATTTTAAGCTTTTATGAACTAGAACTTCGAGCAAAGGTGAATAAACGAATGTGCATAAATATTTGCTCTATAAATCAGGCTGAGGGATGTAGGAAACCACTCCGAATATTCAGAATTAACGCGGCAAAACAATCGAATACTGTTAAATCTGCCACTCGGAGCAAAGCGATTGAATGGGTTCGGGGAAGTTGAATTCGACTCCTCACCAGGAACTCCCCTTGCCCAAAAATTCAAATATAAGAGCAATATACCTCGATCGCGTTGATTCGTGACTTTCGCTTTGCAAATGGTTTCATTGTACTTGAAGTCGGTTTCTGTTTCAATCTTTTATTCAAGGTGTCATAAGACACGCTCCGGGAAAGTAGATCACGTTTTCTTGAAAATCAACTTTGGTGTTTACGCGATCTGAATAATATTTGCTTTCGGGAAAGTCATTTAATTATCTACTCTTACTTAGTGGGTGAAGACACTGCAGTACGCAATAAGAACGAGTTATACAGTGTGCAACTTAATTTCCGTTGACTGCGTCGAGTTGTGCAATCGAAAACATAAAATATAGGAAACTACAAAACTAGCTGATGGAAAAGTTTTCGTAATTAGCACAGAGTGATTCGCCAAATATGCGCGCATTCGAAAATATATTTATCGTTATGGGAAAGTATTCTTCGTTTACGTCTTCTATGAATAAAATTTCATGAATAATTGGACGCATTCATCGCGGAGACGGTGTTAAATGGGAATGGAAGACTATAATATCTACTGCTCACTTCGCCCCCACGGCTTATGACTAGAGAGTGATGTTTCTAAAAAGAAATTCAGTTCTAAATTAGCTTGCAAGTCACTATAAGTAACTGAACTTACCTCAAACGCTATTGAGTTCTCTAAACAGTGTTAGCGTTTATTCGTGTCGAGCCCTCGAGGTTGAACTGAAAATGCACACCAATTCATATTGGCGCCTCGGAAGTACCTATTTAATACTGTCGCTACCTGGGCAACACAAAGTGTATGTCATTTAGTGCTGTTAGGATAGGTTAAAACCAGTTATTATGGAGAATTAAACAAACGTACTCTATTTAATGTTGGTTGGGTTTGTAATTTATTGAATTTTATGGACAGATAAAGAGGAACAAATAATTTTCGATCAATCTAGTTTGAAAAACCGTTTTATAGATTAATAAGCTGTGGATTCTACCAAAAATAAACTGAAAAGTGAACTTCGGGAAGAAAGGTTTATAGGATATACAATTACAACCAGTGTGAATGCTTACAGTATTAACTACAGCTGAGAAAGGAATGACAGTTTTAACCCAGGACCTGTTGTGTGAATCTGCAGCCGACGCAATGGAGAACCTTATTAAGTTCGTTTAAAAAATGCAACAAACATATTATTTGAGTAAAAGAAAGGTTTGAAAATTTAAAAATATTCAGTTGAAATTTAGTAAAATATTGAGTTAAATCAAAGCAACCGCATGCAAGATTATACGGTCCTTTTAAGAGGAGAGGATTGAAAAAATAACAGCAAAAATTATTCAGCTCTGATTAAAGCCATTTGAAAGAAACCGAGTAAACAAACCATTTATTAGAAAGCCATTTTAGCGCTGTAAATTGAACAGAGCGTGCAAAGTGTTGGTGTTTTAATGGATTTCCACAGGAGTAAAGCGATGGGCGCCCGAATAGCAAAATTGAGCCGATTAAAGGGCATGCAAACTTTGTTTCTTTAGTCTCAATAATATAAAGTATTAAACAAGTTTAAACGAGTTTATTTCCTTGGGAAGCAAACTCTTGGGGTGTGTGACAAGTGGCTAAAAGAAAACCTAAAAACAACGGTTACGTGCCTGAATTAATTCCGCCGTGAAAATAATAAAATATTTGGGCGGTTTCTCGGTAGAAATGTATCATTCATTTGATTTTCTCACAGCGTCCTCCTGTAAAACTACAAAAGAGGTTTCCAACTACTGAAGTACCAGATGTTTAGCCAATAACATTTTTCGGTAGCATAAGTAACTGAGAAACGTTTTTTAACTTTAGTATTTTTCGTAATAAAGTGTTTTTCTGTATATAGTTTAGGATTTTTGTTGTTATCACTCAGTTTGTATCTGCAGGACTCGTCCAGTAAGATTCAAGCTAACGGCTATATTGGTTTTACGAGTGATTTATTTGTTTTAAGAAGTCTAACGTTAACGACAGCATTTTAAAGAATTCAGCGTGAAATCGCGTAAGATTTAATCGACAACTGAGAGCGTGTTACTTTAGAGGTATCATTTGGAAAACAACTGTGTGGTTATCTATAGTGGTGGCCTGGTTCATTTGCACTTAAATTAACATTTTTGCTGAAAATTCGTGCTGTTCTAACTGTATAATGAGTAAAATTAAGGAGTGTCACAGCATGGACAAAGATTATTGCCATCATAACTGTAGGAAAAGTACAGAAACCTTTATAGGAGAGAAGTTTTATGTTGAAAACAAACTCTGAGTGTGATTCTGTTGTTAGTGTTTTTATTCAGTCTATTTATCTTCATTGCACTTTGGTAGTAAAATCAAATCTTGTTTGGGAACTTTGCAGTTGAAGTTTATAAATTACAATTTTCCAGTTATGATACTTAAAATTTTCATGCTCAGTCGTGTCGAGGCGTTGTGGGGTAAAATATTTAATAAAGAGCAGTTAGCTTGGAATACCTCAGGTTAGACTGACCGTCCTTCAAGGTTTGGCGCTACATTTCAGATATCCTATTGTTCTAATTCTTTGTTCTTGTAAAAATCCGGGTAGTACATGGACATTTCAGTGTTTAGCGAGTAAGTTCGAATATTAATACTGAGTTTATACGTTGTTTATTGGACCGTCAGGCACCTGGTCGAGGAAAAGATTACAACTGAAGCATTTTACTTCAAGTTTCTCGTTTGTAAATACTGCAAACCTTTGTAAAAAAAGGTCTGTTTTTTAGTTCCATGCCTTGCTAGTAACGTTTTGCCCACCATGTCTTTATGGGAATTGTGCAACAATATAAAACTTGTCACGAGCTGTCGAAAAGAAATGAGACTTTATAAGTTGTATAGTTAAATCATTTCCCCAGTTTGGAATTACTAAAATAACTAAATCGGCTAAGATGAATAAATTACCACCTATCATTTCTGTGATACTGTATTACAAAAAAAAGAAAACTATTGTATCATCCAAATTTGTTTTCTACAGAACTCCATTTTGTTTTCACTCATGTTCTTCTCGGCAAAACTACTAACTCTCCCTGCTTTGAACTAAACGGATCTAAATGAATGCTGCTTATAATGTGCAAACTTTTCTATTAGAGGTTGAGTGTTTTTTTTTTTGCAAAAATAGAATTAAATGAACTTTTCATTCTTTGAAAAGCGAAGTTACCTACCTTGGAAAAAGTAAGTTTTACAGACACCTAGGACTGTATGATCCGGACTGTGAGTGTAGTTATTCAGAACAAAACTTAATCTTGTGTAAATCCAAAACTTAAAATAAATACCACGGAATTTTTTCTATTGACAGATGCTGCTATTGTAAATAACAATTTCGGTAGAAGTTCTGTTGTGTACCCGTGTGTGGAGGCGACTGAAGTTTCTATTTATGTTTACAATGAACTATCAAACAAGCTTGGATTAAAGTGAAAGTGCCCGGTTAGACTCTAACTGAGGTTAAGCACGTAATTGAGTGGAATTTAACAAAAGAGTAAACATTGGATTGTAGCTTGTTTGCTTCGCAGGCTTTTCATTAGTATAGATCATTAGTGGAAGACAAATTCGAGGAAATTTACAGAGCACGTACAACTACGCGCATCCGATTTGTTAATTAAATATTGTAACAATTTATCACACCGGAGGGACAAAGAGGAAGCGAATTAAGAACCAACTGAGAGAAAAATAGTGACTTTAATAACAAACAATACTGGCAAAGTGGTTGGGTATTGTTCAAAGCACTTTGCCCGCGATCTATAAGCTTTTAAGGGCACGCGAACCAAAATGGCCTCCAAAATTGGCTTTCCGCGAGCTAAGACGCCCTGGCGCGAAAAGTAAGGAAACTGAAGTGGCGAGAAGCAAAGAAAAAGCATCCAATTTGGTGGACACAAAACTTAATTTATCGATGGCAGGAGTTAACTATTGTCAGTGCAGCCAGATGGTACAGATTACCGTTCGATGAAAACCTTGATTTTTACTAGTGAGGACCATGTAAGTCTAAACAATAATGTAATAAAAACAGTTTGTATCATTTTTTGGTACGCTTTCCGGTGTTTTTGCAATGATAATGCTCGTGAACCGTACATTATAAAGAATCTCTGAAATAGCGAATCCAGCAAATATAACGAGTGCTACCGTTAAAACGAACCTTATCGATATGGCCGATCCAACGGATAAAACGAATCCCACCGTCGCTGGCACGGGTATGAAGAATTCTATGGATATCATGAATGCTACCGTCCCGATAAAACGAATCCTAGAGGTATAAGGAAGCCTACGGGTATAAAGAATACTACCATTATACAACGAAGAGCGAGGACTCTGCTTGGAAATGTCACAGGTTTGAAACTTGAAAATCGTGCTCGTAGTCCAATCTATAGGTCCCTAATAACTCCTTTACAGCGGTCAGTTGAACATTGACGGATGAACGGCGAATTCTAAACTCTCACTATCAGGCAGAAGATTCGTTGTATCATTAGGACTAGTTATCTCGGATTTGTAGCCGGTTCATATTGTTCGGAGATTCAGACAAAGGATTTTTTACATGAATGCGAGGCTTAGAATGTATACGCATTGTTATTCAAAGGCTCCATTTATGCAGAATTTATTGATGCCTCTGCTTGATTTAGTATTGTCACTCCCCCCACACACACACACACACACCCCACCCCTCTGGTTGGGATGTTAGTAATTTAGTTTTTGGTGGGTATTGCGGCCATTTTTTTTGGTCCGGCAGAGTACGAGAACGTATTTTCAACGTCTTTGCAACGTCTTTTCAACAGACTGGAAACACAAGTACGAGGCCAAGGATGTATTAAGTATTGTTATTCAAACTTAGGCGCCATTTATGCAAAGGGTCTTTGGACGGATTTGCCTAACGTGTCTGCATTCTTGTGGCCACGTGTTACAATTGTTCTGTTAGCAGTGACGGATCTAGGGGAGGGTCCCCCCTTCCTTATTTTGGGGAAAATAAGAAATGACAGAAGGGAAAAAGGCCAGCGGGACAAGTAAATAAAGACCGCCTTCACCCCCCCCCCCCCCCCCTGGATCCGCCACTAGCTTGTACACAAGCCCGTGCAGTTAGCCCCGGTTTAACCGTCGCATTTTACATGCGCCGAATCAAATACTAATTTTAGTCAACTCGAATGAATACGTTCGGGGCTGATTTGATTTAAACGTCTCATTTTTTTTACCGAATAAAATTGCTGAGCGCGAGCGACGTGTTTTAAATTCCCGTTCGAGCAAACATAAATTATTTAACATAATTTGAATTCGACTCGGCACATGTAACATACGGCGTTTAAATCAACTGTCGAACTTCAGTCGTATAATCGGCAATTCGATTCGGCGCATGTAAAATGCGACGTTTAAATCAGGCCTTAGTTGCATGTGAATCATCGTGTTCGATATATTAAAATTCAGCTTAGCAGTGAAGATTAGGGGACATAAACAAAAGAAATGGAATGACCATGTTTATTCACTTCTTTTGTTTGTGTCTTGTAGGCATCACCATCAAGCTGAATTTTAATATTTATAAAGTGGCCTATTTTAACCTCCCAAATGCATCACCAAATGGCCTGATAGCCGAATACATTTATTCACTCTGAGGTTAATAGGCTTATATCCAAACAAAACTAATGAAGGATAACACGTTTATGAAACATGTAAGATTTTATTGAGAAAAATAGCGTTTCTTTTCTCGTCAGGCATAATCAAGATTTACTGCGTATGTTTCTGACGTGTTCAATAAACAACAGTTATTCTATCAATACTATTTACAATGAAGGATCCAGAATTTTGCTGGAAAAAGGATTGGTTTTCCCATATTTTACTAATAACGGACAAATACTGAACTTTCAAGCCAAGGTGCAATTGTGGAAATCTGAAACCCTTTAAGCCCCAAGAATGACAAGCATCAAAATCTGAAAATCTGATCGCCAAATTCTCCTAACTAACATCACAGGAAATGTATGAAGCTTAGTATTGAAAATTTAAATATTGATGTTGACAAGAGGCAAAAATTTTAATGTACCGCAAATTTCTGTAACTTATACCGAACGAAAATGAAATGAAACGAGAAACGAAACGAGTTGAGCATTTTGATATCTGGAATTAAAGGGTTCCAGATATTTTTTAAGAGGTCGCGCTACAACACATTTTAAAACGCATTCTTTCAGTCTCAAAGACTGGCCGAATTCAAAATCGAAAAAGAGGTCACAAAGATTGTTTTGCCAAACACGAACAAACAAGCTGCACAGCATGAATGGCCACACAGCAGCCTAGGATTTCATCCACAGACTTAAAAGTTCAAACCACCTTGTACAGCATAAAAAACAGTACCACATGAAAGTACAATACACTAGGAATTTCATGCCGTTCTAAAACTCGGAGCCAGTGTGCGCAGCTGAATGAAAGCGTTGAATTTTGTTTCAGCAAAAGAGCAGTTGAGTCTATAAGCCAAACATGCCAAGCAGCAGCCACAAACAATGGATATATCAACGAAGCTTTAAGAGGAAAACAAGTGAAGTACCTCAAAAGTTCAACGACATGAATAGAGATATAAAGAAAACAAGGACCGCTCGCGGAAATCACGAAGAATTCCACCCCGGGGGGGGGGGGGGGGGGAGTTCATTTACTTGCCATGCTGGCTATTCTCCATTCGGGCCCTTCCCCTAGATCCGCTACTTGACTGAACGGAGTCCTTGCTTTCTCAACTGTTACTGTTACACCTCGAGAACCTATACAATGGTTAAAAAGAGTTAAAACGGACGAAAAAAAAGAAAAACCACGAAGATGAAATAAGTAATGCTGAGAACACTAACACAGAATCCATCAGAGATCTCGTAAAAAGCATAAAAGTCCGTGATTTTATGTAAAAAAAAATTGAACATTGTTTTCCTAAAACACAAAAATGTTCCCCCGAACGTGAAGCCCTGAGAAATCAATTTCCCCCTAAGATAAATAGTCACCAAAAGTTTCTGTACCTATAATAAATTTATACATACATGTGTAGTATAAATAGAGTAATCCTTTATACTAGTATTTATCTATACACGTTTTTCCCATTGTTTCCATTGTTTGCATGGTTGAATTTCGGAGGTAAGGCACCTTGACATTGCATAGGGGCAAAACTGGTCCGCCACTGAGGGAAGTATCCGCCCGGTGAAGTGTTGTACCCGGGGGAAGCATGATGTGCATCCCCGGCGTAGTACTGCGACAGGGACGCAGCATATTGAGAGTGACCCGGCTGAGGAAAGTTTAGCGAGCCAGTTGGAAGGGAGAAACTGGACAGGGCATAACCAGACACGCCAGCCGCCGAGTAATGGCTCCCAGGAGTCGGGTAAGCCGGGTACGTGGACGAGTAGACCTGGTAACAAGGAGAATTGCCGTGCACTGGAGCGTTGGGTGCCCCGCCCTTCAACTGTTGCATGGATGTCACAGTGTCGTTAAGATTTACTAACGGAGGATGAGGGTCGCCTCGCGAGGTACCACCTGCTCTGGGCTTCTTCTTTTCCACGGGGCTCTTTCCATTGCTGGGTCGTTTCTTGTGGGTGCTTCCACCACCACCGCCATTGAGCTGGGAAGCGCTGTTCGCCGACATCTTCTGCGTTGCTCCTAGGGACTGGCACCGAGAAGAGTCTGCGCTTGTTTCCACGACAACAGGGCTAGGTGTACCGCTGACTGGGCTACCACTATGTCCAGAACTGTCATCACTTTCTGTGTGAGTTCCACAAGAGCTTGGGCTGTCGCTGTCGTACTGGATCAACAAACTAAGAGCTCCTATCGCTTGACCAGGAGTTTTCTTTTTCTCTTTTCGCTTACGTTTCTTTGCAGGAGGCTCGGAGGTTTGCTTTGCTGACTGGCTGGGCTTCTCAGAAGCTTGACAACTGGCGAGAAGAAATTATTAATATTACAACACTAATCATTTTTATTTAACTATAGATTGTTATAAGGCAAGCGCAATTTCTGTACCCGGTTTTTTTCCCAATTAAAATTTTCTTCCAAACATATGGTCTGAAATTCGTAAAACAAAAAATTCCTTCCGACAAGTAGTCTAAAAATAAGCCCATAAAAAGCCAAAGACCTAATTTACCGCTAGAAGTTTTTGCTGGCTACAGTTAATTGACACATTGGCTTCTCTGGGCTTTCTTGCCTAATGTGCATTAATGAGTTTTAAATATAATTGTAAATGAAGAAAAAAAAAACCAACAAACAAGAAACGAGCTCGTCTGTCAAGTTTTACCTGTTTTTCTTTAACTTCGCAGACTCTCCTTCTTTTGTGGGAGAAAAGACACTTCCAAATGACGGCAGAGACACTCCAGAAAGCGAGTGCATTCTTGGGGAGGGAGCCACAGGGATAGGGCTGCGAGCAGAGCAGGGGTTGCTGTCCACTAACACAGGCGCCTGGCCTTCTAACACCGCTGACCCCGCCTTGCAAACTGACGACGAGATGGATGGAGACTGGGGAAGAGATTCACTGGCCATAAGACTGCTGACTTCCGAGTCGGGGCTCGCGGACTTGGGAGCCTGGGGCACAGGAGAGCAGCGCTTCCGGCCTGACGAATTAGTTGGGCTTGTCCTTTTCTTAGGGCTGGGTCTCTTTCCGCTGGGAAGCGGTATCATATTGAGGGGAATCTGGGGAAAGAAGGTAGCGCTAGGGTTTTCTGTTGGAGAAGAAGTACTCGAAGATATCTTGTCCACGGAAGAATTGGAAGAGCTCACCTCGCTGGACACAGTTTTAGCGACGACAGTAGAACAATTTAGCACAGCAGTTTCTTTACTACTGCGAACCTTTTCTGTGAAATGATGACCAATGGAAGGGTTAGTCTTGGGTTCGTCCACTGAAACCTCTTTACGAGGATTATCTGTTTTTGTACCTTGGAAAGGAACACTTTTCAACACCACGTCTGAGACCACATTTAATCTAACATGACCCGATGGATCCACTTCAGTGGGTGTTCTTACAGCGGATACAGAATGTGAATCGGGACCCGTAAGAACAGGGACAGGAACCCGACCACTCCTGTCAGCCCCTGTGGAGCTCTGGGCCGTGCTTGAAGTGGTTATGCCGCTAGACTCAACGCGACAAGCTTGCTCCGTTTCTGGAGGTGACAACTTTGGCGATGATGGCGATATTCTTCGCTGGTAATGGTTCATTCCGTCAGAGGAAACTGATGTTGGCAAAGAGTAAGTACCAGGGCTTGTCACGAAAGGCACCCGGGCTTTACTTGATGTGTTAGGTGAGTTTATGTCACGCATTGAGCTCACGTCATCCGTCGAGTTCACGTCACGCGTTAAGTTCATATCACGCGTTATATGTGCAATGCTGAAGTTTGTTGAAGGTGACTTGTTTCTGGCTTTTGGGCTACCATTGCTGGTTGTTGCAGGGCTCGGGTGCCTTTTTTCCACCTCTGTCCCTTTCGGACTTTTGCTTTTCCTGGTTTGGGTTTCTGGGCTTGAACTTACGAGGTTGTCAATAGTAAAAGGCGAAGACCTCTTCTTGCCTTTTGGCGGTGTTGCGCTGCGCGTCGGAGTCCGTTGGGCAGAACTCGGTTGCTCCATGGAAGATGTGACACCTCCAGGCAACGGACTTGCAGAAACATTTCCTATGGGAGGGGTTTTAGGGGACTTGGATGCGCTCCTGCTTGGTAGAGAGGGTGGGGTGTCCACGTGTCGTCTTTGTTCTACTCTGGAGGGATCCTGGATGGAAGCAGCTGTAGCTAACGAGGTTGGCGTTCCCAGAGACCGCGCAGCAAGGGATGTTGCTACAAGGGGCGGTGGCTGTTCAGGCAAAGTATCGTTCAGCAGGTCGCACAACAGTTTGATACCAGCACTGTGGTCCGTTGATAAGTCCGTGTTTGGAAATGGAGTCCTGCCAACATATGACAACTGGTTGGTGGAAACGCATGGGCTCTGCGAGGCACTGGAGAAGGAGGGCGTCGAAGTTGTTATGGCCATCTGTGTCGTGAAAGTGTTTAAGTATTTCTCTGTAGAGGCTGAGAGGGAACTCAGGGGTGTGACGCGAGAGGTGGGTGTCCGACAAGCGGCAACAGTCATGGTCGACAGAGGACTCAGCGGAGAGATGTAGGAAAGACCATTCTGAGCGAAGGACACCATCGGAGGCATTTCGCTGCCAGATGTCATAGGCGTCACCTGCCTAACAGGTGTCGGTGTCACGGGTGATGTCAACAAGGAGACGGGAGACAGCAGCTCGCTTCTAGGGCGGGGCGAGGGATTCACAGGAGTCACTGGAGAGGTGATAAGAGGCTGAAGGGGACGAGAGACACTTGGTGTCTGCCTCACGGAGCCTCCTGGAATGGAAGGAGAGACCGCTGTAGTAACAGTCCTTGGGCTTAACAACACTGGTGAAGACGGAAGAGAGACACTGGCCTCCTGCTTTGATTGGCTAGTCGCTCGCGACTTCTTTTTAGCGCCGTTTCCTTTTTGACTCGTTTGCTTTGTGTTAGGAGCAGAAGTGATCGCTCTGCCATCTTTTTCGATGTACGTAACCATTTGCATTGGTACAGCAACAGACTGCACCAAATAAGGACTATAAGCGTTGATAACCTGAGCTTGAGTACTGCAGTGATGTGGTTGCGACGGAGATTTGGCAAAAGATGGACCTGGAACTGACATAACTGCTGATGACTTAGAAATGGAACTTGGAGACGAACCACTCCCAGAAGCAAGTAAGCCTAAAGACTTTTGAGAATGGCTGCCATACAAAACAGGCGATCCTGAACTCGCAGAGGATGGCGACGTGACTGCATTCACGGATTGTGCAGAAGGTACCATAGAGATCCCTGCGCTTGTTGAT
>CM042757.1:20041508-20044008 GCA_022496165.2 Catalaphyllia jardinei | reverse complement strand
AAACTCTCATTCCATGACTCTGGCCACTCTTCTTTCGAAGGCTCTGAAGATATATAGTACAAGAGAGCTTAGAATGGTTGAGAAAGAAGTAGGGAGGACAAGTAAAACTCTTGGGTGAAAAAAAAAACTGCCAGATTGTGTACTGTCCAAGAAAACAATACAATGATCTCGGCACTCATAGAGGAAACTGGGCTCGATTTCTGTCGCTCTCTCGGGTTCAGTCTCTGAGATTAGGTAGAGGAGTGTGGGTTCCCACACCGAACAGCAGCTGGTTATCAAGCCTAAAAGGAAACTTGCAATCCAAAGAGTGATCAAAACTGGCCAATGCCGTGCAACTCAAGATGAGAATCAGCCCCTAATGGGAGGGGGATTCCTTGAGGGTGCTTATCAGAAATTTTGAAAAGAGAAGCTAAGAGGTACCAAGGTCCTGTTTTGTGGGCGTGACTTAAAATGTTTTCACTTCTAAGAGGTATCAATTCTAACACAACACATTAACTGATACTTGCAAAGTTTATTAACTATCAAATATCCCCAGTCATATTTTTTGGGAAAAATACCCTACAAGGGACAAAACCACTTTTTTAACCTCTAAAAAGTATGCGAAGCATCATCAACCTTCTATATGGAAGTTCCACCCTGGGAATCAGCTATGCTTTGTGTAAACTTTAGACATCTCATACCTGTAAAGCAGCTACTGTTGCATTTTCCAAAGCTGTCGCAGCTAGAGAGTCCCTCTGTCTTTTCTCACTTGCTTTGGATGTTTGCTTTGTCCTCACCTTTGTCATGGAATTTTTCTTAGGTCTTGGCTTTTGTTTTCCTTTTCCTTTGTTAGTCTTTACATCCTTGTTCAGTTTCTGGGCTCTTTTGTTTTGCTGCTTCTGGTATTTCTTTCTGACCTTCTGCGCAAATGATGGTTGCCGTCCCTAAGACAAAAAAATAAAAATTAACAGTATAATTAGAACATGACTGCACAACTTAAGGCATTTCAACTTATAAAATGAAAGCCGACTTGTCTGTAAAACAGTCTGGGCTAAATCATGTTTGATCCAGAATCATCACCATCATCAGTTCTCAGCTCCACGTGGGTAAAGAGTTGTTGTTGTTGGTGGTGGAGGTGAAGTGATCTCTAAAAGTTTTTGAAAGAAGCCTCTTTGCAGTACAGTTCCAGAACGTCATTTTGTGGGTTTGTGGGTATGGATTTACAGATTCCTGTCCCTGGCGTGAGTTTGTGAACCTAATCCTAAATGGCCACAAGTTCTGAATGTAGATTATCTGCTAAGGCAGGGGAGGGTACATGCATGTCACTTACATTGTAACACTACCACAAAACAGGCACTATCTTAAACTTATTTTAAGAACTAACCAAAATTCACATCAAATGATGCATCCACTTTTACCCCAACAGGGTCTCATGTATAGCTAAGTGATTGCTATACTCACCTTGGCCCCGCCCTTTTGTTCTTGTCCTACAGAAAGCATGTCACTGTTCCTTTCTTGCAGCACAATCTTGGTGTTGTTGATTCTCTTTCGATTTCTGGTCCCACTTTGATTTGCCTTGTTAGTAGCCTCAATTTGGTTGATGAGCTGGTTCCATTGGTGTCTGGTCGAGACTCCAAAGAGTACATCATCGAGTTCTTCAAAGTTTGCAATGCTTGCCATTGAGTCACTTAAGCTGCTTGTGTCACTGTAGTCTCTGCCCTCCTAAAAAGATATAAGACCAGAGCTCATATTTTCTGACAAAAGATTACATTTTGTTATTAACTGGTGTTAAAGTCTGCAAATAGTCAGTTTTGCTTTACTACAAACTTTTTGTTACTCTGGGAAAATGTTGCGATTCCGAAGAAAGTTAAATTAGCTACATGAGGTTCTTTCAAAGAATCAGTCATTAAGTTCGGTAACTCTCAAATATTTCAAAATCCATTATTTTGTTAACAGTGAAACTAAGACCTATTTTCAGTGGCGGATCCAGACCTTGAGGAAAGGGGGCCCAGTTTTAATTTACTTGCCCTGCTGGCTTTTCTCCTTTCGTTCGTCTTCTTTATCCAAAATAAGGGGGGCCTGGCCCCCCTGGACCCCTGCCCTAGATCTGCCACTGATTTTTTAAACCAGAAAGGTTGATACAAGGCCATTTAAACCACTTAGAAAATAGAAGGAAAATAACAGAGAGCATTTGGATATAAATACAATTTTAAAAACATTGACACCAGTTTTGGAACCAAATATGTTTAATTGAGGTTACTGATGGACCACTTGTTCTACAAGTCTCCCTCACTGTAAATGTGCATTTGTTTCTTTATGACTAAAAATATAATTATATCATTTACACGCATTTTAATTGCAAAAAAGTCCAAAAAACTAACCTTTCTTCTCTTGAGGTCAGAAAAATATTGCTCAAGCTGAAGGGAAAAAAGTTAACAATTATGTAAGTGCATAGCCAAGTTCAGATGATTTTTATCACTGAAATTCCTAACATGTCAAACTTGGCAAGTGCTCTCAAATT
>CM042757.1:20037812-20041108 GCA_022496165.2 Catalaphyllia jardinei | reverse complement strand
ATCACTGAAATTCCTAACATGTCAAACTTGGCAAGTGCTCTCAAATTGTGCCTGCTGTTTAGGCATAGAGACAGTACAAGTACACAATGTATAGCTGTGGCTGGACTTAAGGAAGATCAAGATTTGGTCCAATAATGCACAAACCTCTTACCCACTCCTCTTACATTGTATTTGATGGCCTTTCATTATAGGTAAAATAATTTACAATGTACTTATCCTCACCAACGTCCTGTCAATGACATGGACAAAATACGAGACTGGTTTTCCTGTCCATGATACTGCACGTCCACTGGGCTTGAGCTCAGAAACACGTAGTATAGTGCCAATGTCTAAAAAGCCAAACAGAAAAATAAAAAGATCTGCTTGTGAGAATATTTTGAGAGAAATACAGTAAGAACAGAACCAATAATCATCATCATAATATTATTCTTATGCAAGAATGGCTGCATGAGAATGAAACTCCACCAGGTTGGCAAATCAAATCTAAAATGTTTAATCTCCTTACCGATTGTCATACAGTCTTTTACAAATTAGTACTGATAATTTGCTGATATATTAAGACAGCACCTCCTAGCTTTCCTATATCAGCTGTCTGCTTTACAATAGGGAGTTTACTGGTAAGTAACCATGATGGCAACGCTAAGGACAATGTCAATTAAAAAATAAATTTACATTCTACCTACAAATTGTGGTAATCATATCATCAAAGTTTAGCTCTCCTCTGGGAGTTGCAGTGTTCTTGTTCAATTAGTTATTTAGTTAATGTTACAGTTCAAATAAATCTTGTTGTTGTTGTTGTATTCAAAAACCATTTAATTTTTTTCACCACAGTCAAAACTATCACAAAACTAAATGTGGAACACAGCATTTAATTTGAAATAGAAATTTACAAAATTAACAAATGTGTTCACGTTCTCCAGAAAACAGAGGATTTGGCCATTTCACATTGTTGCTTTGCAGAGAGAAATGTACCAAGAATTATAACGCACATGCACAACTGTTTCCTTGCTCTTTAAATATTCTGTTCAGCAACATGCTGTTGGCATTGCCGTCATGGTTTTCTTGAACTCCCTATTGCATTAAGGAGGAAATCAGATGTCTGGCTCACCTGATAAATTACGAGAAGTGGTTCTGAAGTTTAATGAACAGAATGCTTTGGATGAAATGATCTTGGCACCTGCAATATACAAGAACAAGATCATTACAGGATCATGCTACTGTTATCAAAATACTAATCTGAGATACCAACTTAAAAATATTGAAATCCAGGAGATTACCAATTTTACGTTCTTGGTCTTAATTAGTTGTTCAAAATAGAGTGTGGCAAATTAAACCACATAAATGAATCAAAATTATATTCAAAAATGTTTCCAACAAAAATGGCAAAAGTCTGCCAAAATACATCTGAAAATACAGTACATGTATTTTATGAACTTTCCTTTGTATTGTCTGGGAAATGTGACGACCCTGTAAAGGAGACTAGAAGATTTTGGTCTGTATCTGGTAGAAATCAGATATCATGGAGAGTTGACTAACGTCTGTAGCATGAGTTGCACCCTATCTTAGTTTCCTCGTACAGCAGAATGTCCAAGTAAAAGTTTGAAATAATTATTACAACCATTAAGTACAAATTAAAAAGCAAATTTGAACAATGAAGCATGATTCTCATCATGGCAAAATGAATTCAATTAATAGCTAATGATTGTAGTCTCAATCTTGCAATAATATTTCAAAATTTAAATTGTTTCAAGTTTGCAAAAAAAAAATGCCAGCATTGCCCTTAATTCACAGTCTCACATTTATAATCCACCATGCCTAATTATTTTCCCCACCTTCCACTTGATAAAGTAAACAAGACTTAGTGGTGTTATTTCATGAAGCAGAATTTTATCAAAATTCATCCAGAACTTGGCCACTCTCTCAAGCAAATATGAATTGAATTTGAAGTTGCTTAAAAAGACAAAGTTGCACGGAAAAGAACATGGAAAAGAACATCCAGTTTGACTATAACTTTACCATGGGGTGAATGCCAACACAGCTGGTTATGCACATAAAATCATCCCATTCGGTTCCGGTATAGGCATTTAAACATACCTTCTTTCATAGAGGCAAATCGTTCCTTTAGTTTGTGGTCCACTCCTGGTCCAAATGCAAAATTGTTGACAAACACAATTCTGTAGCACAAACAGAAATTAATTTAGACGTATTGGTGTAATTATTACAGTTCTGGGTGTAACATTGAATGCACAAGCATAATATCTAGTGAATATTTCATTTGTAAAACTTGACTATTTAAAAATACAAGTTTCTGAAAAAAATTTTTACGGGGATATTTGCATTTCTTATAGACTCTAGGAGAGTGTTCCACTCATGTATCGCATAATAAGCCAGCCTTTGTTGCATCCACTGGCACTGAGGTTTGGGTAAGGTAAATAATTTGTTGTGGGAAACTGATGAAAAGCCGAGGAGTATGCAATGAGGGGAATGTACATGTACTGGCTTTCTGCTGAACCAAACCACAATACATGCACATTCACCAGAACATCATGGATATTAGAGTTATATAGTCACCCTGCAGACTGTATCTTTTCTCTCATCTTGTTGTCAAGGAAATCACCTTTTTCAAGCTGTCAGGAGTAAAATAATATTTTCATATAAACTCATAGTGAAGTCTAAATAGTTTACAATCAAATCAACACTATTTGAGAGTACAAAAAGGCTCCTGATTTTACATATGTTAGATCTGCACTACATAAAATGTATAAGCAAGTGAAGTATGATCCTTGCAGTAAATTTTCCAATTTAAGCAATTGCTTAAATTCGAAAATTTACTGTGAGGATCATACTTCACTTGCATCTATAACCGCAGTTCAAATATGAATTATTTCATATACACTTTGCATCATTTCACTCCTTACGGGAGAGATGAACTCAATAAATTGACCTTGCTCCCAATGTGTGGCTTCATAGCTCAGTTGGTAGAGCATCGCACCGGTATTGCGGAGGTCATGGGTTCAAATCCTGTTGAAGCCCTGATTTTTCTCAGGCTTCTTCTTTCCAATTGCTTAAATTGGACAATTTACTACGAGGATCATACTTCACTTGCATCTATAACCGCAGTTCAAATATGAATTATTTCATATACACTTTGCATAAAATGTATAATTATTATTTTTATTGTTGCTGTTGTTGTTGCTATTATTATTATTATCATTATTATTATTATTATTACAAACTACATTTATTTCCATAGGGTCTTAAAAGTAGAATACAAGTGAAGAATTTACATGTAAGAA
>CM042757.1:20017812-20035312 GCA_022496165.2 Catalaphyllia jardinei | reverse complement strand
GCAGTGCTGACAGAAAAGAGAGGAGGACTCTAGAGAGGAAATTGAAAAATAGTAATGAAAAATATTTACCTCAGCATATTTTGCAGGTATTTCTGCTTTTTCTATTCCATAACACTCCTTCACATTTCCTGAAGCTGCAACTTGTAACACCACCTGACCGACTCCTAAATCAAATCACGGAATATGAGTTAAACATGAACATAAGCTATAGTGTTGTTTTCCGCTGCCTGAGGAATGAAAAAAGTGGAAAGCATTTTTCTCACACACGGCTGCGAGACTGAGTACATGTGTGTGGGAGGTTTCAGGTCATGTGGCTTCTGTAAGGTTCAGTTTTTGTTTTGCAATCTGCCATTGCCTGGCATGTATCTATGCAAACTCTCCCAGAATATCCAGAGTCTCCTGGATACAGACCAAATCTCCTGCTCTCCTGAATGAGTCACCAAATCTCCCAGAGAAAACAAATAAAAGCCCATAAAATACATGTAAATTCTTTCTCACATATTTTGGCCGATTTTTTGTATTTTGGGGGAATTTTTTTTATATTTGATGAATTTTTAAGATTTAATCTGAAGATCTCTACTTTGAACAACCTTTTTAGGGTAAAAAAGGCAACATTGACAATCTCCTGGATCTTGATAATTTTAGGTTGGCATCTCCAGACATGCCCCACCCACCCACCTGTGAAGTATTTTTAGGATGTATCGAGTTGTAGTGTACTTATTTTCTTATTTTTCTCTTTTTTGGCATCTTTGTCAGACAGCTACAGTATTGTGCAAAAGTAATGCAAACGAAATGCGTCGAAATTCGCCCTTTGTTCTCGCGAATGTAAGTCGAAAAATCAACGAACTTTCGAGAGGGATTTCGTTGGAATTCTTCCCGAAAAATTAGCGAACTTCGTTGATTATTCGCTTTAGCGAAATTCGAAGTAACGAATTTTCGATGTAACGAAACGAAAGTTCAAAATATCGAAGTTCGAAGTATAGTGAATTTTCAAGGATTGCACGAACTTGACATGTAAACAAACAACGCGTTGGATTGAGTTCAATGTTATTGCATCAATATTCGCTTCATCGCCGAATTAAAACAAATGGCTGGAATCTTAACTAGCGATGTTTACAGAAGCCCGCTTTCCCATGTAAAACAACATTGAAACGAGATATATTTTGTGCAGACAGAATATTTATTTATAAGCTGACGCTGTAATTTCGTATCTAAGTGAACAAATTTACTTTGTTTTGACTTTGGCTGAACATTCGCGCGTTCAACACAGATACCAACAAGATGCGTTTCCAGAGTTCGTTTGCAGAAAACATTCTTTGAACACCTTACCTTACAAACATAATTCTTGCTTTGTTTAAAAACTCATGAATCTCAGCTGGGTGGAGACCTTGCTTGTAAAGAAGCTCGATTCTTGTTCACGTGTAATTGGAAACTTTTGGCATGATTACCACAAGAGTTTCAATGAGAATGATTGAGTGCCGACACGCCAGCAGTATTCAACACAAGTGGTTGCTATGGTAATACAAAAACGAGTTCGCGCGGAGTCTGGGTTACGCAAACATGGCCGTGTCAACAAGCGGCCCTTATGCTCCACAAACGTGAGCCAAGAAACCTCCAAAGAACAATGGTGTAAGAAATGCGATCCTTTCAACGTGAAGTAAACAGTAAAAGGAACCTTTGAAGTACTATAGGTGAGTCTTGTATAAAACTGTTGTATAAACGGACACGAGTTTGTCGTAAAGCTTACACTATGAAGTGACATCAGAAAAGAATCGTCACATTCGAACTGGGCAAATTATCGTCCAGAAAATGCGTAGAGTTGTTCAAGCAGAGCAAACAAAGAGCGATATTTCGCTCAAATGTTCTAAGTCATTTATCGAACACTGCGAATTATCACTTGAAAATTCGAAGTATATTTTCGTTCCGAGCGAATTGTCGTTCGAAAATTCACGTAGTTGGAAACAATAGGCATCACAAATTATCGTGACTTTTCGTTGAAAATTTGCTTCCATCGAAAATTCGATATTTTTTCGTCGAAAAGCCAGGAAAAGCCGCGAATTTCGACGAAATACGTTTGCATTACTTTTGCACAATACTGTATGTTGTTATGTTACAAAGGTCAGGTTGTGTGGTTCGGCTTGGCATGGCTCTCAGCGGTTTGTGAGAATTAAATTTAACTGCAGTTCACACCTTAAAATGTCTTTGATCTCAATAACACGAAACAAAGAAAATCAATTATCGGGCTTACCCTTCACACAAGAAATAACTAGGATGTACATACAACCAGGGTTTATCCTCAGGTTGGTTTCTATACTATGAAGCTAACATGTATGAGTATTTCTACTCTCTCCTGGATAGGATGCTGGTTTATTGGAAGGTTACCCTAAAAATAAAATTTGCTGCTATCCATTTATACAATGTACATGTACATCTGGGTGGAGAGGTACTGTAAGCTTAACATGCCTCGTTGAAGAACACAATTTATTATATGGCCCTATCTCACAAGGACTAGGAACTACCAAATTCATGAATTTGATTGGCTGAAATGGATATTGACCGTGGTCTAGATTTTCCCATCTAGACCAGCATTGAAGTGAAAAAATTGCACTAAAATGCAAAATCATTGACTGTTTTCATCTAACAAAAGTGCCAGAAAGCTGATGAGAAAAAAGAAGAGGATGAGCAAACCGCGAAAGAGTTAAATTCGGCTCATCACTGTTCACAAGTAAAATGTCAGTTAGTACAAAACAGTGAAATGAATTAAACTGTTCTTGTTGTTGTCATATAATGAGCATCTTATCAACCAAGCTAAGTTGGTCTATATGGGAGAATCTTGACCTCGGTCATGTGTACATAACTCACTGCTTTCTTTCTGTACTTACAACCTCAGTCAAGATTCTCCCATACAGACCTTCTGGTCGGTAAATAAGAGCTAAGTAATGACCAGGGCCACAGCTTGAACCTGGACTGCTTAATCCGTAGTCCAGTGTGCAAAGCTTTGGGCTACTCTGCCTCCACAACCATAAGGTTACCATACATATTACCCGGCCAGTAATTCAAGGCAAGACTTACCACTTCCCAGATCAATGAATACATCATTACGGCTCATGGGAACTTCCTTTATCATTTGGGCAACAAGCTCAAATGATGTTTCACCATATACCTTAATCAAGAGCAATCCAAACATAATGTTAATTTGAATTTTAAAAAAATGCAATCAGTGCATATGGCAAAATAAACAAATATGATCACAAGGGTTTCATTTAAAGATTTAAAGTACGAACCAATTCGTACAGCATAATAAACAGTGCCACATGAAATAACTGCTCAATCGCTTTCACACACTGGAGTTTTAATCACAGACTTAAAAGTTAGAACCACCTTGTACAACATACTGTAACAAACAATACCACATGAAAGTACTGATCAATAGCTTTCATTTGAGCGGTCACCCTAGGGTTCTATCCACAGACTTTAAAGTTAGAAGCACCTTACAAGTACATTGTATTTACCAGTACCACATGAAAGTTCTGCTGACAAATAGATTTCATTAGAATGATCACAGACTAGACTTCAGTTACATGCAGATTTATCCTCAACATGAAAGTATTAGGATAGCTTCATAGTACACTCTTACCTCTGGAGAAAATGGCTCGTAGTCATTCAACTTATCAGGGTCTTTAACAGAATGACTGTAAACCTGCTGTATAATATGACGTAGAAGTTCTTGGGATGGTGGAACATTGATACATGCGGGAGGGGCACGGCCTTTCCACTGTCAAGGAAAAATGGGAATGATACATGAATTTATTAATCAGATATAACAATGTTAATGCTCATTTCAACATTACTGGTAGCTACAGGAAATCAGGAATTAGAAAGGCCTTGTGCCACGCACATATGGTGCATTAAGCTAGGAAATGGCGCGTTATGAAAGTACTTACTACACCTGTGATATGCCCTAGCTGCGAAACAGCAAGTAAAATATACACTATTTTGTGGAACAGATTTTAATTTGAGAAATCTCCAGTGTAATGACGAATAAACATGCAAGAAATCACAATGCCTTTGCTCATTAATCAGAGTTATAAAAGAGTTTGTTTTGTTTCATCCTAGACCCCTCACTTGCACTCTACTGGCAAACGAGATTCTTGCTCAATCCGTGTGCTTTCTGTTTTCACTGACCGGCTGATTTGCATCTGTTTTGCAAGCTGTAGTTAACCAAATAATATCCCTACAGAAGTGAAAGTTCCAAAATTGGAAAAACTTAGAGATTGCTGCCATTTTGCACTACAAATTCCAAGTCTGTCAAAAGGAATTGTGATCCTAAAAAAACAACAATCAAGACAAAGATTCCAAGCCTTCCAGTTCCAAGGAATGAAAAAAATTTGAAAGTAATTTGTCCCATAGTAGCAATTGTCGGAGTGATAACGGTCATCAATGCAAGTGCAGCTGTTACACTACTTGAACAGAGACCTGAAAAATTTTTCAGGCTCTGAGCGGGATTCAAACCCATGACCTCTGCGACACCGGTGCAGTGCTCTCCCAACTGAGCTATCAAAGCCACATGAGAGCGGTCGTATATGGGTTAGCCCTTTATCTGGGGATGTTAAGACTTGGCCCAAGTACAGCAAAAAACTATTAGAGAGCTACAGGCGTGTTATGTACAGCTCATACACAGTTCAAGTTTTAAATTGTAAATTTAACTTCACTTGTCACCCTCAACCTAAAACTGAGCATGTCACAGTGATGTTGATGTCAGACTACTTGGTGTGTTAAGGTTAATCAGTTCCAGTTCAGACTGTATAGTGTAACCTCACTGAAAGATCATCAGGGTTGTTGCCAACTGCTAGCAGCCGGAAATATTCACCTGCTAAGAATAAGGTGATCCCCAACTAGATTTTGGCGGGTACATATAGGTCACTCAGTAAAGGATAGCAAATGGTTTTTAGGCCACACATATACAATTGCTTGATATCAGAACCATATTGAACTGTCTACACGTAAAAAAAATATGGAATAAATTCCTGACTACCTTCAGTATTGGTGCCAGTGAGTTGAGTTATTAAGTAATTGGAAAACCTTGTTTTGAGCACATGTTTAGCGTGTTCTCTTTCTGTGTACTGTGTCTGCCATATTGTAAATGTGAAGCTTGGTAGCTCTACATTAAAGATGTTGCGAAAGATTGGAGATCAAACTTGTTCCAGATCTCCCGCGAAAAATGGTGATTGGTGCAATTAAAATCTTAGCCGGGAAACTATTTTCTTAGCTACAACCCAGGGTTATATAATTTGTGTTAGCTTTATTCTATGACTGTACACTTTAACCTAGCTTGAAGTCCAGTAAAAAGTATGAAACAACAACAATCAATAATGGCGAAATTTTTTTATTGCCTATTTATTTATCCTAATGACGCAAACTTTTAAAAATGGCCCATAACTTTCCAATGCCACCGGCCATAGGCTCGTTGACCTCTTTCAACTTCATGATCCCTAGGAAATATGGCTTTTTATTGACACTAACAATATATATACATGCATACCAAGACAGTCAGCAAGGGCCATAACATGTGAGCGTGCAAGCTTGATGGGAGATTGAAGGGCCCTTGATTCCACGAATGAGCTCAACTATTGTTGATATAATTCCATGGTTCTCAGTAGAATTTTTACAGGCAGCCAATTAAGGTGGCCAAACACAGTTTTCATGTGCGCTCTTGCCAGCCCAATTCAGCGCGCACACAAGTATTGCATAAAAACAAACATTACATCAATACAGCCATCACATTTTATTTGCTCAATGTCTGTGCTATCTGCACTATTTTTCTTCTAATCACAAATGAACACTGACAATGTATCGACGGTTTTACTCTTTTATTACAAAGGTATGTTAGAAAAGGTAAGGATCCAAAGAACTTGGCTCAGCTTTTTCTTTGTTGCTAAAGAACCCAGTTAAATGCAGCGCACGCGTAGTAAGTAAAAAAAAAATGTGATTGAGTAAAAAATTGACTTCTCAGAGAAACGCCTATTTCTAGAGAACCACTCATTAGAATTTCATGAAATTTGGCACAAAAATACTTTAGGAAATAAGTAACTGGAGGATTGAAAAAAATGAACTTTAACAAAGGAAATTCAAGATATGCCAGTGAACCATCAACGAGGCATAATTAGAGATCTGTTTGTTAAATTATTATTAAAATAGCGCCAACTTGTGAGTATTGTTGCAAGCTTGTTGCATGCAAATTATAAAGAAAATCAAATGTCTAGATTTTCTGCAAATAAAGGAGACCGATTTTAAACACCTGTTTATATTGATTATGTTGTCCTGGCATCGGCACATACGTCAGCTTAATCGTCAAAAAGTTGAGTTTGTGTTGTTAGCTTGCTTTCTGCCATTTTTTCTGACCAAAGGATCAAGGGTTTTAGAGAAAAAGGTAACTGAAACAGGTATCAAAAACTATGTTCAGCCCCCTTAAGCACAACAGGCAGCATAAAACATCCAGGAGCATGTTCCCTGGAAAATTTTTGAAATTTTGTAGGTTGTTAAAGATGTGTTTTCATGCATTTTGGATGTTAGGCAGAGTGTTGTTTTTGATGAACGTACGGAAAATGAGTCGTTTAGGAACATAAAATTAGACGTAGCATATGCTTTCTGAATCAATAAAATCTATAAACTTGCACACAAAAGAAAATGTTCCTATCCAAATGACCAAAATTTGAATTAAAATAAGAGCATATACCACAACACTGTGTATCCGAATAGGCAGCTACATTTGTCTTAGCTTTACTGCTGGTGGAATACTGCTGGCTGCCAGCTTCTACCGAGAACCCTGTAATTCACCCATAAAGTAACAAGTTTGTTACAGGTGTCAAGACCAGGGATACAGGTGAATCAAAACTTAATGACAGCCATGATAGATCCTTGAAACAAAGTACTCTTGAATAATATGAGTAATGATTGTTTGCATTTGACATTTTTATGGCATGATAGGGGCATTCCAGACATTTGCAAAAAATCTATGTTGTGCAGCAACAGGAAATGAGAACTTTCAAATTAGCGTAGTGTGAAAGCCCATCATGTTCAAAGGAAAAAAAAGCAAATTGAGAGCAGTAATATTAGCTAACTAGGATAATTTAAGAATATTTGTCTTCCCAAAATATAATTCTTCATTAGAAAATTCCACTTTAGATTTGGTTCTGAGACATCACTCTATCAAAATGATACCGTTGAACATAAATTCTATTGCTGCATGTCTTCACCAAAAAAAAGTTTACGTATTAAAAACCTGGTGGAATTGGAAATCTGTTCCTTTCCCAAAAATTGTTGCAGCATGCATGCGTTAGGATTAAACCAACGAATTTTTGTAAATTAAAAAATTGATTTTTCAGCAACTGAATTGAGATTTTTCTCCCTCATCGATCATCATCTGGTAGAAAGCCACACAAACAGTAAAATTACTGACGGAAGGCTCGCCGAGCTGTAAATTTGATTATCGGCGACATCGACATTGTTTATATTCTCTTCCGGTATGCGAAGTATTACATGCATGGACCGGACTCGAACGAGACCATCACTTATGTGAAGCCATCCATAATTACACAGGAAGAAACGTGTTTAACAATTCTTAAGCAATCTTACTTATCAAACGAAAATAAGTCTAACTATACAGCAATTCTAAATCACCGAATTCCGAAATTTCCAACTTAGCTCCTGCCAAAGAGAACACAGTTTTGATTTTGCCTCGGGCGAAGCTCATAGCGCATGGTGTTAAGAAACACTTACCAATTGTAAAATTCCATCGATCGCTCGGTTGTATCGTTCGCAGAGCTTGGACATGCTCTCAAAGCTGCAAAAGATGACAAAATAATACCGACTCGAGAAATGCAAGCGAGAGCAATAGTATTTTTAATACGACCATGACATGAATATTGTTAATTTCACCGTTGGGACACGAAGCCCAATTTGTAATGGTAAACACGACTTGAATTTAACCAGATTACCTGCTAGGATTAAACTCACGAAGAACATAGTTCTCAACGGCGAGTTTCAGCTCTGGAAAATCAGCACACACCCATCTAAGACAGAAATGCAGAAGAAAAATTCTGTTATTCGTGAGGATGCCAGCAACCTGTTTGTATAACTTATTAAAAATGGAGCTCGCTATAATTCTTCATGTCCTGACACAGAAGAGAAAATAGCTTTGCTGTCATGGGGTACCTGATGGTTTCCACAATTTCTGCCGCCTCATCTCTGCCGTCCTAAAAGTTAAACAATCAGGCAATGTTTCAGGCAAACATAAGAGACAAAACTGACCTAACACGAAGTCTCGTAGACAAAATTTTAGCACCAGCGATAAAACTCACCGATTTCTGTAGCGGCCACGTATATACAATGGACTCTGCTCCGGCAGGACTGTGCAACTTTAACTCCAGAGCCATACCGTTCTGTAAGATGTCAATATTATCCAAAATCCTTCACCAACGACTGAAATCAAGACCCTGGCCTTCTCCAGACGCCATTTTTGTTGCCACCTCTCAAACCCGCGACCGCGCCATGCGACCCTCAGCTGCACGCGTCCGATCACGTGTTAATTCTAAGCCTTCTGATTGGATAAAGAGTGATAAGATAATTGTGGTATTGTTGTACACCTGTGGCAAGTTTTACAGCGACACGATTCGAGAGTTTCAAGCAGACGAGTTCCCGAACGCGAATGGAGTTTTTAACGTGAAACTTAACACGTCAAACGACATGGAAGAACACCCTCCAGCTAATCACCGGCCAATTAAATATCCAGTGGAAATACGTCACGCATTTTCGCTTCCCGTTTCCGCCTCAACTAATTTCGTGACGCCTACGTCTTGACATGATATGACATATTGCATGTTTGTTTCCAGCTGGAGGAAGTTCCAGTTCACTGCGACAAAAACCGATATTTTCAGCTCTGTCTCAAGTGAATGGGGGTTTGAGTTATTCACAACATTAATATACCGTACAAATGGCAAAAAATGAATTATTTTCAAGCCGATTTCAATGTTTTAGCTAAAAGCCCGGGGCAAAGAACCCTTTGGCCACAGGACGGAAAATCATAATTTACGACCACGGGGGAATTTTAAGTACCTCTTTTTTCCGTTTTGAACCCACACGATCACGAAGGCAAAGACAGAAGTTCAATACAAATAGAAAATTACGGGAGATCTATTTTTCACCATCCCAGTTTCCAGTCGGCTTAGTGTTTTTCCAGTGTTTTCTGGTCTTTTTCACACAGTACGGTTCTGAAAAACTACAATCATTATTAATATTCTTGTGTTAAAAAGTGGTCCTAAAAGAGAATAGGGAACAGAAGTTTACGAATAGCAACGGCTCTGCTCCTGGCGATCTCACGAGTCGATTATTTTTAACCGCGGAAAACAAATGCAAGTTTATTCCCCGTAAACAGAATGTAATTGATAGAGAGCATTTGTGCCGAGTTCATAGAAGAAGGGAAAAGATTTCCTTATAGATAAACTGGAATAAAAGATGTGTTCCAGTGTATCTTCCGCTGTAAAATTTAGATCTCAATTGAAGCGTGCGTTGCATTTTGAATGACCAGTGTTGGGGCGATTTCTACTTGATTACGGGCGAAAGAACCTTCCACTGTTTACTTTCCTAGGTGATGATTAGTCAGCGGAGCTACGTTTACGAGGGAGGACTTCAATTAGCGGAGGAAGTATTAGTTTCAGTTAAGTAATCAGTTTCAAACTCCTAGGGGAAGAGAAAATAGTTTGAAATAACCGATAGTGAATGACCGAGGAGCAAATCCAAGGGAAACGGTTTTGACTTCGAAATAACGGGGAATTCGAAACATCAACGAGTTTGATTCACGGGGCTTCGACTGTGCATTTTGATAGACCTTATCCCTACCTCGTTCCCAGGGTTAACGGTAGTTAATGCCCCAAGTCCATTGGCCCCTAGCCAGTTAGTCCCCATCCAATCAGAAGGCGATTAGCTCCCAATCACGCTTAAAGTACACAGTATTTGCTATAGTTAAGCGTGGGGGTCTATATGTAGAAATATTGGCAGTCTTCTGTAAATATTAACAAAGCTGGAAGTTTAGATGTGAAAATATAGTTGCATTGGGCAAAGTTATTTTGGTAATGTGGGACGGAGGCAGCCGATTGAATAGTTAAGATGTCCTTACTTATTTGTTTGTTTATTATTATTATTATTATTATTATTAATAATAAACGATTTTAAGAAACATTTCAGAATAAAAAGTACCGCGATAAAAACATGACGTTTTGGCGACGACATGTCACCATTATCAAATGCAAATAATTGTAGGTTAGTGAACGTTATATAGGAAATAATAAGTGAGAAAATACATTAGAATAAATGAAAATGTTTATTCCCACCTCATTTATTCTAATGTATATGTAAACAACAAAGTGACCAATTGGATAAGTCAGATAACCAAGATAGCTGTGTTTGCCGTGACTCAACCTCCAGCGTCCTATGTGGCACACACTTTTGGATTAAAACACCAATGGACCCATTTCCTGAGAACTCTGGCAGACATCCAAGACTTACTTGAACCACTAGAAAGCGCAATATCTCGCGTTCTCATTCCTGCCATTACAGATCGGCAGTGTGGCCAATTGGACAGAGACATACTGGCACTTCCAGTCTGTTTGGGACGATTGGGCGTAGCAAACCCTTCCAGTGATGCTAATTTCGAGTATACCTCATCAGTGAAAATGACGGCGCCCCTCGTTTAGCAGATCGTGTCACAGGTCCATCACTCCAACTGCCTAAAGATTCCCTGATAAGATCGGCACAGCAGGAAGTGAGAGGAGAGCGAGCCAAAAGCTTGGAAAAAAGAGCAGAGAGGCTGAGGGAAGTTGCGCGACAGAAAAACCGGCGTGCACTAGATCTTGCCACTGAAAAAGGTTTGTCTATGTAGCTAATGTCACTCTCTCTAAAGGAGATGGCACTCAACCTGAACAAGAAAGAGTTTAGGGATAGACTCAGTCTACGCTATAACTGGCCTATAACTGATATTCCATCCAAGTGTCTTTGTGGAGAGCCCTTTACAATAGATCACGCCATGATTTGTATGAGAGGTGGATTTGTAATTCAGAGACATAACGATCTCCGGGACCTGGAAGCAAAGCTGCTGAACATGGCTGCAAAGATGTAGTTACTGAATCGGTACTTCAAGGTGTTGAAGGAGAGCAGTTGAAACGAGGCTCGAATAAAGCGCAGGATGCAAGACTGGATATACATGCACGTGGTTTTTGGGAGCCCCAGCGATCATCCTTTTTTGATGTCAGGGTTTGTCACCCGAATGCTGAATCCCATAGGGACCTCGAGCCGCAGCAAATATATCGTCTACACGAGAATGAGAAAAAGTGTAAATACTCCAGAAGAGTGCTCAATATCGAGAATGGACCATTCACCCCTCTGATTTTTCAACAAATGGTGGAATGGGAAAGGAGTGCTTGAACTACCACAGCAGACTAGCAGAGTTGATACAAGGCTAAAATGCCTTGAAAAGTGTCAAATTTGTTCAGATAAACTAAACGTTTCAGGGTTGGCCCTTCTTCAGTAGGTGGATTTAGCTACGCGATACAAAAAGCATGAAATGAGATTAATCTTCAAGCTGGGCACGTTTCGACCAAACGGACTGAACATTAACTTCAATTTCTTGGGACTGTGGGTCTAGCGCGTATTACATTTACGCGCGCTAAAACAGTGGTTTTCTTAATTGTTTCATGCGCGCGCTTTCCGAGCGTGCGTACGCATACAACCCCTCGCCTGCGGCTCGCGTTCCCACAGCATTTCTCGTTCTCCCAAACTTCCACTCGTGTTTATATAACTCGATACAAACACGTACATGTTCTCTATTTCTTAAGTACAGGTTTAAAAGATCCTGTTTGGGTAGGGATCTGCTCTTCTTTATAAGTCTTGTTTATTAGCAAAACTCTTCTTCAGTTTCTTAATATGAATGAATCAACCAAGCTCGTGGTCGATAATCACGTCCAAAGGAAGACAAAAAAACGAAAGCACACACAAGAACCACAACAAGAGAAATAAAATTTACTTATACAAAGAAAGATAAGGTAAGTTTAGAAGTGAACACAGCAGTAGTAAAGGCATTTTGAATTTCAGTGCAGCGATGGGGAACTTATAACTTAGAGCTTTGCAAAAAACAGCGAGAATTCCTTATATTTGTTCCAAGTAAGGCAAACGGAAGGAATTCTTACATGTAGTTCTAGACAGCGTATTTATGTGCGTTACATTAAGTAAAAACATGCGTGTCATTGAAACTTTTAAGAAGAAGGCCATGGAGTCTCTAAGTATCTCCTCACTAGCTAATAGATGATCACTTTTTCTAACTAAGTACAAACTTTTCTCGACTAGTAGTATTTGGTAAAACCGCAGCTCCAAGAGAACCTGCCATACTGATAATTCACTCTGAAATTTAAAGGTAAAGTGTTTTCTGTGGCGAGCATTTCTTCTTAGCTTCTTCCTCAGCCTGTTGCAAGAACTCAAGTCTAAGAAGGCGTCCTGAAAGTCCAGGAAGAGTAACATTTTTTTACCACTAAGGCTTAAAGTGCCTATGGAGTAAAAAATAATTGCTGCTTATTTGAAAGGCATTTCAAAGTATAGAAGAATGGTGTTTTTCTTTTTAGAACATTTTTTTTTCGTTTTAGAGATATTTACGTTTTTGCTCCAATATCTCTGGAGATATTCTTGATTGAGTGTTGTACTGTTTCAGTGGAACCACCTATGACGTCATCACTTTCCTTTTTTGCATAATACAAAAACGTAAATACCTCTAAAAATAAAAAAGATATTCCAAAAAGGAATACTCCATTCTTCTTTACTTTGAAAAGCCTTTCAAATAAGCAGCAATTATTTTTTACTTCATAGGCACTTTAAATTTTTTAATTTTTAGGCTTAACGGCTAAATATTTGGCTTATTTTACGGACAACGGTTAACCTCTCTTGTGCTAAATTGGAGATTCCCAAATTGTGCCATTTAAAATATGGAAAAAAAGGTAGTTGAAAAATAGATATCGTATGTTGTCGGGAGTGTCTTTCTTGTTGTCACTTTTTTTCCAAAGAAAAAAAAGAAAAATGTATTTTCTCTACCAACTTCCTTTTCGTCTTGCTCCATTTGATTTATCATTCTTCCCCTCCCCACTGACTCTTCCCTTTCCTGTTTCTCGCTTTTCAACCCCTGACTCTTCTCAATCCATCCTCGTCCCCATTTGTTTTCCATTGCATTTGGTTCCCTTCCTTTAATTATTCCACAACTCAACCTAGTTCATCACCACTAATACTCTACACTGTTACTACTACTCTTTTCTATTTTAGTCCCTTCCCACCTCCCCTCCTATACAATATCCCTTATTCCATCCCCTCCCCCAGCACACCGTGTGTTTTCTTTCATCCCCTGACTACTCATAGCTTCCCTGTGTTACATACTTCTTTCTATATAGACCTCCTAGAACCTCTTGGTTTTTTTCCTCCCCCGGCAGGCTCCCCAAGCTCAAAATACGTGGTGTATGCGACAGCTTGTGTATATAGAGAATTGTATGGGAAAATCACCGATCTTAAAAAAAAATTGTGCAAATGACTATCTCATTTGAAATAAAGTTTTCCTACCTCAAATGTGTGACGAACTTGTCTCTTGTGCCGATTTTAGAGCCATTCTGACGCCTTTTAGTTAAGTTATTTGAAACCGTTTCCCCTCCTAAAAAAATGGAAAGGCTGACCACTCCATCCATTGCTGGCCAGACGTCGCTCCACAAATCGCTTTCTTCTCAAAAGGAAAAGACCCGAATCGCAATAAAAACAACAGTTCCATAAAGCCCAATAAATTTCACTCCTAATAATATACATGAAAAAATTACTCGATTCTGATTGGCTGAGAGCAGTGCAGTTCAGGTGTAACACCAGTGCAAAAAGTGTAACACCGGTGCAAAGAGTGTAACACCAGTGCAAATTACACATCGTAATTCTGGATTATGCGATTGACTGAAAGACAAAAGGAAATTTTCTAAGGCAATGATATCACGTAAAATTATGACGAAAAGTTTGTGGAGAAGCTACGAATGACAAAAAATAGCTTCAAGAAAGATCTTCCGGCACTTCCTCTGTTGGGAATTGTATTCAGCGAGCTGTAGGCTCAGATCAGGTCGGCTCAGACTCCAAACTAACCACGTAATCCGGAACATACAGTAAACGGCGAATCTTAATGCCTAAAAACGGTGAAGAAAATAGACTCAAATCTCCAAAAACTACAGCAAGGCTGAGCTAAATTCTCAAACCCGCCAAGAAAATACAACAAAGATGAAAATCTGGAAAATTACGACAGCGAAGTTCAAATGCACGCGCGAGCACATTCTGGGCCATGATTGGCTAATTAAAATCACTTGAGATTAAGCGCGTGCACAAAACTGAGAGGTGAGTTCAGAGTTCGTAAAGTTTACGACATCCTCCACGCAAATTTTTTCATGTTTATATTAAGTAATCATACGGTTTTTTCCCGTTCAATTTGGAATTAATTTGCACTTGTGAGTTTTCAAAAAGCAAATTGCACTCGCCGAAGCGGCTCGTGCAATTTCAGCTTTTTGAAAACTCACGCGTGCAAATTAATTCCAAATTGAACTCGAAACCGTATGATTACCTATACAAATACGTGTGCTTCGGCGGCCGAACGCCTCGTGAAGAACGAAAAATTTGCCCTAAAATCCGCCTCTTCGGCTCTCCTGAAACGCTTGTGTACCCGCTGGCGACAACGGCCGCTCGCAAGGTGGTTTCACCCTCAACTCTGATTGGTCCATTTGAATTTGAGCGCGCGCTGACAACACGACCGTCTACCGAAGGGAAACGTACATTTTGTCGCAAATAAAGTGTTCCACTAGGGCTCCCAAGGGCTATTTTCTGACACCCGTATAGTTAACAATAGCCAATCACAGCTATGTTTAAATTCAAACTTCAGATATGTTTAAATATGTCTTCCGTTGTAAAAACGAAAGTCTCTGGTTTGAGGGAGGCGGACGATAGTGACTTGCCATTCTGACGCCTTTCAGATTTTTCAATTCACAATTTTTTACAATACTTGCCAGTAGCCTCGACTTTCCAACGCCGGCTTGCTCGGTAATCAAAAGGTTGTGGCCCGCCGAGACAAACTGCAGCGCTTCTGCTTGCTCTGCGTTGAGTGCCATCACAACGAAGAAATTTGAAAATAAGAACACGATAAGAAAAAAAGAAATAAGCTGACAGAGACTATCACCGGATCGCAACGAGCAGAAAATACAGTTTTACAGCATATAATTGCGGCTTTACTGGACGAGTTGAGTCACTCCTGAATACTCGCGAATTTTGCTTTGTTTTGCACGGCACCGTCACAGTCATTAATTTTCACATAGCTTTTCGCGGGCTTTTCCCAGACTGTTGTTCTTGGGTTAAATTAGCACTAAAATTTAAACTTCAGAGTTAATTCTCTGTTACATCATTTGTGTTCATAGTGCTACGCGGCACAACATTCATATGTACCCTTACTTTCTCTTCGCCGCGATTCACCATCTAAATCGAACCCGACTTTCTCTGTCCGACCTCGTAGCTCAGTCGGCAGAGTGACGGTAGATCTATTCCGGAGGTCGTGGGTTCGATTCCCACCGAGGTCAAAAGATTTTTTCTTTACCTCGTGTGGTTCCCTGATTCCTTTCACTAGGGCTAACGCCCAGTGGGTTATTCTTGGGTTAAATTAGCACTAAAATTTACACTCCAGAGTTAATTCTCTGTTACTTCATTTGTGTTCATAGTCCTACCCGGCACAACATTCATTGTTGTAAACATAGCTGTGATTGGCTATTGTTAACTATACGGGTGTCAGAAAATAGCCCTTGGGAGCCCTAATGGAACACTTGATTTGCGACAAAATGTACGTTTCCCTTCGGTAGACGGTCGTGGCTTTTGAGAAACGGGCCCCTGGTCTACTTGGATCCGGACGACACAAGCAGCCGAGAAGAACTGAGCATTACTACTCTTCTCTCTTTGATATGTTTCTACTGATATCTGTCACTACGGCTCTTGTACGTGTGAGTTATACCAAAGCTATTGATTGGCATTGTACAACTGGTCGGTGTAAAACGAAGTCTGCGGACTGCCGACTGCAGACTGAGGTTAAAATTGAAATGTAAACTGCAGACCATAGATTTTTTTAAGCGTTTATTGTGATATTCCCATTATTGAGTGGTGACTTTAAACAGTAAGCACCATCTGTTTTTGGTGCGTATGGATGATCAGTCAATCGGCTAATTACTTCATTACTTGCTGCACCGTGCTGACGAGACCCAACCAGGTCGAAACAGCTGTCCACGGATGCAATTCTTGGCTTTCAGTTTGGACTCTATCAAGTCGTTGTCCCGTTAAGCTTTGTACGTAGTATCAGCCTGGTATCATTGGTTTTCTAGCCTAATTAACGCTCCGGTTAGCCTGCTTACGGTTAGCTCCCCATCATTCATGGAAATGGTAACACGATTCACTGTTTAAAAGTCTACAGCCTGCAGTCTGCATATTACCTGCAGTCTGTATTTTACAACTGGTCAGGAGTCTGCCCTGGTCTGCAGTCTGCAGTCCACAGTATGCAGTCTGCATTTTACCCTGGTCTGCAGTCTGCAGTCTACAGTAATTAATTGTTAATAAACTGGTACCATAGTTTTTTTGCATGAACGACAACAGCGCGTTTCACCTGGTAACCATGTTTGTACATGGGAAGCAGTCAACAAGGGTACGACTTAGGGAAGTGTTAGCGGCCCTTACCTTTTTTAATTGTTTTCTTAATGATTTAAAAAATCTTCATAATGACGTTCCTGCTAGCTCTCTTTTAAGTATGCAGATGACTCCACTATCATAGCGGCTCCCGTAAGCAGTAAATCTGACCCTTAAGTAGAACTATTTTTAAATCAGTGATCTAGAGAGAATAATATGATTTGTAACCCTAGTAAATGCAAGGAACTCGTTGTTAGGAAGAAATACAATAACACGCCGTGATATGAGCAAATTTGCGATATCCCACAGTGTAACAGTCTGTCTTTACTAGGAGTTACCCTACAAAGTAACTGCAAGTTCAGTAAACATGTAAGACAGAAATTAGTCAAAGTAAACAGAAGTTTACAAGTTTTAAGGTTCTTTAGAAAGGGGTAATACTCTTAAGTGGAGATAGACCATTTATTTAAGTCCTTAGTTCTACCGAATTTTACATATTACCTTTCTGTGTATGGAGCGTCAGAACCAGATTTAAATATCATACTGGGAAAAAGGCAAAGATTAAGTGGTACTTTGAAAAGTGACCAAAATTACAAGGATTTGTATGAGAGCCACTGGAACGTAACTGGAAGGCCGAGTCTTCTTCCCAAACAAATCCTTCCTAATTTCCAACATCCATAAAAATGTCCTCTTGGGATATATAAACCTGAAAATTTGCTACAGCTGAGTGCTCGACTAAAAA
>CM042757.1:19985458-20012812 GCA_022496165.2 Catalaphyllia jardinei | reverse complement strand
GATATATAAACCTGAAAATTTGCTACAGCTGAGTGCTCGACTAAAAACCGCGGTATTCTCATTCGATGCATTTTTTACAATTTCTTCCTTTTCATTGGCCGAGAGGCAACCGCATGACCTGCAAATAACTGCATACAAATAATGGTCTGCTCATGCGTAGTACCGTATAAATGTGTTTTGTTGCTGCAAATAATATTCTGCTCATGCGTAGTTGTAGCTATGATTTCTGGTGAAAAATGGTTGATTGCACCTCTGTCCTGTCAGATAGTGATTTAAATAGAAAAATATATCCATTCATTTAAGTCCAAATGTGTTCCATTATGGTCATTATACTCTCATTAACACCAATATGACCTTGATTTGCGTGTAAGGAACGTTCAAAAGTAACATTTGCATATGAATTAACATTGAAAATCATTAAAAGATAAACAATACCTTCCTTTTGTTTGTCTCACCACACCAAAGATTGTTACTTCGTTGATATGGTTTTATAATAATGCAGTTTATTGTGACTGCTCATGTAAATTGTGTTATTGAAATCAGTCTTTTGGTAAAAACGGATTGTCCAAAAATGTAAGTGATTGTCGTTTCATGACAACAAAATTTTCCTTCGACAAAAATGAAAATACATATCTACAGCCAATGGATGTCAAAGTAAGGTATTGTTTATCTTTTGATGATTTTGAATGTTAATACATATGCAAATGTTATTCTTTAACGTTCATTACCTGCAAACCAAAAATTGGTGTTAACGAGAGTATAATGAAACAAATTTGGACAGAAATGAATGAATATTTTCTGTGGTGTAAGAGGTGTAAGAGAATAAATTTGGTGATCGAATGATAAAACCATTATTGAAATCGGCTATCGCAAAATATTGTTATTTGTCAGTGTTTCGCCGATAAATTATTTGCTTCACCCTTCGGTTTCGGCAAATCATGATATTTTGCTCAACTTCGTACAACAATAAATTGCTAACTGTTTGTTCCTTTTCTTCTTATTGCTGCCACTGAAGTTCTCTCCTTTATGACAAAATTTACCTTCAAGAAGGTTTCTGTTAAAAAAATGGTTATCGTGTATAATTTATGCCTTTTGTTTTACTTCTTAGGCCTTAATATCTCAATGAGTTAAAACAAACTCTTGTGAGGATGCTGGACTTTCTTTAGTCTTGAGGGCAGTTATCAAATCCAGGCAAGTTAGGTCGATTTAACAAATTGACGTCAGTTTTTCATGGGTCTGTCCTGTTATTGATCATGAATTTTGTCATTACATTGTCAAAGTAGCTGTGGGCCCAGGAGGCGATAGCCGAGTGGATCCGCAGACTACTTTGACAATATTATGACGAAATTCATTGTCAATAACAGGACAGACGCTTTTAAAACTGACACCACTTTGTTTTTACGATAACAAATTGTCAAATTGTCCGCTCTCGTTCGTTGACGCGTCGCAGAAATGATTTATTTATGTGTCTGTCCGCTTGTTGACAATAAAAATTAGCCAATGAGCACGCGAGAATTTCTGCACTTATCGTAAAAAGTTATTTCGTTTCTCTTTGTCAAACGTCTGCGCGCGGACGTCTATTTGAAGTACTCTCTATGACATCACATTGGAATATTACTACAAAAAGGACACGCTCTCAGACAGTCATCGACGAGGAGGGGAAATGGTAGCGTCTCGCATGGTTGTGCTTTGGCAAAAGATTGTGTTGTTTCCACCCGTATGGTTTCTAGTGGAGATTGTTGCTAAGAAACCGTGGAAATGGAGTTTGTGCGGTTCGCTTGCTTTCACAAGTCTTTTTTCCAATATTCACGCTGACAGCGCTCACACTGGGATCCATCTTATCCAGCTTGATCGTTCTTTTGCTGTTACAGTTCGGACTATTGACACTGGCAATCGTTTCCTTTCTATCATCAGTTGCATTTCTTGTTCTTACAGCGTTTGCACTAACATTGTTCATCTACTTAATCTACAAATGTGTAGCTGCGGCTTTAAGCGCGCTACGTTGTATCGCAGCCTTACTAAAAATAACATTTAGAAGGACCAAGCAAGACGAGTGTTTGTATGGGCGTCTCCGAAGTCATCAATCAGCCTTACCTTTGGCAAAATACAACAATAAGGCGCCGAGAAGATACAAACTCTAAGGTACGGTCGAGGGAAGCTGACAGAATACAAAAGGAAAGTTCAACTTTACTGCTATACTTCAGAAGAAAGTCGAAGGGTTCCTGGGCTTGGCTGAAAGAAATACCAAGCGATAGCAACATTTCAGATGGCGTCAAGACTTTTCCCACTTGCCCGCATGGTTACAAATTGAACCTTTTAAGTGACAGAAGATATTACGAACTAAACTGCGAAGTTAGCACAGAAGAAGGGTCAACAAGTTGTTCATCATCTGATGAAGAGACAATAAAATTCACCTCAGGATCTGACTCGGATTCGTATCATACGGCGGATGAGTGGCTCATTGAAGATCACTTTGGTACCATTATCCCTGATTATAGGGACCAGGAGACCATTACTAGGGGCCCGCAACTCCCATAATAAGCCAATGCAACGACATTTTTACAGACCAGTCTATTTTTTTATATTTTTCCCAAAACATAGGCCAGTTCCACTCCACATAAGCACGCTTCGGTCAGTATAAAACAATGCGGCTTCACGTGAACATGTGGACGTCATGTCGACATGCCAACATTAGTCCGTGCTTGTGATTACAGTTGGTCACTAGGGTTCTTGTGGTGATCTGAATTGGAGATAAATTTAAACTAAAACTAGATCGGTCTGTGAAAACGCCGTGACAGGAACATAGAGTAGTTGCTGGCTCCTAGTGATGGGCTCCTGCAGGGACCGAGAAACAAAGGTGTATGAAGCACTTTTGAAAAGGGATTTTTGCACCAGCGCTGGGGGAAATAATCATTACCGGAAAATTTTCTCATTTTGAACGAATTATTTTTGTTATTATACATTGAACTCTCTAACTATATTCTGATTGGCCGAAAGCGTACAGTGAGTTTTCGAAATCAGCGTCCGTAATGTCATAACTGAAGATTATACAATAATCATGTCAAGGACACTCAAGGTTACGGGTAATCATGTCAAACTCGCGCGTTTTGTGTTGCTTCCCGTTAGTGCAGAAGCAAAAACATGACTTCCATTTTTTTTCGTTCAATGAATAATAAAATAATTATTAGATTCGGATTTTGTGATATCCAGAATAATCAAGGTCTCGGTAAGGGTTATCAGCCGCAACCTTCGACTTCGGCTGATAAATATCGGAATAGGTAAAAAGAAAATAATTTACAGTTAAAACTAGTGATAGGAAAAAACAAAATATTGAAACAACATAATAACAGAAAACTAAAATATGTTTCTTCACGGATGCTAAGACCATCAGGAACAAGTGTTCTGCCTTTCAAAATTAAGAGAATTTCACTGGCCAAACGGATTGAGTCTCGGTCTGAAAAGATTATTCGTTAGGGATTACTGAATTGCATGTCGAAATAGAGTACAAGAAATATAACATAATTCGACATTCCGATAGAGACAATTAAAATCTCTTTAACATCTTTGATATTCAAGAATTTTCATCCTTAATAATGATGTTAGGTACATCGAAACGTCGAATTATGTTACTCCTTACATTTCTTGTTAATTTCCGGGTTTAAGGAGATTCTCGAGTAAAAGAACCCACCATAGATTTCCAATGAAACGGATCGAGTCTCGGTTTGAAAAGATTATTCGTTAAAACTTGGTATGTTGATGTTACATGACAAGGAGATATTAAAAACGTGATAAAAAGAGGGGGTCATCGTGCTTGTTTTCACGCTAAAATACTGACAAATACGGTTATTAAGGTGACTTTTTGTGCTCTCTCCGTGCGCAACAAACAAGCGCAATTATTTTCCATTATTCATCTACGTCCCAGAAAAAAAATATTTTTATCCTTTAAAGGAAACATAATTTGGACTTGTTCTGTTGGGCCCGTTACGTCTCTATCTGTAGCATTTATTCCATTTGTCAAAAAAGTAGCCATAGATTTCTGCCAATCTTTTTTCTCAGTTATTGAGGATATTGCTCTCATTGAATTTATAAAATAAAAGGTAGGAGTAACCGTGCTCGTTTAAGAGAAAACGAGCATTTATTTGGCTATCGAGCTTAGTTTGAGGTAAATCTCTTACGTTTTGTACGCGCGCGCGCTCATTTGCGCGCGCTAATGACGCAAAAATCGTGCGCAGTAGGAATGCGCAATGCAAAGCTAGGGAATCACCTTAACCAGGATCTGACCATTTGAAATATTGGGAGTTTGCACATAACGTCACTGAAATTTAAACTACAAAACTATTGATCTTCCTGAGATTTAACTTTTATGTTGTATAAGATCAGCTGAAAACTAATATTCAAAGAAATTTTCGCTCTGAATGGGTTCTTGGTTTTGTGATATACTAAGTTTGCATTTTTGAGCTTTTGCTTGACTTGGCATCATTTACATGACAGCCGAGAGAGCTGCTTAAGAATAATGGGTGTGACCTGAATCTTAATAATAATAATAATAATAATAATAATAATAATTTTATTTATATAATATTTTAATTATATAATGGCGCGAGTCTTTGCATATTTACCTTCTTTCTATTCCCAGGTTCTGGACTTTATCTATTGCACGGTTTTGATTTTTATTTTGATCTATTTTGAATGGAGTGACACTGAAAACCAGCAACAATACACCTTTTTTAAAAAAACAGAAATGCTACGCCCCGTTCTCTTGGTCTCTGCTTTTACGAGGGTCGTACAGGGGTATTCTCGTGATGCGTGATTAGCTCATTCTATTTTCCGTGAAACGTGAATTGAGGAAATTATTCTTCGTGATTCGTGACCTGAAGGTTTTGCGTGATCCGTGAAGAACCTGAATTATTTTACGACACAACTCTAAGTGAGTTTGAGACACAAGTTCTCCGAATAGTTACAGTGGTCTATCGAGAGCGCCTTAGGCATGCAATTTGCAATACGGAGCCTTGACTTAGCCATTCGCGATTTTGCTTCCTACAAACACTGTTTTTAATGTAAGAACAGGTCCTTAAAAAGAGCATCTTACTTTCTTATTTTCGTAATTCGGGAAAACGAAATTTTTTTATCCGTGAACCGTGATCTTCTGTATTTTAGGTTCGTAAACCGTGCCAGAGACCCCCCCTGTACGACCCTCTTTTACAATATTTTTCTCTTTTGGACGCCCTTGAGCCCTTCCCTCAAAAAAACCATAAGCAATGGTAATAGGACTGAGTGGAGTCCAATTCGGTCTGTAATCATACGAGGGAAAACAAAATCGGACGACCGCGCAGAGTATGATTACAGACCGAATTGGACGACACGAAGTTTTATTACCAATTAATCATAAAAATTACAATTTCCGTGAAAAGGAGAATTGCCAAATTATGAATGAAACGGGAAATACGCATTTAAAGAACGATGAAGGAGGCGCAAATTGTTTAAATGTGACCAAGGTTATGATTGGTTGATTTAAGCTACAACTCTAAATGTAATTGGTTGATTTAAGCTACAACTTTGTATATCATTGGCTTATTGAACTGTCCGATATGTAACAAACTGTATAACAACGAACTGTCCGATAACAACTTGGCTGGTGAATTAGTGGAAAATAAGAATTTTTTAAACCAATCACAATCGAGGAAATTGTATTTTTTATGAACAACAGAAACATAATTAATTACTTTGAGGTAACCACGCGTTCCCCGCGCGCATTTTCTATATTTGTTTCCACCTAATTTCTGACTAGAACTACCGTTTCCTTTCTTCCTCTTGAAAAAGCCCGGTAATGACTTGCGAAACAAGCATAACTGGGAGCCTATGCATAAAAGAAGCTTATGCCCCAGTATAACCGCGAGGTTTGACATTCTTTTGCCTATTCTTATGTCGCGACCAGTAACCTTCTTATGCTTGTGCTTACATCGCATGTGAGGGCCAGGGCTCGAATGAGTATAAAAACTCTCTATACTAAAACACAGCCTTTTCAAAATGGGGGAAAAACGGTGAGTTTGGAGACAAAGTTCACCTTTGTCAAACATTCAGATGACAGTTAGCATTCAATAGGTAAACCGGTGTTTCTCGCCAAATTGGAAATAGTTTCACGTATACCATGGAATAATCTTTGTTTACATAACATCATTAATTTGCAAAACTTGTGTTACACTAATTGAACTTGTCGTTCATCAATTTATGGCTGTTTTCAGTCCAAGCTGTAAATAACATGGTTTTATTCTTCTTTGACATCACTGCACGGCATATCCCGTTTGATCCTTCACCACCTAGTTTGTTCGAGCGCCTACTACAGCGTCACAGCAAGCGAGCAGAAGATTCTGTGCACACAAATTTCCTGAGAAAAAAATTTAGAAGCACTCCCTAATGAAGTTCATCTGAAGATCGTGACCTACACATAGTGAACGTGATTTAATTCAAGTTATCTTTTGTTTTCACTTTCTTTGTGTCATGGAATTTTCGGCTTAATGGGATAAGACCGGCAAACATTACAATCGACAGCGTTAACTTTTATTCCAAATCAGTTAATGTTGATTGAATTTGTCATTGTTTGTGTCCGTGGCTGTTTTCTAAGGTCGTTATATAATTCATTAATGCAAGCGATTGCCAACCGATTCAACTCTATCTTAAATGCAAACAAAAAAAAAAGATTAAACTTTTCAAACTTCCTTGCAATGTGCTTCTTAACCTTTCTTTCCAAAAAGGCCAAGTTCAGTTATTTGTTTAGAAAGAAAGGTAACAATAACACAAATATAAGAAAGCAAGCAACACCACATGAAAGTATTTGGTATGTAAACTTTTACTTGCATGGCCACTTCAGTTCTATGGTTGTTCCCAAGATATTCAGAATTGAAGCGCTAGCTGAACGGAACTGGCCTTTGGACACAAAGGGTAAATTTAAATATCATTATGGTATTCTGTGTCTATAAAATTACTTGGACTTGCGTACAAAATATCTAGACTTTGATTAGGTAGCTAGAATCTATACTTAGTACGGGCCTACACTGAGAACCTTTGGTTACATCGTTTAATATGTAAGACCCTGTCAGAGAGATTTAAAAACGTAAAAATCACCAACATTTTAAATTTGTGCTCAGTTGAGAAAAACTCGGGCAAGGGAATAACATGATAACGTAATGTTATCGCTCCGTTTTTAAAATGTTTTTCGTCCACCCTAAGACGCAAAGCCGACGTTTTCAAACTCATCCAGTTTGAAGAGAGTTTTCGAAAAGCGCCGTCTTCGTGAAGGATTACTGTTGACTATAGGTCTAACCGTAGAAATAAAGTTACGCTTTCACAAGGGGTCTAAACCTTAGACTTTCCTGTTTATTTACTTGATCAAAAATAAGCTTACACCCATCATATCATTGATAAGGCATTTCAAAACCCCAGCATGTCAGTCAGTACACTAATCGCTCAAATTAAGGAGAAATTCTTACTCTAAGAAAGCTTTTCTACTACGTAAATCACTAAAAATGCTCTGAAACCTGCGTATGATACATGCCAAAGCAGACAAAAGCACGAAAGTCAATGCGGAAACAGAAAGGTTAGAGTACTAAGCTGGAGTTCTCAAATTCCTCCGGCTTGGAAAGACTTTTCGAAAAGCTTCGTTTTCGTGACGGATTAGTGTGGACGGTAGGCCTAACCGTAGAAATAAAGATACGCTTCCACATTTTTTCTGCATATATGTGGACAGGGTCTTACAATAGACCGGCTTAAATTACTTGATAAGGCATTTTAAAACCACAGAATGCCAGTCAGTAAGTGCACCAGTCGCTCAAATTCAGGAGAGGTTCTTGCTTTAAGAGAGCTTTTCTAAAACGGAAATCACTGAGAAAGCTTTAAGATTTTCGTATGATACATGGCAAACAAAAACACGAAAGGCAACTGAGTGCGGAAACAGAAATTTTAAAGCACGAAGGGAAAACCCTACAGTTACGTAGTTCAGCGCATTTGTCGTAGCCAGTTAAAGTCTCATGAACTGTTTGATATACATAGTGCTTTTACATCAGTCAAGCGAATTAGAAGCGCATGTTAAGAGTGAAGACGTCCTAAGCTCGAGTGACTCCATTGTCTGGAATACTGACTATGAAGAAAATAATATAACATAGGTATGTGCAGCCAGTTAACATTGACCAATGTCTCCCCAATGGGCGCAAATAAAACTTGGAAACACCTACAGATTCACACGTCTTCCGAAAAGTTCTCAGAATTTTGCGAGGCTCATTGCAACGTTTGCGATGAACCTCTGAACGTCCGAGGTAATTGAAGCACATTCGATTAGTTTTCCGAAAAATACCGAATGCTTTACGTAGAATCGAAGATGTTTCGACTATCTATCCCAGATGCCCTTAATTCAAGGTCGAAATATTAAACTTGCGTCCTACATGCATTATTAGCCACGTGAACAAGTTGAGTTGCTAGTTGACGGAGAGTGAAAACAGGTGGGCAGTTAAGCAATTAAGTAATTCATACATCACGCTTGAAGGCACAGTTGTGCCGGCCATGGACCTTTCAACATTTATCTCACCATCTTCGTTAGCTTCTTTGAAAAGCTCTACAACCGTCCCTTCCGTTCCGTTTACTATGCTAACCGAATGCATGCAAATTAATGACATTAATCGTTTTTAATCAAGCCAATGCAACGGTTTTTTGGCGATATTATCCTCTCAGTCAGTAAACTACAAGTGCTAATCGCATTGTATAATAACAGGATTATCAACATCTGTTTCAAATTCGGCTTTCAACCAATTGAGAATTTGTTAAAGGTAAACGACTGCCAAGTTATCATTCGAAATAGAACGTGTTGTAAACTAAACCCTCCCTGCTTTACTTAGTAAAGTTGCCATTAATAATCACCTTTCCAAATTTAAACCTCTTTAAATAGCACCATTTATCTTAGTATATCTTTAATTTAGATATGTAAGCCTATTTAAAGAAACAGTGTTTTAGCCACTAACCGATCGACCGTCGTCCGAAAAGGTCATCAGCAGTGTGAACGAAAAATCAGTATGCAACTTACCTGAAATCTGCACTAACATGCATTACGCCAGGGTTTATAGTATCTGTACGATATTGGAAGTTCATTTGTTGAAAGTTAAATTTATCTCACAGATATGCAGGTAATGTGTTCAGGGATTGATGATATCTCGTGATGAAAAAAGTATACCGCCTGCATATGTAATAAGCCTTTTAAAGACCTGCTTTGAAAATATTAGAAATACCATCAAGATAGACGGGTTATCTGTGTGGGTACTACCCGACACTCCCATAAAGCTAAGAGGAATTCTCATTGTTGTTTTATCTGTACAATCAAAAACTGCTACTAAAAAGCATACTTGTTACAAAAATAAACAGAAAACTGATAAATGCCAGTATCTGGGAAAATTCTATCCTTAAGAATGCCCGAGAAAGTTGAAATTCTGAATTTATCTACTTGCATATCTGTCAGTTTCTCTGCTCCTGTAGTTATAAACATCTGGGTATAAAACAGATTGTATTTCCATCTTCTTTTTCACCACTGACAATCATTTGTAAATAAAAATATATGCTTAAGAGTAATACATGGTGTATAGAGTTTCAAACTTAACCGAAGATTCCTCTGACTCTTCTAAATTCTTTCACTCGTGAGAAAGCCCGGTTCTAAATGCAAAAGACGTCCTCATTTGGCTTCTTTTTTAACTAAACATCGAAACACACTGCAATACCATTTAGAACCAAATTGCTTGATAACGAGTGGGTCGTACACAAGAATCATTTCCGATCCACATATAAAAGGGTTAGCAGTGTGGTATAAGAAACAGGACTTAATGAATGGAAATACTACGCAGTGGCTTTGTTAGAATGGATGACTGCATAGCGCGACATAGACACATGATACACCTTTAACATTTCAAAGAGAACTGGCTGTAAGCAATCTTCTGCTGAGGAAAGCCTAAGCTCATTACTACTAAGGATGTCACATATTTAGTGATAATGTAAACGATCAGTAAAATATTTGAAGAATGAAACAGCACCATGCATCCTCTGTAATGACTTTACACATAAAACAAAGCAACGTATGTAAAAGAAGTTACCAATTGTCGTAGCAAGAAATACGTATAATTGAAGTGGTTCCCTGCAAAACAGTGAATCAAAATTTGAAGTCACCCGGAGCAAGAGATGAAAGGTGAACCACTGATTTAGCGCGTATTATCTATTGCACAGATTTTCGGAAAATTAATTTATCCTCAGGATATGATCCTCGTAGATGATTTAGAAAGTTCTTTCCAACTTTATTATAAGTGGGTAGCATTTCAGGGAGAAACGAAACGAGAGAAAAAGAACAGCTGGCCCAAATTCACTACCATTCAATTACATTCATAACGTTCGATAATTATAGAATTATCCTCTACGCCTAACAGCGACTAAGTACTGTACTGTAAAATAGGGGTACTATAATTTCAGCGCAAGGTCTCCATCACTCAATTCAGTTTTGGGTCAGAATAGGTATTGGAAATGTAGTGCTAAATAAAAACAGTCGCCTGTCATTCACTCACTCGCTCACTCGCTCTCGTTCTTTGTTGCTCCTGTGAGTGGAACATTAGGCCGCCCATGGCCAGTGACATCTTCCATCCTTCACGGTCTTCCACCACATTCCAGCCCAGCTCAGATCATGGCGCTCCACACAATCTTTGCCTGATACTAGCGGCTGTTCTTTTCCTCCAGAGATATGAAGAATGGAAAATTACTGACTGAAAGGGAACAAAAACATTTTTGCATGTAGTATTCCAAGCCACACGGGAGCTATGAAACTCATTCATACACGGGACAAATGGACGCGTTCGAGGCTGGGTTGAAGTCCAAATACTGAATGAATTAGATTCAAAAACGATCGGTCAAAACGATCGGTCCAGGGGCCCGTTTCTCGAAGCTCCCGGAAATTACCGGGCCCTTTAAGCTGTTTCGTTTGTCATTCCAGATGGGAGTTTCAAAAGTTTTTAAAATTCTAAAGTAAAGTTATTAGCTAAAGAAACAAAATGTACTTCATTAGAGGTCAAAACACACCCTACTTTTCTTGAGACTTTGATTTCAAAATATGATTACGGGCCCGTTAAGTTACCGGGACTTTCGAGAAACGTGCCCCAGGGCCGACTGCTCGAAATGGTCTGAAATGGAGAGACGATTTGGCCATTTCTGTGCTCCAGCGGAATACACTTAAACAGAAATAACAATATATTTAGAGAAAGTCACATTAATCTTACCCGGTTTTCATGTAGTTCCTCTATTATCCTCGCACGGGTCAAACTGGAATTTGGAGACAATGTGTTGGTTTTTCCGGGGAAGTAGAAAAGCCGGACTTCCCGGAGAAAACCGTCGGAGCACTGAAGATCAAGAATCCGGGCCACTTTGGTGGGATAAACAACATCGGCATTGAAACAATCCGTGTAGCTCTCCAATCTCCATGCACTAGTGTCTGGTGTTATACAGACATTCGGCTTGAACTCAGCTTTCGTGAGTACACCGTCGATGTCTTTTACGAACGTTGCTTCAAACAATTAGATACGGATATTGTGATACAACACTTCTATGATACAGCAATGCTACGGATACAACTCTTCTGATTTCAGTTGGTCGGATTCAATCGGAAATATTTTCCTGAACGTGAAACTTGTTTGGGATAAGCATTATGCAAACCACTTTGACTAAAATTGTATATGTATATTAATGTAAGATGGGCTAAAAACTGCGCATATACTCTCCAAACGGATTTTTCGAGTTTGAGTTGGTTCAGGAAGATCCCTGATAACCAATCTAATAATTGCACTGTTTTTCTTTTCGCTAACTCGACTTTTGCGACCAATCAGTCTTGCTACTCCTGATGGTCCAAAGGAAAACTTAATCGAATAGCTCTAGAGAGCGCCCGAAAGAAAACTGGTCAGTGAAGAAACAGCATCGAAAAACAACATGCAGCATCGATGCTGCAGCTGGATAACTGTAATAGATTTGGCCGCTCTCGAAAGTAATTGGCGAAGACCGAAAGATTTGTGGTTCCTTTCTGCAGCTTACAGGCAATTCGATGTACGATTTTGGGTGAACATAATAAAAAAATGTAAATAAATTTCGAGCATTGCTGAGCTTTATATTGTTTTAAGTTTGTTTGTGTGTGCCTTATGGGCCTTGCTTTAAGCAATTATCTTTGCTACTGCCAGTGTTGATTGCCACATAAACTGAGTTATTCAACTGAGGCCAAGAGAAAGCGAGCAAAACCAGTGATATTACACCAGACCAGTTTGGCTTACTTTGCCGGACATTCCACAGTGACACATTATACCAACAAAAGGCATTTTGTTTTTCTAATAATGCAAAAGACCAAAAACAACTAACCTCAGTAGATAACAAAAGCTAAATACTTGAAACGGACCGGTAAAGTATGCACATTTTATCCTGAATACACGGTCCGTGAATTGCCAGCTACGAATAATACGTCGCTTAATACATATTTTACCATCTGGTCATCATAAACAATCTGCCACTTACTTTGCAGTTTGTGCTTGTAATCATTTGGCTCTGCAGTTTCAAAATATCTTAAAAATAATAAGAGGGATGTTGCTAAAGTTTCCAAATTGAAACTGAATCAACCACCTTTTGTGATCGGCCAGGGCAAAAAGCAAGCTTTTGTGAAAAGTCGTCTGTTGTAGACGCTACTACATACTACGAAAATTAAGCGGGTTTAGCAGTTTTGTGTGTCAGTCAAGCACTTCATTTAGGCTAAGATAATCGTTAACTGTTCTCAATTAGTTAGCTTTAAAATACGCCAAACACTGACCTCTTGCAGAGAAAAAAAGATGCTCTATTTCATGGAACAAAGACTCCTTGTGTGACAACTCCCCAAAGTCAGTGACCCTCTGTATTCGGACCACTTCAAATGGAAAGACTACAACAGATATTCTGCAAAAAAAAAACATTTATCATTGCACTCCTGAAAAGGTGCGGAGTTCATACACTCTTTCAAAATCCTAACCAGGCATTGTTCAATGCAGTAGTATGTTGCGAAAGACATTCAACATATTTCTGCTTGGTCCCTCATTTCGGCATGCAACTTTAAAGTATCAGTTGCAGAAGTTAATATGCATGCGATTATCTTTGAAGTCATGAATTGACCATCAGAAATGTTTTTTTTTTTCAGTCTTTTTATCTGTCCCACGGCAAAACGCAAGTTAAAACTCCCCCTCACGATAATCTCAATTTTTAGATTTTGAGATGGATGGTGACTTCCGAGCCAATCAAACGGGAAGACTTTTTGTTTGCCGGAAAGTTTGGCGATGCAAACCAAAAAGGCGAAATGTAAATATACTGAAAAGAAAGAGCAACAAATAAACTGAGTATGTATTGTTGTAGGACGAGGAAAAATGTAGTATTCAAGATAGGATTAAAAGCAAGCCGTGAGAGATATTTTGGAAATTCAACACTTGAATGTCAAATCTTGAATAAAAACGACTCGACAATTGGACTTAAGAATAACGGCAGTAATAATATTCACCCGTCTGGGGTTAAAAATCTCCCGGAAAGCGTTAAAGAGCTATAAACTTTTCTGAATATACGTTTCCGGCTCTTGACTGAAATGACAACACCCAGTGGCCAACAATCCTAATTTTGGCCATAGCATCAGGTCGTATTATTTGTTTAGTCTACATTTGTCTGAATTTCTTTCAATTGTTTGTCATTTACCCGGACCAAGAGGTATAGTGTGCTTATTCATACTACAATGCTGTCCTCAACCCCGGGCACTTAACTCGCAGGATATGAACTGTACGATGCACTATAAAAGGGTTACTTGATGCGCCCCTACGGTAGAACAACCAACCGAAGTAAAGAATGAACACGATCTGCTGAACTGACAAGCGAATTTGGTCACAACAACAAAAGTTCTGCCGACTTAGTCAACTTAGTCTTCATTAAATATTGAAAGCAGCAAGCAAGATAGCTTAACGAGGGTATTGGCTGATTAAGCAGTTCCAACAGCCTCATTCCTGCTTTTGGGTTTGCATTCAGGGAAATGTCGTAAGGTCACAGGATATTTTACAACAGTGAGTAAAAGTTCTATTGGTGTTCTGCATTTTACTGAGATAGCTGAGAATATTATTCATACATCCATACATACATATACTTCATTTCCTCTCCAATTTTTTAAGTAGCTAAAATTAGCTAATAACTTCGAGAACACAAAAACAACAAAATACACTACTATACAATAAATATACTTAAAATTATAAATGTGCTTTTAAGTTATGTACATAATATATGGAGACAAGTTGTAATAATACTCAAAAGAGTCATACTGTAAAATTTTTCGTTTAAAGTCCACAAAAGTAGAATTTCTAAGCGAGTCCGGAGAAGAGTTCATAATTGAATTGGAAAATGACTGCAGGCCGCAAGTTCAAGTGCTGTTTTCGGATCAGGAAGAGGCAATGATTCAGATATAGTTTTTGAGATATCATTGAAGAAACGACAGCGGTTGTGGTGACTTTTGGAAAATAGTAAAACCATTTTATCTACATTGAATAAAATGTTTTGTTCTTGACTGCTGTGAACCGGGAGGTTAGAAAATCAAAACATACGGGGAAAAATCGAATATTGCAAACGCTTGGTGTAGTGACAGAAAACTGCTGTGCGGTCCTCTAAAAATTGTGTACGAGGATTTAGAAGTGAATTCAAGTTTGTCAAACTTGGTCAAAGTAAAACAGTTATTGAATTACAGCGTTCTGATCAGATTAAAAAAAAAACTCTTGACTCTAAGAGGGCAAAAAATTCGGCCTATATTACTAAGAGGTTCCTCTGTTGCGGTGATGAAAGGGAAGTCGTTCCTTGAATTTTAGGAACAAAGCTTCCTGTTATTGGAGGTTCAATTCATACACAGTGTCTGCTTCCTTTGGGGCAAAAAAGGGTCAGGGCGTTTCTTGAAAAAAATCTGAAAAAAACACTATTTCATAACGCCTTGCAGTTAAATACGTGAAAATCTTCGGAACTCCCTGTTGAACAATTTGCGGTTACATATTTCTAGGCTTATTTACTGAGTACATGCGTTGCTAGAACATTTATACTTGCATGTTAAGCATAGTTTCCCTTCACACCCCGAAATGTTCTATCTTTACTTTTTGTGACACGGAATTCCAGACTTGAGTGGCATATCAAGAAAAATTGTTTTGGATAAACATTAAATGGCATTGGAATTTGCGAATTCCAAATGTTAAGAATTCCTTGCCGTATCTGTTGCGAAAACCTCAAACCAAGAATAAATAAATAACGGTCTCTGTTTGTTAATGCATTTTTTAGTAAACTATCCGCAACATGTGAGTGGAGAGTTTGTCAAGTCGGACGTTTTTCTTGTTTTGTCAAAGATAATTCAAGATCCTGTATTTGTCTATAATTGTTGGTTCTAAAATTTCTTTGAAAGAACAAGACAGAGTTAGCAAGTGTCGCACAGCTGCTAAAACGGGTATCGTCGCAGTTTACGGCATCTTATCAGTTTGCGTTTCATCAAGATCATTTAAACACAGTTCAAAGGAAATCGCAATCAGCTCCAAAACAAAATGCGCAAGTAGCTGTCACTAATCTTATGATAAATCTTAAATGATGCTGCCAAGTTTTTTCTCCATTGCGCAACTAAACTCGTGAGACTATTTAAGAAATGCAACCTTCAAAACAGTTTAAATTGTAAAAGGGCAATCTTTTAGTGAGTAACCTTTTCCAAATGATTGTTTGCCAACAATCAACAACACCCTCGCGGCTAAGGTACCAGAACGATCGTCTAGAGAACATTTTTATTGAATAACGTCAGGTTGTACAAATTAACTGATTAGATTCCACGTTGCCGTGCGTCTGTTCAGTAATAGATCACAGATAACGTCAAAATGTGGCAAAAACAAAAACGGGCAAACTCACGAGGCGATGGTGAAATGTCACTGATGTTCTTACCGCATTTTGACGTCTTCTGCGACCTTACTGAAGAGCACGGCAACATGGAATCTACTTTTTTTTAAAAAGAAAGAACGAAAAAGAAATGTTAATGATATCATCCAGGCGTCTGTGCTTCAATTGATCATACGTAAGAACCCAATCAAAATGCGAGAATAATTCGACTTAATAAGTTATATGATTGTTTGAAAACCGTTTAACGAGTCTCAACGCCTACGCACCAAAACAAACGGAAGACATAATCACCTTGTTTTAAATTTCATTGATGTCTTAGGGTTCGCTTGCTAAGTTTATCATTGTTTCATTAAAGTTTCAATGATTTGTCGAACCAAATTTTAGAAGTTGTTAAAAACAGTTTCGCTGAACCACGAATACAGACGGAAAGAGGGAACTGCGTAACAAAAACGTGCCAAAATGACTACTGCAAATAGCAGAAGCTTTTCTAGAAGGCTCTGGGTGCTACATGTTAAAGCCATCTATCTGATGTTACGATCGAGAGAATTATACGCTAATCTAATTATTTTTAGGCATGGCGGCAAATTGTCCACTTACTGGAGGCCTGATAACTTCTTTTACCTTTCCGAGGTGATTATTTTACAGATGTGAAACTGATTGGAACGGCGGAGAGGAGACAGGCTCTGGGGGGGGGGGAGGGTTAAACCCCCCTCTTTTCCCCCTCCACTGTGGCTCTGATATCGACAGGCTACGATCCCTGTCGTACCCGTACCTTTAAGGGATTTCAATCGTTTACCACTTAAACGATGGAGGGATCGGGCACTTATGTATCAAGTCTTCTTTAGAGCTTAAGCTAAGTTCAGATTCGAGAGCCAAATTAGCTTCAAAGGAAGCCGGAAATCAGGCAAACCACTTTGTGAATTGAACCTATACGATCAGAAGTTTCTCTCGATATCGAAATGAATTATTCCCACAGCCTCAAGGAGAGGGCCTTTTACAGTACAAAACTTTCGACCATCTTCTATGTGACTAGTTTATAACATCCCCTCCGGGTTTTACGTAAATGAGTCTTATTACAATCATCCGTGGATTGGAAATATGACCCCGTGCGTCGGCTAAATGGCTTAACGGAATTAAGTCCCTCCAAAGGACCCTCTGGCCAATTTTTCGGCTCTTAAAAAGCAAGTTTTAGTTTAAGGAAGAAGCAAAAGGTATAATTTTGATAGAATTAGAAGACATGAAGGATAGTGTGCAGGAATTTACTTCCCTGGTCACGAAACACTCGTCAAATCTGTGTACAAAAATTGTCTGGCACGTATAACACTCGAAAGCATTGTGATGATGCGCGATCAAGCTTATCCAGGGTCACTCAGTTTCTAACTGGGTCAAGAATTTCAGCCTTTAAGAGTCATTTACCAAACATTTAAGGCACTGTTACTCGAATTAGTACCATCAGTTGCTAAAGTTAGATTGAATAAAGGGATCTTAAGAACAGACGTTCTTCAAAACTTAATTTTATGAGAATTTTCTATAAGCGCACGAATGATTGAAAAATGATGCACACTGATAGAAGCCCTGACCTCTTTTCATTTCAGAGGTTTTGGCTTACAGCAGCCTACTTGAATAAAATATCACTAATTCTTTTATCTCTAGGGACTTTTCATTGTTCGCTTGGTCCTTTTTAACGATGTTAATCTTCCCGTTCCCCGCATTGTACTCTTATATGACAAAGAAATATATTTTGCTATTAGAACAGACGTGAATGTGTTGACAGTCCAAGGCTTTACACTATGACAGCCAAAAGAAATAATAAACTGATTTTAATGAGATTAAAGGAAACTGGCAACGACCTGTTGATGATAAGGGGTGTGCAGTGTTTAGCCATCACCTCCCAAACTATTAGCAGACATTCTCAATAGAATAAGAAAACCAGATTTGTAAACGAACGGTAAACACACCGTATGTGATGTGTAGAAATGCTCAAGAACCGGAAATTGCAATACCCTCTTGATTAGGAGTTGAGTGGCTTATATGCTTAGCCTTATCAAATCAGCTTCGGTGAAATCCTACGAACCATTGGATCAAGAGTCTTAAAACAGAGGCACATACACAACAATAATACATGACATGTGATCTGATGAGAGATTGGGCACATGCGATTGGCCAACGCGCGTGTCAATTGACAGGCTATGCGCTTGTATATGTAATTGTGTAGCAGCTCGCTGTTGAAATGCTTTGATCTCACGAGGTGGTAATCAAAGCGTTTCCTGCGCTTATGAGCTTATGAGCTGTGCAAACAGATCTTGTGTTAATTTTGCAGCTCATCGTAACCAGACAGCAACACAGTCGGGATCTCTTACTAGAATGGCCGGATTTCCATGCAGCGGATTTTTTACACTTTATTTAACCGCGATAACGTTTCTTCAAGGGGCTGTCGTGAGCGTGGACCCTACAGCCACGATTTCCGCTGCAAGCATGCCTGGCAGTAACGTTTCGTTCGCTAGAACCAAAGCTCCCGTACAAACTGATGGTCAGTCCCAAGTTGAAGGACGCGATAACAATGGCTGTCCTAACTGTAACAACAACAACAATATCGGCGACTACACTGAGAGCACAGAAATTTACAACCTAAGAATCAATATGATCAAAGCTAGAATACTGGCGAAGCTGCAGATGGACCGAACACCGGTCCTTAAGCAAAAATCAAAGGACAGTAGGATTGCAGCCCTTCTATCAAATTTAAATCTTATTGAAGAAAATTATCCAGAAACTGAGCCTGAAGATACCAAAGAAGACGACTACTATGGAAAGACGACTAAAATCATTGTTTTTAGCGCGAAAGGTGAGTGAATAAATTTGTGCGTGTTCTTTGAGGTATCGGCAAAGTAACATTTTGTGATATCGAAGCCTTTTCCAGAGATAATTTCCATCAGGGTCAAGCTCTGGCCTTCAAGTTTTTTCTTTGTTTTTTTCGGCGGTTTTGATACCGGCTTGGTCAAGAGGTTAGCTGTTAAAATATTTCAGCATATTTCTTTTCCATTCATTCGTCACCATAGACAGTAGAAGAGCAAAGTTCAAGAGTTGATGTTGCGACAGCTTCTCAATAATTACATCAAACGCTGTCTTAAGGCTCCAGATATTAGGCTTTGGCGCCCTGTTCGGTTTTAACTGAAATTATGTGCTTTGTTTTGAATTCTGCTTTTAAGATAATGATCATTGTGTTACGTACATTAGGGGGCGGAGTCGTACTATACGTCCATTCACAGCTGCTAAAAAGTGCTTTTAGAAATTTCTGAAGTCTTGCCCCATAGCTTTAGTGCAGAATGTGGTAGATGCATTGAATGATCTTATCACGTTTATCAAACTGAGGCAAAACATTTCAGTGACAAACTGCAAGTTTCCTGGCATAACATGTAGTGTGGGAAAATGTGTTTTACAACTTAATAGGGCCTATTATCCAGACAGTGCATTTGAATGGATGTCAGTTGTTTTTCTTTGTTTGAAAGGAGTGGTGCTCGGGGTCTTTGATATGAATGCACTTAAGACCACAGAACTACACATAACAATAGAACCATGTAATTACATTAATCAACAACTTCCATTTATTTTCATTTGGCACCTATATGCCGGGTTTACGAGAAAATGAAAAGTTCCACTAAGAATCTCTGAACATGAGCTGGATTTCAGTTGACTTTGTAAGTGAGTTACACTTTCTACGTTGACAGAAAGGTAATTAAGCTATCTACTGCTTTTACAAGTCAAGTACATTTGCAATCTAAATATTTTTCAGTCCCACAAACTCTAATGAAAACCTTCCTCACTGTTGTGGCTTTTTGTGTTTGCAGCTAAAGTTCCACCTTCGCGATCAAGGCGAAATTTCTCCAAAAATTTGGTTTTCCAGTTCAAATTGGAAAAAAAATCTCTGTGCAGCTTAGTATCTTCTGTGTCCCTGTGGTTTCATAAGCGTAAAGGCAAACATAACGATTTGAACGGGAAGACCCTGCAGATAGAAGCACGTGACACGAGATCAGACAGAGAGTATCCCGACACAGCAGTCAGAAGAGTAATGACAACGAAGGTGAAGACTACGACGAGTGGACCGGCAGAATGGATAGTGATGGATGTTAAGAACATCGTCCAACTCTGGTTTAATCAAACGATGGAAGAGCAATCAAGCAATGCTACTGACAATGGTATTTACACCTTAGATATCTCATGCCTGGACTGCGAATCGGAGGCCCATAAACTTATTAGCTCACGAGGTCGACTTCGCCCCTTTCTCGTTATCGACCTACACAAGCCAAGAACACTGAGCAGAAACAGGCGTTCGATTGACTGTGTCGGAAGAGTAGCATCACACTGTTGCCGTCGGAGGTTTTATGTCAATTTTACAAAGATCGGCTGGGACTCTTGGATAATATACCCGAAAGGTTTTGAGGCCAACTTCTGTGACGGGCAGTGCAGAGCCGGTTTCGACGGCAATAATGGTTACTTGTACACGCTTCAAAAAATGTCCCAGCAAAATCTTACAGGTTTGGGGAGATGCTGCACACCTTCAAAAATGTCCGCTCTTTCTATGCTCTACTTCGACCACGATGAATACGTGATAAAAAGGGATATTCCCAACATGAGGGTTGACACCTGTGACTGTCCGTACAAATATTGAAGAACACGGGAAGATGGATACAGAAATATACGCAGATATGCTACGAGGGCTGTCTTGCCTTAGGTGAACAGAGGTCTTCGAAAGCATGCTGTTTGTTTTTGAAAGCTATTTTAGTACCTTGGGGGAATCCTTAGTATGTTTAGATTTCGTTCCACTAATTAAGGATCGAGTTTTGAATTCCTCCAAATAGTGACATCAACGGTGAACCATTTTAATAGCTTCGTAGATGCCCTAGGGCGTTAAAATACTTCTAAAGTGCTAACTTTACCGCATTTGATATCTGGACCACTTCGAATCGTTGAATGGCATAGTTGAAAAATTGCGAAATATCGTAATTGTCGAGGTTTTTTTGGCTCGCAGATTTCGTTTTTGCATGCTAAAGGCATGCAATAAACTTGTAGAATAGATTACTGAAGATGCTGTGCTAGGGGTGACCCCTAGAAGCGCCGAGCAGTAATGGATAAAGGCATAGCAATGTGATAATTTGCGAGTTCCGGTTACGCTGCGCGATAACGGTGGTGTTGATAGTAATCACCAAATTCATCATCATCACGCCTATCGTGTCATACCCAAAGGGAGTTGGAAATGGTACAGTTATTTCTTCGAGTGTAGAGTTATCTTGGCTCATAAGGCGAAGTTATGATGTAATCACCCGCCTTGTGAACAGTAAAGATAATTTAGTTAGGGCTCAGGCACCATTGGAATTATTCTTGCTTACTTTTCAAGCAGTATAGAAACAGAACTTTAGTTTACAATTTCTCTTTGAGCCTGGGTCTTTCGTCGTCGTCGTTGTTTTTTTTTTCGGTGGGGCTTTTGAATCAATCGCTACCACATGCATAGCATTACGGAATACCAAAAACGGTATCAATTACATAAAGAGGTTTCAAAAACCACTGTAACAAAGATAACGGAGCAATTCCTACCATGTAAAATGAGCCAAAGCTGTTACGAGAGCTTTTAGGGTTAACAAGTCAGTACTCAATTGGTCCCAAAAGGTTTTTGTTTGGTGCTGGTTGACAGACGTTCGGCTGGCATCGCCTGGTGAGGACAAAGGACACCACGTACACACGGGTCCAGCTAAATTTAGACTTAAATCCGTTTATAGGAGGCAGCTGTAAATGTTGTCAAATTGAACGATTTCAGAATAGAGCACCAAATCTCTTTACTATAATTATCTCACTCGCTGGAAGTCGTTAGACAACTAAGGGTGTGGCTTAGAGTTGTCCTGTGAAGGGATCGAGAGTATATTCTGTGGCGCAGCCTGCTGACAAGAAATTTTAAAATGACGTAGTAAGAATATCCAAAAACGTGACGAGTGTGTAAAGCTTTTATAGGTAAATAAAGCACACGAATTGTACTCCAGTGTTTCTTGACGTGTTACTAAGTACAGTGGGGTACTTTCTACTCAATGCCGTGGCTTTTCCCATCACTTTGTAAAACCATTCACCATCTATTCACTTATCGCATTGTAATCATTTTGCTAACATTACTTTCAAAGAGAAAATACAGATATGCTATGAAGTAAATATTTGTGTGGCGTTTAGGTCCAGTTCAATAGCAGAGAAATTTTCGCAGAACATCAGTACTGTTGGTCTAACAAAACGTCCGTGGTAAGGACTGTTCTAGTGTTGCTGACGTCCATAGTAAGATGGCACAACTCCAGTTTCTATATAAAAAAAAGATCCTTAGCGATTTGGTATTCTCCCAATGGGGAGTTACTCCCCTATTTGACCTTAACTGGGAGGTGCCACTAACCTTGGCATGGTTATCGTTGAGAAACAGGATGCGATAACTGGATTGCCTCTAGGAGAGCAACTTTAAAGGGAAAAAAGAAACTTTTGGCTTCATCAGTGTCAGGAGTTTAAATGAGCTCATTCATGGCATTTCGAGATCTTTTTGCCAGGTACAAATTACTTCTTTGATTGTTTGGTATTTGAAATGCTCTTCATCAAGATTCTTAAGCCCAATTTAAATATCCAGACGGACTCCATACGTGCGAAACTTTTCGTTTACTATTTTTAATGTTTTTTGTTCTCACGTAACAATTTTCTATCAGCTATTGTTTTTTAGCATTTATAGACCGAAAACTCAATAACATATTTTGACTTGATATTTACGTTTAGCTAACGTCGAAACATCGTCGCTTTTTTAAGCATTTTTTTTATCTTAAAATGATTTTAAGAAATATTTTATCGCATTTTTTTATAGTTGAATTTGAAGAGAACCTGAAAATAATAGTTTACCAAGACAGAAAAACAACAGAGAGATATTAACAAACCATGGGGGAACAAGGATGGAGAAGATTAACATGGGTTAAAAATGAAAAACTTAAAAAATCTGGGCTAAATTTTTCAAGATGCTCTTACTTTGACGTTGCTCCCTTTAAGAGCTTCAACGGTACCAGCCCCTCCTCCTAAGTATATGTTAGATTTTCCCCAGAAAGGGTGGGGTAAGCAAGGCTCAAACTTTGGACTTCTCGGTCTCGAATTCAGCCATGCTGAGGATCTTATCAAGGTTAAAAATGCCTAAGTTTTAAAAATGGACTAGCTTCAGTCAATAAAACTTTTAACAGGGACAACAGTAATGTATTAATTTGATCAGACAACATGAAACAGACGTACGGATGGAGAATTCGGACAAAGGTGGCATTGAATCAAGTTTGGCGTTTCAGAATTCACGCTATGCCAAGGGATCATGACATCATTCTAGGGCGGTTTTCAATTGATTGTCGTAATTAAAACCAAAGGAAGCATTCTAGCCAATCACCTGAGGACACAGACACACTTTATTTCATACACTTTATTCCAATTACATTTAGAAATCAATACAAATTTAAAGCTGATCCCCTAATAGCATTAGGCTAATCTAGGCGGATCAGTTGTTATCAGATTACCTTTATTAGATTACTAAAAAAATGCATAAAAAATGCACAATAAACAACCAGAGAGGCAAAGAAAACAGAAATATTAACATTAGTCAGTAGGCTTACGATAATTTAAACAATGTATGACGTGAAAAGAATAACATGTAGACATCAACCATTTTACCAAGTTGAGTTAAGAAGAACAAGTCATAAGACTTAACATTTGTTTTTCTTTAAGGCGGCAGTGATTTGGGAAAGATTTGCCAAGTAGTCACGATTGTGTTTGGTTTTGATTCTGATTGGATGAAAAAGTGGTGCGAGCTTTTTAAGCCAAACATATAGCGTAGTTGGCCATAAATGTCATGTCATCGGATCGGACGTCACGCCACTGGATCGGACTCATATGTTTGGACCGAGCATCATTCCATCGGACCATTTACGTGTAAAATGAATTGGCAGGCCTACAAGACTCCTACGCTTCCTGACATGTGTACATTTTCCGTTCTGTTAATCAAATTAAACTCCTTTGAGGCCCAATGGCTGATATATCGGCCATAACAATTATTGCTGTATTGGAACAACAAAACGTCGATCACATGCATGACAGGAAAACGGAACATTTCAAAGCGCTGACGAGTAACAGCCATTCTTGTGCCATTGATCATAACACTCAAACAGGCCACAGGATTAAATGGGATCACTTTGACATTTTAGCCACTAGACAGTGTGATGTACATTGTAAAATTTAGGAAACCATATTGATTCGCGACTTTAAACCAGCGCTTGATGAAAATTTTGACAGTAAGAAACTTCTTCTTTACTAGACATTGATATTTTTCCAGCAGATTTAACGAAGTCTGTTTACTCTTTACATTGTCACTACTTTCCTCATTTCATATTAGTTTTCGTATTTGAATTTAACTGTAGTTTTGGCAACCGTTACTTCTGAAGATGTATGTTGGAGCATACGAAACGTCAAGTTCATAAATGAAAGTTTTTACAGCATGCGTTGTCTCGTTATGTTTATCAGCGTTTATAACTGCAGTTTGTTTGTTACACGGAAGTTGAAATGGCCGAAGAATAAGGGTGTCTAAGAAAGAGCAGATTTTGGCTCAGCGGACTCTCCAATTTTAGTCCCCAGACCTCTCTAGGCCAGAAGACCCATCCGCCATCTTGGATACTTTGATTTTCGTAGTTTCGGACGATTTTAGGTTGCTTTGGTGAGATTTTTTGACTTTCTTCGATTGTCAATTTTCTCGGGAAATATTAAAGTTCATGTAATCATGGCAAGCGCTAATTGGTCCTACATCGATATCCACGATGATGGAGTGAATTCTGACGGTACCAAGACTTGATGAAGAAGATTTTCGGTCCCTTGACGTTTCATTGCTTTACGCCTGTTTGTGAAGGGCACTATATGCTGTGTTGGTAGGAGGAGTTTTAAGTATAGCGTAGAACCATTTGGTTGAGCAATTTGATTTTAGAGGCCATAGGTCCGCATGGTTTCCACTGATATTTTAGGGTCGCTTTGGAGAGTTTGACAAGTCTGTAATTTTCCATGTGCTTTTGGGGTGTATATGCCAGAGCTAAGAGGTGTAAGAACATAAATCTTCCCTTTTAATCTCCAAAAATATACGAACCTGTTTACCCAAGCAAGATTAACCAGGTTCTTATGTGTGAGTCAGAGTTAAATCATTATAAACATTTTAACCAAGGAGTCTGAAATTGAGATTTCAAATTTCTATTTTAAGATAATACAGTTGTGAATAAATTCTGTATATTCAAGGACAAAACCGAAGTTTATTTATTCTTTTGAAAATCAACAGCTATCTCCAGCTCTTCAGCCTTCATATGGCCTAATAAGAAACTACTCGGCCAAAATTGCCATTAACTGCCAAAATTACAACCGGGGGGGGGGGGGGGGACTCCCAGAAAAATTGTGAGACTGTGCGACCGGCTTCCCAAAACCCTTACCCTATTTATGACCATAATCTGCGATATTCGCTATTCTATTGATAACGTGACCAAAAATTCGAAACCCTATATATGACCTGCCTCTTAAATCAAAACCCTGTTTCAGAGCTGCGTTTTAATAAGTTCCCTAGCAGACCAATCTTGAATTACCGTTACTGCATAATTTGAGAAGGGCTTTTGTTAATTTTCTTTTCGATAATAATAAAAAAGTGGCTTCTTCTTAAGAACATACCCATATCAAGGCTAGAGTACAAAAGTACAAAAACCATACCCTATTTATGACCAAAATGGCCAAATTCAGCTAAAATCGATACCCTATTCAAAACCATACCGTTTGGGGCCACGCATACTTATATAGCCCATATAAGGGAGTACTCTTTCACTGGAATTACAAGAACCTATTTTGCCAGACTTCAAAACTGAAGGTTCTTACTTCTTACTGACGCTGGTTTTAACTTTGTTTTGGCTTATTTCTATTGAAAGCTTAGCTCTGGAAGCTCAAAGTTTGAAATATTCCATGAACATATTACTTACTTGTATAATCAAGAAAAAATGAGATCTCTTTGTATATTATATTGCACGCCATGCCCAGCTATTTGATTTTAGAACTGATGCAAGTAATGTTGCTTTTTTATCACGAATATTATCTCTATCTTTGTCAGATATCACCAGAGTGCTGTAGTTTCACTCAGGGAAAGCTTTCAATTTCTCTTGGACAAGTTCTCATGCTTCTTGTACAATTACCGCGGAATTTGTGTCTCTAGTTGTTTAGGAAAATTATTTTGTTCAATGGCATGATGGGCTTCTCTATAAATTACTAAAAATAAATGTTGGAGGAAATTTTTATGACTTAATCAAAAACCTTTACTCTAATTCTACTGGTTCCGAGAGAATTGCAGATTGTCAGACACAAACTTTTCAGTATGCAAGAGGTGTTCGTCAAGGCTGCATTTTATGCCCACTCCTCTTTCACCTATTACCTTATTCTTTTGAAAGTATTTTATCGGATCCTTTAGTTTTACCTAATGATACGATTTGATTATATTATCACGGTCCAAGACAGGACTGCAAAAATGTCTCAATGCTTTGGCCTAGTATTGCAGATCGTGGATGTTAAACATTAATCCAAAAATAAAAACCAAAGTTATGATTCTTCAACGACGAGCGAAAAAATATAATTGTAATTTTTATATAGGCAACGAAAAGATTGACGTGGTCCAAAATTATCACTTACCTGGGAACTCAAATTCTACAACTGGGAACTTCACTCTGTCACTCGAACACTTAAGAGAAAAGGTCACTTACAGTTTTGTAAACGTTATTTGCAAGTGAGTAACAAGGCTTCTAATATTGCGTGCCGGGCTGAACTTGGCCGATATCCGCTTATTTTTGAGATAAATAAAAGAATTCTAAAGTACATTAGCTATGTTCAAAATAAGGAACAAAGCTCTTGAGTCATACAATCATTAGCGATGTCCATTGATCTTCATCGTAGTGGCAAAACTAGTTTTTATACTAATCTTATAAAGATGCACAGTTATTACAATGTTCCTTTTAATTTTAATCATGACAATTTAGATGATACGAAGATCCTGCATTTTGTGGATCACATGCAGAAGAAATATATTGCCCACTGGAAACATTCCCTTTTCAATTCACAAAAGCTTGAAGCTTATAATGTTTTTTAAGACAGTATACACCATCAATTTATCTTGATGTTACTAGAAAAAATCCTAATAGAAAAACACTTGTGAAACTTAGAATAAGTAATCATAAACTTAATATCAAAACAGGCAGGTATGACAACATTTTGAGGTGTGATAGAATTTGTCCTGTTTGTGGCCTCAATATTGAAGATGAGATTCACTCTCTCTTTGATTGCCCAAAATAT
>CM042757.1:19969354-19985448 GCA_022496165.2 Catalaphyllia jardinei | reverse complement strand
TCAATATTGAAGATGAGATTCACTCTCTCTTTGATTGCCCAAAATATTCATCAATTAGCGACGACTTTTTTAATAAAATAGATAATAGAATCCCTAATTACAAGCAAATACCAATTTCAACTTTAATTATCCAACTAACGAACTCTGCTGATTATTATCTTAACAAGCAGTTAGTACAATACGTATCATCCTGTTTAGAAATGCGAGACAATTTACTATCGAAAGCTTAGTATTGCTAGTTGATTTTTTTTTGCCACTGCTATAATGCTTTTGCATTGCTGTAACTCTTTTATGGCCATGCAAATAAAGCTAGTTGTTGTTGTTGTTGTTGTTGTTGTTGCTGTTGTAGTGAACAGACCATGCACATGAGCATCTACATCTACATGATTTGAACCATGAGGTTCCAGAACGAACATCATCATCATCATCATCATCACCTTGTCGTTTTTCCCTCTGAGGGAAATAGGGCCTTCTTGAAAGGGGCCAGAACGAACAACGTAGGCATAAACTTAAACAGCGAGCCCCCGGGCTCACTCCCTTATTTGGGCTAAAAAGGTATGTGCGGCCCTAAAGGGTATGGTTTTTGTGGAATAGGGTATCGATTTTGGCCATAATAATAATAATAATAATAATAATAATAATAATAATAATAATAATAATAATAATAATAATAATAATTAAAGTTCTTAAAAAACGCATTCTACATATAAAATGTCTCGATGCTTTTTACAACTCAAAAAAGAGAGCTCTCGCGAAACAGGTACGTTTTCATAGCCCTTTTAAAACTATCAACACTGTCGCTTTATCTAATGGCAAGCGGTAGCTGATTCCATAACTTTGGAGTAATTGCCGCAAAAGATCTATCACCGTAGGTAATTGTAGTAATCTTCGGGATAGCAAGGAAGTTGGAGTCACTGGAACGAAGAGAACGGCAGGGAGTGTAATGATACAACAGTTCATTAATATAAACCGGGGCAAGGCCATTAAGAGATTTATACGTAAGCAACAGTAACTTAAAAGTTATTCTGTCATTAACAGGGAGCCAGTGCAACTTTTTAAGAACACGAGTAATGCCATAACGGCCTAAAGTAGATTATGGTTTTTGTACCCTAGTCTAAAATTGGGTATGTTTTTAAAATTAGGTATGTTTTTAAAAGAAACTACTTTTTCAGCATTATCTGATAAGACCATCAACAAAAGCCCTTCACAATGCATTTAAGGACGTTCGCGCCCATTGCTACTGCGCATCTCTAGTGCGCACGCTATTCATTGGTCACGCACGGGCCACGTCATTTTCAAGCGTGTGCACCAAGTCGAAAACTCAACAAAATATAGAGCTGATGACCTTTACGTTAACTTTGTGTGCGAATATTTTTGTTGAATGCTCGGTGACCCCCACTCTTTTTTGGCGGATCACTTCCTTTTCTGATTCTTTCCATTTTACTAAAAACCAAAAAAAATCTGTACGTGGGAAGTTTTAATTGTTTCTCAAATACTATTCAAATAGGGTCGAAATGGTACATGAATACAAGCGTGCGTAACTTAGAAGATGTAGTTTTTTAAGGCTAATTTTAGCTGATTTAATGACATTTGTAGCAAAGATATATAAAATAGGCTTATATATGCTGTGTTAAACACACATAACTTACATATGATTCTTCAACTTAAATATATACCGATAGTAATGGATCCGGCCAGAATCGCCTCGAGTGACTGGAAATCCTAGAATTGCTATGGTCTGTGGTACGCCTTATCTTCAAAACGAGTTCGGTGACCCCCGATTATTTTTACATTTTTAATCTAATCTTATCATTTTCTACCTGTAGTCAAAGTTTTAAAAACGTCTGTACGTGGGAAGTTTTTGGGCGCGAAACGTCCTTGAGATTGGTCTGATTTAAGTCTCAGGGGCTTGTTTCTCGAAAGCCCCGGAAACTTTTCGTGCCCGCAGAGACATTTTTAATTAAGCTGTATCTAAAAACAGAGAAGGGAACTTCTGATCATATTAATAATATGTGAATAAAGCAGGACTGTTTATCATATTCTTTGAGATTTTACTACGTCTTTAGGATATGAAAACTTTTGGGACCTTCGAAAGACGGGCACCAGATCCTTGGATAGTTCTAGTTAGGTGTCCCCTATTAGCTGCGGGGATTCTCCACTGCTAGATGTAATAGACACGGTAATCAAGACCGAACGTTCGAGGTTAATACGTTGTTTACTCTATGGCTTTGCGTTTACTGTATGGCTTTGTTTTTGCTGGCCCGTAATCGGCCCGTGGGCATTACAGGAAGTTATTATACGGTTGCAAGAGACCACCTCATCTTGATGGCTGTGTCTCACAAGGACTGGGAACTACCGAATTTACGAATTTGATTGGCTGAAATCGATAGTGGTCTTAATTTTCCCATCTAGACCGCCATCTGGACCGGTAACAAGTGTTTTGCGGTAAATAAGTGCAAACTAAAATGTAAAAATATCGACTATTATCTGAAACAACATTTATTTATGGTAGTGCCAAAAAGGCTGATGAGAAAAACGTAAACTGCACCAACAAACGTTGGCAGAATTAAGTTCAGCTTATCGCAGTTTGTAAGCAAAATGCCAGCTAGTACAAACCGGGTACATTAATGAATCAATTTTTTCTTGGTTTCCATGTAATAGACATCTTAGTAACCGAGCTTAGTCGGTCTGTATGGGAGAAACTCGACCAGTCCTTTGAACAGACCTAATTGTGTTCGGTCTGTACTCAGGACATCGGTCAACGGATTCTCTTCTGCTCGGCTAATAAGAGCTAAATAATATCCAAGACCTAGCCAATCAGAGGGCGCGTTATGTCGGTTTTTAGCACAAGCCATATAAAAATATTGTGAAAACTCGCCCATCCTGGCTAATGTGCGGAACATGTCAGCCAGTGGAGCTGGAAGAATTTTGCAGCTGGTAACATCTAAGTGACATTGCGGCGATCAGCCACGCAGACAATGAAGGAAAAAAGGAAAAAAATGCTTCATTTCATTTCATCATTTATTGTACTTATAAATTAATTTCTCTTGCCCAAATGTTATGTTTTATGGAATCTTGATTATTAATATGTAAAAAGTACGATTGAGCATTTCTTGATGGCATTAATTACAAGAGATGTATGAAAAAGTTGCAAAACTGATTGAAAACTTAAGTTCAAATTACAATTCTGTATTTCTTTTAGTAATCCAAGACCCGATTATTTCTTTTCTTAAGACCAAGAGAAATAATTTATAAAGAAATTGCAATTCAAAATTTTAGAGAAAAGGGGAGAGGGAGATAATTTAAAAAAAAATTGTTCAATCTCTCAGGGGTGGGAGATGATTAAAAATAATTCATTCAAAATAAAAAAAGTTATTTAGTAATAAGTATTTCTCTCAGCGCTGGTGCAAAAATCCCTTTTCAAAAGCAATTCATACATCTTTGTTTCTCGGTCCCTACAATCAGGGATAATGGTGCCAAAATGATCTTCAATGAGTCACTCATCCGCCCTGTGATACGAATCCGAGTCAGATCCTGAGGTGAATTTTATTGTCTCTTCATCAGATAATGAACAACTTGTTGGCCCTTCCTCTGTGCTAACTTCGCAGTTAAGTTCGTAATATCTTCCATCACTTGAAAGATATAGTTTGTAACCATGCGGGCAAGTGGCAAAAGCCTTGACGCCATCTGAAATGTTGCTATCACTTAGCGTTTCTTTCAGCCAAGCCCACCACCCCTTTGACTTTCTTCTGAAGTATAGCAATGGAGTTGAACTTTCCTTTTGTATCCTGTGAGCTTCCCTCGACCTTACCTTAGAGTTTGTATCTTCTCGGCGCCTAGTTATTGTATTTTGCCAAAAGCAAAACTGATTGATGACCTCGGAGACCCACATACAAACACTCCTGGCTTCTTGCTTGATCCGTGTAAAAATTATTTCTAGTAAGGCTACGATGCAGCGTAGTGTACACAAAGCCGCAGCTACACATTTATAGATTAAGTAGATGAATAATGTCAGTGTGAACGCTACAGGAACAATCAACACCACTGATGATAGAAAGGAAACGATTGCCAGTGTCAGTAGTCCGAACTGTAACAGCAAAAGAACGATCAAGCTGGATAAGATGGATCCCAGTGTAAACGCTGTCAGCGCGAGTATTGGAAGAAAACTTGTGAAAGCAAGCGAAGCGTACAAACTCCATTTCCACGGTTTCTTAGCAACAATCTCCACTAGAAACCATACCGGTGGTGACAACACAATCTTATGCCAAAGCACAACCATGCGAGACGCTACCATTTCTCATCCCGCAGTCGGTGATAACTGTCTGAGAGCCTCTCCTTTTTGCAGTAATATTTCAATGTGACGTCACAAAGAGTACTTCACAGAGACTTCCGCGCGCGCAGACGTTTGACAAGGAGAAACGAAGTAACTATCGACCAAACTTGCCTGGATTTGATAACTGCTCTCAAGACTAAAGAAAGTCTAACTTCCTCGCAAGAGTTTGTTTTACCTCGTTGAGATGTTTAGGGCAAAGAGACAAAGCAAAAGGCGTTTAATCGAGAAAATATACATGATAACATTTTTTCAACAGAAGCCCTCTTGAAGATAAATTTTGTCATAAAGGAGAAAACTTCAGTGTCTTCAGTGTCAGTCAGCCAAAAGAGAAAAAATAATTCAAAGAATTAAAGAATTGGAAATTATTGGACGAGGTTGAGCAAAATATCATGATTTGTCATTGGCGAGCATATCATGTATAATCGAAGGCTGAAGCAAATAATTTATCGGCGAGATACTGACAAATGAAGATATTTTGCTATAGCCAAGTTCAATAATTGTTAATTCATCATTCGATCACCATGTTTTTTTTTCACCTTTTGCTGTTCATTTACAGACAATATCCATTCATTTCTGTCAAAATTTGTTTCACTACGATACTCTCATTAACGGCAATATGACCTTTTTATTCAAAATCATCAAAAATAACAATACCTTCCTTTGACATTCATAAAGGCTGTAAAATGTATTTTCATTTTTGTCGAAATAAAATTCGTTGTCACGAAACGACAATCTGTTACACTTTTGGACAACCATTTTCAACAAAAGAACCTCAATAACACATTTTACGTGAGCGGTCACAATCAACTGCATTATTATACAACCATAAAATGTGTGTAAAAAATGTATACCTAATTGGTCACTCCCCATTGGAGCTTTTCAGAACCAATGTGAACAGACAAAGTTAAATAAATATTCAAATAAACATAACTAGGTTAAGAATCCCAACTGGTGATTCCGGCGCTCTAACCACTCGGCCACGCTGCCTCCTTGAAGGTAACAGTCTTTAATGTGGTGAGGCAAACAAAAGGAAGGCATTGTTTATCTTTAATTGATTTACAATGTTAATTCATATGCAAATGTTATTCTTGAACGTTCCTTACGCGCAAATCAAGGTCATATTGGTGTTAATGAGAGTATTCTGACCATAATGGAACACATTTGGACTTAAATGAATGGATATTTTACTATCTGACGGCTAAGGGGAGCCGTTTTTCACCAGAGGTCTAGTCCAGTCCCTGAGCTCTCCTTTCTTCCCGCCACATATAGCGGCTGAATCCGGGCGAGCGAAAGAAGAGTCCAGGATAACTTGCTTGCATGCGCATGCTCAGAACGAACCAATCAAAAATTACTAGGTCCGACCACTAGGTCCCAACTACGCTGCTCGCATCAATGTGTCGCGCAATGCCTTTTTCAGCTCGTGCTCGCGCCATTTCTTTGACGTTGATATTGTGGTAAAAACGTAACTATCGAAATATGGCCATGGTTTATCGTAGTTTGTACTTTTATTGCATCGAAAACGAGTACGCGTCATTACTCTTTTCCCAAACATTTTTTCGTATTGTTTCTGCATATTAAGCGAGTTTGCAACAGTTTTGAAAAGAAAGTCTTAACGCGCACAAGTAGCTCATTTGCATAATGTAGCGCTTGCACTTTCAAGTCCGAGTCGGTGTTTTCAATTGTCAACAAATCTTGGAAAAGATTTCTTTCGTTATCTTTGATATTGTGATAAAAAACAAATCGAATGTGGTATAGTGTGGTATTGGTGAAATTCCACTGATTTGGGATTAATTGATATGTTTTAATCAATTTAAATGCACAAATTGTTGCTTGTATATTATCATTCAGAAAATCGCGCCACAAGCCAAATCTGGAAAATACTTCCAATTAGTATAAATTTACCGTAGTCTATTGTGAATCCGTGAATTTGGTTGGCTAAATTACCGTTTGCTATCTGCTGATAGTCAACAGTTACGCATCAGCGCACATTGCTGATGTAACATAATAAAACAGTTCTTTTCTTGACATTTTTTTCTTTTTATGCAACGAGACTACGGTAAATTTATACTAAAACAATTAGACTACTCGCCCTCGTTTTCTACGAGCGATAGTCAACTCGGCTGCGCCTCGTCGACTATCTGCTCTTAGAAAACTCGGGCTCGTAGTCTAATTGTTAAATATGGTTTTCCCCGATTCGGGGGAAAAATGGCGGCGTTCTGAGCGTGCGCATGCAAGTATCCTGGACTCTTCTTTCGGCCGCCCGGGTTCAGCCCCTATATTAAGGGCGGGAAGAAAGGAGAGTTCAGGGACAGGACTACCGGAGATCACCATGGCTACAACTACGCATGGGCAGAATATTATTTGCAGGAAAACACATTTAAACGGTACTACGCATGAGCAGACCATTACTTCTATGAAGTTATCTGCAGGTCATGTGGTTTGCTCTCCGCCAATGAAAAAGAAGAAATTTTAAAAATGCATCGAATGAGAATATGGTTTATATGCAGGCGCCCTATTTAAAATTGACCGCGGCCGAGTCCTCAGCAGTAACAATTTGCAAATGCATAATGTTATCAAAAATGGAGGGTATCAATAAGAACGCTTACATAAAATTTTCAGGTTTGAAATTAGAAGAATTTGTTTGGGAAGAAGACCTTTTGCAAGTCACGCTCCAGTGGTTTTTCGTACAAATCCTTATAATTTTGGTTAGTTTCAAAGTACCACTCTATGCTAGTTCTCTCTGCCTTTTAGTTTAAGAGCCTGCAATTGAGGTTTTCCATTCTTCCTCATGTTTTATACCCCTGTCTCTATCGCCAATAGTTATATGCCAGCAGCTTCCTTTTTCAGTAATCATTTGACTAACTAAAAAGGTTTCTGGAGGTCAATGTCGAAACCTTTTTGCTAGCAAAAAGGTTTCGACATTATCCGTCACTTCACCAAATGTTGCGTAAGCAACACTGCACTTCCAGAAGCTTGCCACCGAAATTTAACTGTGCGTCCACCCATCATTAGTGAGCTAAACGACGACCACAACGCCCACTCAAAAATGAATTTACCTTTTACCATGCCTGGCTCCCGCTGCTATCTGGGTTCCCGGTGCATTCGCTACGCATTCTTTTACTACTACTACTCCACTACACGTTGGGTTCCCTGTGTATTCCGAGTTGTGTTCTTGTATGCGCAGCTCTGTGCGCTCTCCCACTGGCTTACCCGTGGTTTCCCTGTTAATGTAAGCCGTCTGTCCCCGTCCCCCTCCACCCCTCCACCCCCCTTCGTGTTTTGTCTTCCTTTACAACTTGAACTCCCTCGTTCTTAGTTTATCTGTTCCCTTGCTCTTCAGTCCGTTTCGATTTTAAGTTACCCTATACATTCCCTCCATGAATTATTCATTTGACAATTCCCCTAAATTCACTGTAGTTTCTTCTGGGTACAAAAATGAACCTAGTTAAGGGCCTAGTTCATTGTGAATCCTCCGTATCTACGTGGTCTTTGTCATTCAAAGAGTAAATGCAGCCGAGCGAAGTTCAGGAGGGCATGGGTTCAACGTCAGTCTGTGAACTAATTTTATTTTCTTTATTCCATGCTCGAGTCAAACTCCTATTGTTTTTGTTTTTGTTTACGCTTCAGATTTTTCTTAAACTAATTTAGCAGTCAAATCACTTTTAAAGACTAAGGCTCAAACCTGGGTGAGTTCCTTCCATGTAAAGGTGCCGCGATGGGGAAAGCAGAAGTTTTCTTTTTCTTTTTTCATTTCTGTTTTCTTTTTCATCAAAATTTCGTGGTTAACTTTGCTCATTTGCATTACAGTAAAATCTAGCAGACCCCTCACCACCATTATTTATAAATAGCTGTTTTAAATTTCGACGGTTTACTTTTGAAAATGAATGTAGAGTAACATTCGAAACGTCAAGAGGTAATACAAAATGTGCAACTCAATATATTTATCACTGCTGTTTGTTTCTCTTTAGTCTTCAAGGTGTCCACGGCCAGCCTTGATCCATTCTGGGTCCTTTCCCGTGCAGAATGCGGAATCAAGCACTCTCCTTATTGTGAAATCGCTCAGTGTTCTCCTAGACATTTGGTTAAAGGAGCCCGATCATGGCGTTTTAAATTACTTTGGCCACGTACAAAATAACCTTTAATTCAAGAGATCCTGAAAATTATAGTTTACTAAGATAGAAAAATGCTAAATAATAAATCATAAAGGAACAAGGACAGTTAAGATGAAGATTAACACGACAAGCGACGAACTTGGAAAGTCTAAAATTTTCAAGATGCGCAAACCGTGAAATAGTTCCTTTAATTAAGGACGCTCGAAAAGGCTTTTCGTTGCTGTAGTGTTTGTGAAACGATGGAAGATTACAAAGGATAGATATTTTTTTGTTTTGTTTTTTTAATGGATATTTATTGAACATTTTTCTCAGCTCCATTACTTACAATGTGGTAATTATGTTACAAAGAAGGATATTTACTGGTGTGGGCAAACTATATGTCTTTTTGCAACTCTATTGCTGGGCTATACTTTGAGGGTAGTCAGTTACCATGGCAACGCACAAGGTGCACAAAAACGTCCACTGAATTTTATCTGAAGAACTAATTGCGGTGACCTACCATTTTTATGTTGCAAAGTTCCCTAAATTCTTTAACTTTTCAGATAGTACAGAAACAAGTTATCTAGTAGAATTAAATATATTTAAAGAAAATGCGATTTATGGCTGACAGAAAATTCTACTAGATAACTTTCTCCGAAACTTTTATATTTGAAGTGCCATCGTGAATGGTGCGTGCATGCAAAAAATCAAGATAGGTCATCGCGCAAAATTTCGAGATAGAAACAGCTGAGGCGTGTGTTGGCGCGCGTGAGTGCAGCTAAAAACCCTTTTGGCCCTGAAGAAGACTAGCTCTGCTAGTTGAAATATTGGCCAATAAATTTTGCCCTTCTGCAGTAGTACCAGCCTTGCAATCAATTTGGCTTTACTTCAGGGTTTGACTGGACTAAACTAAATTTAAGACTAAAATGGCAAAATCCCTGCATGGCCCATTTTCCAACCAAAACATCTCAAAAAGTATGTTGGGGTGAGGCATGCCCACAGATGTTATACTGTTATAAGTGGTAAAATGCCTACTATCTACAAGGTGATACCATTTTTGTTAAATATGCCGTCATATGACGCCAAGTGACGTTATTTGACCCGCCATCTTGGATCTCACTATTTTTTTAAAAAGTCAAGAAATAACGGAAATTAATTCAAAATCAAGCCAGGGTGCCTAGAAATGTAGAAAACGGCAGTTCCAAACGGTATTATTCCTTGGTTTTTTTTTTTTTTATTTCTTTATTTTGCTTAAAAACCAAGCCACCGATTGTTGTAATGGGAGGAGCATAATTAAGAGCAAGAAGCATAATTTCGGGTGATAGAATTTGTCCTGTCTGTGGCCTCAATATCGAAGATGAGATTCACTTTCTGTTTGATTGCCCAAAATATTCATCAGAGACGACTTTTTTAATAAAATAGATAATAGAATCCCTAATTACAAGCAAATACCAATTTCAACTTTAATTATCCAACTAATGAACTCTACTGATTATTATCTTAACAGGCAGTTAGTACAATACGTGTCATCCTGTTTAGAAATGCGAGACATTTTACTATCGAAAGCTAAGTATTGCTAGTTAATTTGCCATTGTAAAATGCTTTTGCAATGCTGTAACTCTTTTATGGCAATGCAAATAAAGCTCATTGTTGTTGTTGTTGTTGTATATGAAAAAGAGTCTTTCATGTACCTTGACTCGCATCTCGGTACGAGAAGAAGGTTCTGGTCTCGGAAAGGCAAATTTCACAAAAATCGCCCACAAAGAAAATCTTTCAATCCGAAGTCGGACGCTTCATCCATAAGGTCACGCAGCCAGATCACATAAAGGCGTGCAAACAATTTTTTGCTTTAAATTCGGATAAAAAATTAAAACAATTCTCTTATAAAGTTATTGAAAGAAAAGGGTTTACGAGCTTGAGTCTCACCGGAAACTTGTCGAGATCCTTTTAGAGACAAACATAAAATACTCTCAAGAGGTTACATTAAGAATTTCCGCCAAAATTGGCTACCTGGTATTTAGTTTGTTTTATGGCAAAAAAGAAAGCGACCAACGAAGGAACTCGAACCCTCAATAGTCTGACGCCTTATGAGATCTTTAATGCTTTACATTGGAGGAAAAAATTAAAACCAGTCTTTTGTAAATATTTGTCTGAATTTGCGGGCGTGTCAAATTTTGGGCAAATTTTCCTGGGTTCCTGCCTGCGGTAAGCAGGGCTTTGCTGCGCTTGCATTGAAGGCCAAGAGGGCTCTCAGGCGTCAGAAAGGTTTAGGGCAGACAGTCCAAGTATGGCGGCTCCAATAAAAGACAAGATTTCGACAGAAAAGCAGTTATCCAAATCTCCTGGGCATATTTTATGCTTGTTAAAAAATGCGAACATTACCTCGATAGCAAGATAAAAATCAGCGAACCAGCACTGATTGGCGATTACCACTTGATGGCCAGCCATAAATTCTTCGAGAACGTAGCGATTTCATAACATGCTCAGTGTCACGAAATCCGTCAGGTACAATATCAAAACGTCTTTCTTTCGGAATTGCTTGGCTTTTCCAAACACACACAGAGGTTAAATTACAGAAATTTTCACCAAAAATCCTGAAAATATCTGACTGCAGGACATTTAGTTTTTTTATTAGCGAAAAAGAAAGCGACCACGAAGGGACTCGAACCCTCAATCTTCCGATCCGAAGTCGGACGCCTTATCCATTAGGCCACGCGGCCAGTCACATAAAGACAAATAATTTATCGTTTTGCATTCGGGGAAAAATTAAAACAATTGTCTTGAGAGACATTGAAAATTGATAAGAAAACCAGTCTTTTGCAAGCGACAAAAAATAGTCACAAAGTAACATTTAATTTTAAAGACACCGTCCTCAACTCTTCCGCAGCAATCATTCAATTCAAAAGCACCTAAACGCTTGGTTTTACGGACAAAGTCTGTCATACAAAAGCATACAATTTAAGCTAACTTGAGGTACACATGTGTTGCAAAAGGGAAGGAGAACATGCTGTCTCCGTCTATCAACAGTCAACCACTTTTAACCGGTACTGCTGCGCACGCCTGTACGCTTTTGAGTTTTACTCATATTACAACTGGGGCACTGCTTGTTAGACCAGGTTATGTAAGATTATGTTAAAACTAAACAGAATAAGTCTGTGCGTAGCATATTCTCTGCTCCGTATCAAGCTTTTGGTGAGGATTTTGGCTGGGTAACAATGAAGCTTTCGCTCCTTTTATGGCCTTACTTGTTGTTTGAAGGAAAGAATTTCTATTGTCCGCCAGACAAAGGTTACGAATCACGGACGCGTAGCCAGCTCACCGAGCGCGAAATTCAAATTTCTTCGGAAGCGACAAGCATTACAAATTTATCCTTAATGGGGGAGGGAGTGGAAATAATTGTTTCAGCTTGGACACATCTAAGGGGTGTGGGGTGGGGAAGTTTGTGACAAGAAGAGCGAGGTCTGGACAGTAAGAAAGCGAAAGCGGAAGCGACTCTGATCAAAACTTTTCGTGGGCCATTACAACTGCAGCTTCTTCCTGAATTGAAACTCTCCTAAGCTAGAGACAACTTGTACAGAGGGGGGCGTAAGGGTTTGCGGTGATGCGGTTTTGCGGTAATTTTTATTTTAACCCGCGGTATTGCGGTTTCAAAACACTAAGCGGTTTGCGGTTATTACAACTTTTAGGTCGTGGTTTTTGGTGAAAAAATGTCTGCGGTGACAACACTCTTTAGAACGGGCGGCATCCGGTAGTTTTCCAAGCGCGAGCCCAGTGTTTTGTTCTACAGTGCATCAGGGTTTATTATATTAGTTTACAATTTAAGTCTGTGGTTTGCAATGACGGCCTTTTCCAGATAATACTTAATGTGATTAACCGTTCTGGCTAATGATGCGTTGACTTCGTGAAATTCCATGCCGGACGGATGTTAGCTCGTACAGTCGTACAGCCGCGTGTTCTCGTTGCTTTGATTCAATGTGCGACAATGACAACTGAGGTCGTCGAGGTCGCAACTGAGAGCGAAGAGGACGCAGTAATTAATTGCGCGGCAATCTTCTATGAAGAAGGAAAGGAAGGGGAGAATTTCAGAAAAAAAGAACAAATTTCGTTCTTATAGGAGTGCGGTCTCGGTATTCGGGAAAAAATCCGATGCGGTTAGCGGTTTTTTGTCGTATTTCTGTACGGTTTTGCGGGTTTCGGACCCTCCTTACGCCCCCTCTGTACAAGTCATTTGATCTTTTGGGCCCATTCTCATTCCCATAGCGCTTTTGAAGTGAAGTGAAGTGAAGTCTTTATTTATCGAGGGTAGCTCAAAATAGCATCTAAATGCTAATAAACTAGAGGCCCTCATTTCAAGATCAAAATAGTTAAAATAGTTAGAAATCAAAGCTTATTATAAAATTATCAAAATCTAATAAAACTATAAAACAATTATTAGCATGCAGCACAGCGACCCACAATATTTATATAGAGAAATGATTTAAAGATTGCTGGTCTTTAAAAATCCTGTTCCAAAGAGAATTTTTGAAAGTCTTGAGAGTCTCTGCTTTCCTCATTTGAAGAGGTAGCTTATTCCATTCCAGAGAAGCAGTCACAGTAAAAGTTCTACCACCTTCTGTATTTCGATTAACTCGAGGACAGGCTATATTAAATTTAGCATATCTAGTTTGCCGTGAATGAGTCTCACCGGTAAGTACTAATAAGTTAGTAAGATAACTAGGCACGCGACCTTGCAAACGCTTGTATATGATACAACACTTGGCTAATTTAGCATTCTCGAAGAAAGGTATCCATTTGAGCATGTTAAATAACTGAACAGAGGGTGCATAACTGTCAGCACCAATGACAATTCTCGCTGCTCTCTTTTGTAGCTTTAAAACACGATCTAGACAATGTTTATCACAGTTTGACCAGATAACACTTACGTAATTCATTACTGGTCTAATAATAGCATTATAAAAGAGAACTCTATGCTTAATTTGCAGACAATGTTTAATCTTTTTTAAAATTCCGATACGCTGAGATAGTTTCTTGCATAACTTATCAACATGCGAATGAAATGCCAATTCCTTATCAATTTCCAAACCTAGGAGCTTTGCACATTGTACGTTTTCAAGTTGCGATCCATTAACAGAAACATTAATGTCATTCGGAATTCTGTTGGAAAGACGTTTACCACAGATGGTAAGAACTTTAGTTTTCTTCTCATTAAGTGGAAGCTTGTTGGCCGTGGCCCAATGAACCGTTTCAGAAACTGCTACGTTTAACGAAATTTGTAGACGATCCATATCCATCCAATTGACGGAACAAGTTAATGCCGTATCGTCAGCATATAGATCAGTATTAGCAGAACTAACATGTAACGGAAGGTCGTTAATGAACAAGATAAACAGTAAAGGGCCCAAAATGGAGCCCTGAGGTACACCGTGCGGAATAATAGATGTAGTAGATTCCTTTTCACTCATGGATACAAATTGACGCCTGTCACTGAGATAGGATTGAAACCACGATAATGATGCGTTGTCTAAACCATAGGCATGTAGTTTCTCTAACAGGATAACATGATCAACCATGTCAAAGGCCTTGCAGTAATCGATTAAGATCATACCACTTACACAATTATTATCCAAGTTAAATAACAGTTCATCTATAATTCTGATCAGGGCTGTTTCTGTACTATGAAGCTTCCGGAAACCAGATTGTTTAGAGTAGATCAAGTTGTTTTCACAGAGATAGCGAGAGAGTAAGTCATGTACGTGCCGTTCAATTACTTTTGAGAGCACAGGCAAAACCGAAATTGGTCGATAATTATTTAAGTCCTCTGAGTCCCCACCTTTAAATAAAGGAGAGACTTTCGCAGTCTTCCAAGGTTGAGGAAACGAGGCCGTATTAAAGGAATGATTTATTAGCTTGGCAATAGATGGAGCTATTATAGGAGCTGCTAACTTGAGCATTCGTAATATTTCTATTTTTCCTTAAACAGGATGTGGTTCGGTGGTTAATAACACACTGAAAAGTCCTGGATATCCTAACAACTACCTACCCAATATGGACTGCAGTTATATGATTCCTATTCCGCGTAACCTGACGATGAACATTTCCTTCATCGATTTTTACTTGGCTGGTTATTATAGTCGATGCCGGTAAGCACGTAGCTGATACTTTAAGTTTTAATACCTACTGCTGTCTACAACACGATCTGTTACTTCCTTTAATTTGTCAAGAATTCATTAAAGTGGAGTGAATGACACTTGATTAGACTAATCTTGTTTTATAACAAAAACAAATCAGAAAATAGTTACAAGGCTTACTTAAAATATTCAGAGAACTCGGATACAATCTTACACTCTTGCAATGTTTTTTTGCGGGTGGGGGAGGGCAAGTGGGGAGAGGAGAGGATACGCGGGACACTCTGGTTAATTTAGTTCAGTTTAAATGAGTTTTTCACCAAAATACAAGAAGAAATAAATCCAAATAGGCAAACAACTAACTTCAAATAGGCAATTAAATTCAAAATAGTACGACATGTGAAGGAGGAAAGAAACGGAACTGGTGTCGTAATTTCGATCTAAACCCCTACTATACTCAACATACACTTCATGTCTGAAATAAAAAAAAAATAAAAGTGCAAGCAACTATAAATGCGATAAATACGTAAATTATTGTATAAGTATAAACCTTGTTGGATTTATAGGTTACTCGCTTTAATCATGAATGTGCTGTTCTCAAATAAAAGACAGTCAAATGTAATGAAAAGCTGTTTAACTGAAAACGTCAGTTAATAATTTGACACACTTCTCATAGTTTCATGACAAATTAAGGAGGGTTCACGGCTTGGCGCATGCGCAAGATAAAACGTCAATCATTCAATTTGATTGTTTATAAAACAATCGGAAGCATGCAAATGACTCTTTCGGGAAATTTGCCTTTTCACCGTCTGTCACGAAGACATGACGATATAGATCAGATTTTTCATTCAAATTTTTTTCGTGTTTTCAAACTCCTTGCATAAAGTACATTATCGTTTTCGTATCAACAAGATGTATTTCGCAAATCACAGACTATAATTTGGTAAAAGCGTAATGATAACCTTTGAGTTACTACACGGCATCACGAAGGCTAAGAGAACGACTTTTATGCTAAAAAAGGCGAAGTTAGAATTAACCATCGAATTTGTAACTCGGGTCGAATCGTTTAATCTGGAACAGACAATCGAGTTATGTACTCGCATGTGATTGAGTCGGGTTACGTCATAGCTTGCACATGCGTCGAACCGTGCGACTATCCGTTAAGTCATTGAATCTTACGCTGAACACTGTGTGAATGGTAAATACAGTTGTGAAGTGAAACTGTAAGCATGATAGCGGCGCTTTATATGTAATCGATATTAATATTGCTTGGTATGTATGTGTTACAAGGATTTACAAGTCAATCCGTACCAGAAAAAAGTGACAATATTCTCCGAATACTGTTCCGACTAAACTTTGCTTTAAAGGATTTGATATCACTGATTGCTATATCTTAGTTAATGACCCCGAAGTAACAAAGTCGTGTAATAATGGTCAATTTATTAGGCTCAGCTATGACTATCTAGAGATTGTTAAAGACGGAACACGGGTTGGTGACTACTGTGGCAGTAGGACTGGACAGAAAATTATTTTAAATGGAGACCA
>CM042757.1:19913756-19963125 GCA_022496165.2 Catalaphyllia jardinei | reverse complement strand
TAAAGAAGCCTAAGCTGTGTATTACACTGTAATAAAACACTCTGACATTTGAGAACACAAGGAAAATATAGAAAAACACTCACCTTCGGCTCGTGTTTTCTACATTTCCCTCGTGTTTTGAAACGCCCGTCGTTTTTTATCACATTGTAATAATACACGGCTTAGGCTTCTTTGTTTGTTAAAGAAACTGAAAAACTCTCTGACAGCTCGAGGAAGCGATCTACCATTTTTAATACAAGACTTAATTATTTGCAGCAAAACACAATAAAGTGCCTATGAAGTAAAAAAATAATTGCTGCTTATTTGAAAGGCTTTTCAAAGTAAAGAAGAATGGCATTTTCTTTTTGGAATATCTTTTTTGGTTTTAGAGTACCTCACGTTTTTGTATTATGCAAATGAGGAAAGTGATCACGTCATGAATAGTTCCACTAAAACGATAAAATACTGAATTAAGAATATCTCCAGAAATATTGGAGCAATGATCTTCAAACTTGGCACCAGAAATGTACATCACAAAAGAAACAAAATGATATCTACTTTATTGCTGCCATGGCAACACCCTTGGCTCCAGTCTCCACTCTTCTTGTGTCAGATGAAACCTGGGAATTTTAGTTGTAATTAAAACAGGGCTAGCGGCATAATTATTGTCATGGCAACGGCATGACAGCTGTAATTTTGTTTCTTTTGTGATGTACGTCTGGTGCCAAGTTTTAAGAACACTGCTTTAACATTTCTAGAGATATTCTTAGTTGAGTGTTGTGCTGTTTTAGTGGAACGACCTATGACGTCATCACTTCCCTTATTTGCATAATACAAAAACGTAAATGTTTCTAAAACGAAAAAAAAGATATTCCAAAAAGGAAAACACCGTTCATCTTTACTCTGAAAAACCTTTCAAATAAGCAGCAATTATTTTTTACTTCATAGGCACTTTAAGAAGGTGTTGCACATGAGGAGACCATTTTTTGTAGGCAGATATTAGCAGGTCAAGTGGAGGGCTGTCGGCCAATGAAAAGGAAGAAAATGATAATAATTAGCCATGTTCTAAACAAGCAGGGGTAAAAAAAAACATATGGCTTTTTTGGATCGAAAAATAAAGCCAGCCACCCGAATGAGCACCTAAGAATTAAGAATATAAACTTTAAACAAGATTGCAATAAAGAGGAATTTAACGGTGGGCATTTAAAAATGGCTCAAATAAGAGAGCTATGGTGCTAAAGGGAGGATTGGGTCGAGCTGTTGGCGAAGGACCAGTATACCTCATGCCTGGAAAGAGAGCACAACTTGTCAAAAATTCATTTTCTTTGTGTTTGTAACCGAATACCCAGCTGATATTAGATAAACTTGCTAACTTTTAAATTCTATTTCAGGTGCCAGGGTCAGCCTTAAATAAATCAACTTTCAATACTCGTCCACAGTCCCCTGCCCGTTTAGACCATGGCACGAGCCCAACATGGCTACAATTTCTGCAGTTGTTGATGTTGTTGTTGTTAATATGATGATGATCCGGAACGTGATGTTATCAGTCAAAAGAATTTGTTTTAGTATTAAAGGTTTCCGGGGATGAAAGAGGACTCACCCGTTAACCCGTTAACCCGCTTTTTTTTCACTTCCGGTTAGCAATAAGCTCGAGCACGTACTCCAAGTTCACGTGAACGAGAGGCGTTAAAAAGCCTATTACCGGCTTCTATTCGACTCACCTCATAGTTAAGCCAAATAGCAGACATTTTCTGCTGAATTAAAGTTTAGCTTTTTTTATCCTGTTTTCATGATAGCGCTCATTCTAAGCGTGTACTGATTATGTAAGAAGGCAGTAAATATCCAAAGCCATGGTAAAGCAAGGGGAGGAAATGCACGAAATCCTCACTGGGGTTAAAAGTTGTTTTTCCAGATCTTTTCATTAATTTGTTTATTGCTAGATGTTTCTGAGGAGCAGGGATAACGCACTGGTCAAAGTGCCGCCTGCCACCGGCACCAACGTGGCCCGGGCTCGATTTTGGGCCGGTGCCATATTTGGATTGTGTTTGTTGTTGGTTCTCGCCTTGCTGACACTCCGATGGTTTTCCTCCGGGTTCTCCGGTTTTCCTCCCTCCACAAAAACCAACACTCAAAATTCCCTTTCGATCAGCACACAGGACCCGCTCGACAACCAGCTAAGACTGAGGTGTCGAGTATTGTAAATTTATAATTTAATATTTGAATGTTGACTAGTCAACGGTTTGGCATTTGAAACCAGTGCACCGTTTCGCTTTCTTCACTTGGAAAAGATCGAGCGCATACTCATCGGGAAATTTGAATTTAACTCCCTAAAGTAGGCCACTTTTGGCGTGGCTCGAGTTTGTTTGGCCTTTAAGAGACACCTCTTAAAATGATCATGATAACTTTTTTATAATTCATTCCTTAGAGTACAAAGCTACTGAAGATACCTTGACGTCTGAAAATAGTCACGTTTTGTCCAAAGTGAGACCAACTTCAGTGATTTTCTTGCGATCACCCCTAGGCGAGAAGAAGAACATCCCGACCGTTTCACTGATGAGTTCTAACCGGATCAACTCATTCCTTGATTAAAGCTACGTGTTTCTAGTTCTCTTTGGAGGGAGGCGGAGAAGGGAAAGCACTTGTGACCTGAGGAGACAGAAAACCTTGTTTTGAAATACAATCTTAAACAAGAAAGCTACTCGCTCGTGGTAATAAAAAACGTAACTGTGGACCTTTTTGCATCAGGGCTTTTGTTTGTTTGGATAGAGACGGAATTCCACGATTTAAAGTCCTTTTTAGTACTCGGTGTTCGATTATATACAGTAGTTTTGATTGAAATTGTAGTATTAATTTCGTTTTGTTAGCTTAGACAATAGATCAATCCTTTTTACTGAGTTGAACATCTGTACTTTTGCGCTCGGATCTCTTTGCCGCTACACCTTCTGCCCTCAACCAACCCTGGCTAAAACCACGCAACAAGTAAATCTTAATGAATTTTTGATGTATCATTGACACATCCCGTGATATGAGCTCACTTACTCAACATTTATTCCGTCCTCATCTTTCCCCTAGTTTCCAAAGACCTGTCTCAATTCGCCATATAGCAAGATCTATATGCTAGACAGACAGATACTGAACGAAACATTCATGACTTGAGCAACACATCAGGAAAGAGTCCGAAATCACTAACTAGTAGAGGTGCTTCTGTTAAACAGGTAATCTAATTCCCACGGCCGGAAATTTCCCGCAGCTGTTAAACCACAAGAGGATAGCCATTTCAGGTTTTCAGACCTCTCTAAGCAGTTCTAAATTGATTTTCTGTTAAGTCGAGAGGAGAAATACAGGTTTCCTTTTGACACGCCAAAGCCGGACCGTGTTGCCACGGGGAATTACATGAAAAGTTGTCCGTAAATAGCCACATGTTACAAAGGTTCTCTTAACTTCCCCGCCCACAGCTCTTTGCCATCCCCCCGGGGGGGGGGGGAATCCACAAAGTTTTATAAGGGAGGCTCCACCCGGAGGTCCAACCCCTTACACTTTTGTATGCACATTTACGGAGCCTCTCCGTAAAGGCGATTATAAGAACTATTCTCTCCCCCCGTTCGCTATCTCAAGCAATTCGTTTCAGACGACCGCTAAAACGGTGTTTCCGTCGTCGTCCCTCGGTGCTTGTGTTTTTTCATGCGCTTGTATTAAAACTATCTGACGCCTAAGTTCAACATTAATACTTCCAATTTTTAATTAGCATTATTAAATAAACAGCAGAGTACAAAGTCTTGCCTTCATTAGAGTGGTCATACATTAGTTATTGGGTTTCATCTACAGACTTGAAAATTAAGACCACCTTAAACAGCAGAATAAACAGATGCATATAAATTTACTTGAGGTATCTGAATGACCTCACCAAGGTTGAAACCACCTTAAGTACAGAGTTAAAGCCTCCTAAACCTTAATGACAATTCAGTAAATGGTCGGAGACTTGTGTTGGAATCCAGCAAAGAAAACTAAAGCGCCTCTGGGTTGAAAATTTAAACTACTCAACACGGATTATAGGCTAGTGGTTGAAACCCGACTTTTCGAAGCTCAAGGGGAAACAGAAATTAGTTCAAAAAATTGGGAGGATAGAGAAATCAGGGATACATTTACAGTGTTCGACTTAGGAGAGGGAAACAGAACTTTTGTAATCATTTATCGGGAGGTTTAAAAAAACTAAGGATTTGAGAAACCAGCCCTTTTTGTACACTGACGTGGTCACCGCCTTGTACACAGTTCTGCAGTTTAATTTAAGGGTGATGCCTTTAAACAATATTCCCCTCCATCATTTTCTCTTGGCTCAAAGCACGTGAACACTTGGACTTGAACCTCTTTTAATTTAAGCATAGACTGGAATTTTTCGCCATATTTCATTTCACGTGAATTAATGCCAAAGGAATGTATGAATCAGGTTTGGATTGCCGTGATTCCAGTTTAAAAACCTGCTAGGTACAAAGGACACATTTTTTAATTCGCTTTTTTATTCAGAGTAGCCCGAAGTTCAAGGTAACTCGACTGGAATTCGAGAACATGGACTCAGTCGAGAAAACGTGTTTTTCTCGAGTGGGTTTGCGTGTCTGCATGTTTTATGACATTTTCTTGTTTCACATATCAGAGTTTTTCTTAAGTTATTGACATGACATTTTCACCATAAAAGTGAAAAATTTCGAAAATCCCAAATACAGAATCTACTTGATTTAATGAGCATTGAAGATGTCCAAACCCACGAGTGGAAGAGTGGATCACTCGCGCGAGAATTTACGCGGATCTTCGCGTGGAAAGGTTCGAGGGTAGAATATCTATTTTGGGAATTCGCACGAAGAAAGAAGACCAAAATAAACACATCCCAGGAAGCCGGCTCAGAAATGTAGAAACTGTTGTTAGCTATAGTCTTGGTTTAAAACGTTAGGTTAGCTAAAATAACGGGATGGAGGGTTTGATCGCAGGCAAAGGTTATAGCTCGACTTTTGGGCTTGTAGTTCTTGTGGAGTATCAAAGTCATTTGAAACACTTCCGCAAAACATTCGAAAACGAAAAAAATATAAAGTTAACGAAAGAAATATAAAGTTACTAAAAAACCTCATAGCATGGTAATATTTTGAATACAGCTGAGAACTCTCAAGCTGACCCTGAGAAACTTGAACTTGAAGTCATCCACATGATTTCAATTCAGAGCGTTTAGTAAAACTGACACTTCGCGTCAGTTGAAAACACAACACATGCATTAAATATTCTTAGGAGGTTTGACATTAATTTTCTTGAGAATGCTTGGGATCACTTAGAGAAATCAATTACAGTGAGATGTTTTATACACTATACAAAAAGTTACTGTGCTTTGAGTAGAGTTTAGTCAATAATTTTTGCCCTTATTGCTCCAAAGGAAAGCGGTCAAGATTCTTTGACGCTTGTCTGGGCATCATCGATGGGGGGGGGGGGGGGGCCCCCCCCCCGGGGCCGGGACGGGAAGGGTGAAACTTCCATATGAAAGCTCGGGCCTGGGATGATCGTCATATTGACTCATTCGGGGTGTTTAGGATGAAACGCCATTATTTTTTGGTGTCAGCGTGTCTTTAGGGCGCACTAGAAGAAATACCAATAACAACACTCTCATTTGCCTTCTTTTAGAGATAGATTTCAGGCACCGGTCTCTTGAGTCCAGACTACTATCGCGGGCTCATTTCCTGAACAAAGGCTGGTAATCAAGCCTAGTTCACGACCAGCAGGGAAGATGGCAGAAACGAGGAGGACCATGGACTTTTGCCCTCTCGCCAGATTGTTCTTCCTTAATTTGTATTATATCTGCTTACAGTGATAACTAGATGTAGCTTTCGCTAAGTGCCAACGAGCAATCATTCAAAACAAATACTAATAGGGAACTTGAAAAAAAAAACAGTCATGTTTTTTGCACGTCACTTTTTTGTGGTCAAGTATTCAAAACAACGTCAAATATCTTAAATTCTGATGTAAATATTGTTAATATTGCTATGATTGCTATTTACTCGCTGGCGGTGATAAAGTTGGCTCACTGGCCGATGTCGAGTTTAAAGCGGCGAAGTACGAGATCCCAGAACCCTGAAAGAACTAAAACAAACGACAAATGACGCAATTCAAATTTCCCGACCAGTATCCCGACCTTTCAAATAGGAATCCTCCCCCCTCTCGAGAACTGGCACAAAGGAGGAGGACCATGGACTTTTGCCCTCTTTTCAGATTGCTCTTCTTTAATTTGTAATATATCTGTTTACAGTGATAATTATACGAGCTCCTGCAAAGGGTAGAGTTTTCGTCTTACCAACTTTTCATTTTCCAATTCCCGTCATTTTTGAAGCTATTCGTACAAGATCTGGCTTCAGTTTGTATCTTCTACCCACATCTCAGAAACCTCTAAGAAGTGCGAGATTATTTCAGTTCATTATGCAATTGAAACTCGTGTTGTGGACGCCATTTTCAGAATAATTTTCCTCCCTGATAAACCAACACAGCCAACTAGCGAAGTATCTGAGAATGAATGTATCATTTGATGAACTAATGCTAAGACTACTCCACATTCAGTCAAACTTTTTGCTGTAGAGATTGTTTTTAGCACGATCAAACTGGTTATTTTGGCAGACAGTCAAAAGACACTTAATTGATCGATCGATCAACGAATTGATTAATAACTGCTTGCAGTATTGATTATCATTTAATTTTGGGGACGGCTAATTGGTCCTAATTGAAAATGCCTCGGACTTTGTGACGACTTCAAGTTTGACCTGATAGGTCCTCATAGCATCCTTAGGCACTTAACCGAATTTTTTTCATTTTTTTTTCCGCCGAGGCTTAATATTTTTATTTTTCTGCCGATGTTAGGCTGAAAATAGTCTGCTTAATATTCGATTATAGTGTATACGACGTTTCTGTTTTGTAATGTATTTGTTGTCTGGACGATATTCAAACATTGCCGGCAGGCATACAAAAAAAAAATGCCTGATATGATATCACGCACATATATACCCTGCGAGCAGAGTCTCCTTCGATCTTCCTAGACAAATTGGGAAGAGGAAGGAGACAGTCTCCTTCCTCTTCCCGATTTGTCTAGGACGATCGAAGGAGACTCTGCTCGCAGGGTAGCACATATATAACTTCTTGCAAAATCGAGAGAACGTCGCTAAACAAACGGTTTAATGAGCAATACAATGGCTGTCCACGTGCGTTATAATTCTTGATTCATTTCTTTGTAGTCTCCTGCAAAACAACGCGAAATAATACTGACCAAATTCTGCGTTGTCTGGAGCCCGATGTGAACCACGACTGAAGCTAGTTTTTTTAATTTTTCAAAATTATCGCTGTGTTCCGGATGTAGTTTTATCAGAGTTTTGACAGTGATAAACAACGTAATGGTCTTTAGAGTACCGCGAGATTCGTATGTAAAACATTTTTTTTTTAATCGTCCTCGACGCCGCCGTCGAGGTTACTTCTTTAATCTCGTTAGCACCGAACAGACGCCTAAGTGCTGCTGGTGTTTTTGGGCATGTTTTGCCGTTTAGCTTAAGAGAAAGGTAGCCTGAGTTTTCTCCTTTCTCTCTCCCCGCGCCGAGTGACTTCGCGAGCGGAGGAGGCGGCTGAAATTCAGGCTATAAAGAAAGGAAAAATTTGATACATAATTGTATTGAATTCACAAAGTTTCAAGACGTAAAATTATATTCTTTTCAAAATCTCAGCCTCGTGTTAATTCATAAAATGTTCTTAAAATTTTGGCTTTGTTATTCTTATAAAACATATTGTTAAAAAAAAGAAAGATGGTAGTTTATAAGTCAGCACAGTATGAGCACAAAGAGAGAAGTTCTTGCGCAACTAAGCTTGCCAGCAGGTTCTCCACGAGAAGCTGGAGGACGCTGTTTGCAGGCCAGCACGACTTCTCCCTGTAGTTAACACCCTTTGTACAAACAGCTTTTACCATTTTTTTGTCACCAGTGCCTCTGGCCGGATGAAATTAAGTTGTCTACCAGTTTGATATTTCGTTCATAAGGCAAAGGACGTGGTACTATGCCGTTTTCGTCACGGTTGCTCATTTGCCTGATCACGTTCCTAACTTGCGGTTTGTAAACAACTTTGCGTGCTCTTAGCGTAGTTGTAAGGGTGTTTGACCATTCGAGATATTCTGGTCACAACTTTGCATGCTCCATGCTATTTACAATTCCAGATCGTTTGGTCCCCTCCCCCTTGGAAGCGGCATGTAAACAATTTTGCGTGCTCTTAGCGTAGTGTTAATTCCAGATATTTTGGTCCCCGGATTGGTAACGGTTTGTAAACAACTTTGCATGATCCATGCCGTCGCGACAGTTCCAGATATTTCTGTCCGTCTCCCGCTTGGTAGCGGCATGTGAACAACTTTGCGTGCTCTCAGCGTAGTTTGACCATTCCAGACATTTTGGTCTCCTCCCCCTTTGACAGCGGCTTGTACACAACTTTACGTGCTCTTAGCCTAGTTTTAATGGTGTTTGGTCTGGAGCATTTCTTTCACCACTTTTAAACAGGGGAGGGGTACATGAATCTTTTATAAAATCTCTGTGGACTTTCACGTCCGGCTTCATAAAACCCATTCTAAACTCCTTACGGGACTCACTTTGTTCATTTATATATATTCCTATATTTAATATACGAAAACTATTTATCAAAAGGATTAAACCTTCTAGAGTGTTTTCGTTTCATTATTGATATTGTTTCTGTTCTGTTTCTCTATGAAGATTAATGCCCTTTAGCTTGGAGAAAAGTATTTTTTTTCTGGTTTCATTGCAAATCGTACTCTTCTTGGGGCCAACCTGAAGCCGAAGGAAGGTTAATAACCTCTCTTACATCCTTTGGAGTAGCACATGCTACACAACTTATGTAAGGAGCACACCTCAGGTTGTGATATACCAGCAACAAGATACATTGTAAATATGTACTTTGGCAGTGAGAATTTGCAGTTATTTTAACCAAACGAATCGGTCAAAACTGACACAATATCGGACTGACTGTAGTAACCTGCTTCTAATGAAAAAAAGAATTGAATGGTACCTGGTGTAAAATCACTTATTTTGTACTTAGCTAAGTAATAAATGGTTTACCCTTCTTATTCGTATTTTTTTTTTGATGAACCGACTATTTTTCGGGAATTTTAATAAACCATCTCGACAATAATTTTAAATGCGTAATTGCCTGCGAGGTGTTTAGTTTGCGACAACGTGTAAGCAATGTAATTTTATATAAAAAATAAACTACTGCTTACATACGTATGTTTCCTTACATTTCTCACAATCTCAAAGAGGTTGCATAAGGTTTGGTAGACACGGTACGTTCAGCACGTTTTCACCACCCAGAAGGGAGGAGCGCGGGCTCCTTTATCGAACAGCGGCTGATAATCGTCAGCGTGGACATCCGGCACAGCTACACGTAGGCTAGAAAAATAAGGAAGAATTTTGTTTGCTGTTGTTGAAATGCAGTAAACGGTTAACAGGTCACTGGGGAAAGCCCTTCCTGGACCGGTTTTTCTCTTCTGACGCACTTCGTACTTCGCAGGATTTAAAAACGTTTTTTAATGAAATGGGCGTAGTAAATTTTATTCAAGTTGAGAATTTTTTTAAACCCTCAATACTTTTCTGGTTTACAATGTTTGAAACTGAAAGGAGAAAATTTGAAGTTGACTTATGTTGTTTATCTTGTGTTCGTTTTTTCTTGAGCACCAAGGAACATTTCTTTTCCGTCTCTGTGTGGTATCATCACTCGATTAATCCAAGCATGTGAACGTGATTCAATGGAGCATCTCGTGATTTAGGCGCACGCTACCACTTCGTTAGTGAAACATTACCGGAAATGTTGATCTTCACCTTACTTAGATAAGAGTTTCCGAACCAACTCAGCACAAAACTTTCAGCACTACCGTGTTGCTACCGGCAACAGGCTGTTAACATCTGGAATGAGATGTTTATAAAGTACTTCATCCTCTGAAGAACTGAGTGATAACGAATTGATCCAAGAGTAATACGACTTACGAGAACTCACGTACGCAGCTACTAATTAGATAGGTCACCCAACTTGTGAAATGGGAGACATGTTGATAGAGGGGAGAAACATGCCTTGTATTTTTGCCAGTTTATATGGTTGGATACACTCTACAGTCCATCCTCCCCTTAAAAACCTCTAACCAGCCGTTAGACCCACAAAACTGATCACCGACCCGTGAACGATGTAAAGAGGAAATAATAAAGAAAGATTGATTTGTTTCATGTCATGTTCAATTTTGCTCAGTTCTTTCTTTATGTAAGACCTCGATGTTCCCATGTTTCCCTATATCTTTTAATGGCATATTATTTCTTCAAATCTGCAGATTGGCACATAAACATAAACATTTAGACGAGCATGGTGGCTGTTTTTTTTCTAAATATCTTTTTTTAATCATTGCGTGTGCTTAGCCCAGTTTATAACATGTTTTAGGGCTGATGAAATGAATTTAATCCAGTTATTTTCGCACGCACAAAACTCGGATAGTCTCTTTCGCGTCAAAAGCATTATAGCCCCATTACGTAACTTCAGTGCTTAGTAAAATTCAGTACACTCTTTCTTTTTATAACAATATATTTTATAAGAATATCGAGGCTGGAATGTGGGAATTTTAACTATTTTAAAAATAAAGCGGCCGAGATTTTGAAAAGAAAATAATTATTGTATTGAAAATTCTGAGTTGTAAATACAACGCAATTACATGTTGTTAACCAAACCACATAAAATTGTTTCTTTCTTTAAACGGCAAAACTAGCCAAAAAGCCAAAACACAGCACTAGCCCTTATATAACACTTTTGCAAGAAGTTATGGCGTGCTACGAGGCTTTATATATGCATGCAGGCTGGCTATAAAATTACTCTCACCCCAGACACCGTATACATTCGAAAACAGAAATGACATATACGCTATAATCTAAGAATATTCACAAGGCAATTTTCAGCCTAAAGTCGGCCAAAAAATGCGAATATTTTGCCCCGGCTGGAAAAGCAATATTTTTATATAAAGAGTGTGTGTATCGTGTTAAATTCAGTGGTGAGCTGTAACTGTAGAGCTTCAAGCATCACTAATCGTGTGGAAATTTTAATTCTCCTCATTAATAACTGTACATTTCTTGTCAGGGTATTATATCGCCCAAGGTCATTCTCCTAATAAGATGGTTGATTTTGTGATAGTGGATACAAGCTTCTGCATGCTCCCTGCAATGTTTAAGTTAAAAAGCCGAAGAATCCTTCCCGGCATTTAAAGCCGTCCATGTAGTTTGAATTGCAACTGAGAAAGATGGGCCGGATGGAAAAAAGTAACGTTTTTAAGACACACTAAAGCATCATTCAAACCGACCTGTTTAGCTATAAAAAAAAAGAAAAAAAATGGAATACTCTTGTCTAGACAGAAGGATTCATTGTAGGTTTTGTAACAAAGATTATAGCTTTCGGAATGGAGACCAAACAATGCTGCATCACATGTTACAACCGTGTTTTACCACCCACCAGCAGAAGCGTAGCTGCAGGGCTCAATTTAAATAAAGAGTTTACATCCTTCCATGATTTGACCCTGCTCGCAAAACTGCCGGTAAACACTGTGAACAGTTTGGTCTTTTGAATATCTCGTACTGTTGAAAAATGATTGGCCAGGACAAATGCAGTTACAGTTTCTTTATCATGATTATAAAGCTTCTGTTCGCAATAATCTTTCCTTAAGCAGTTTATACCAGAGGCTCATGCCAAGAAAGGATTACTGCGAACTTTCGTTGAACTCAGTTCGTTGATTTTATGGCTGATCTCAGCAGGTATAGATATTAAAATGGGGATCGTGGCGTTTGTTATTACCGCTCAGCAAATGGCTGGTCTTTTTGCTTTTATTTATTTTACAGCCCAGAGAAAGCCATTAGCTGTAACCCAACGTGATAAAAGGCAAAAGTGATTCACAGACAACTTTTTTAGCAGTTACTTTCTTCGCAACACTTCAGTTATTATTTAAATTCGGCCGAAATAAAAGCGTCCGTGACTGAGCCAATTTAGTGCATGGGTTCGGTTTATAAAACCTTTTCCCGTAAGAGGTGCATCGTCACCGACGACGAAATTCAGTTTCAAGTTTGTCGTTTGTAATCCGTTCTAATCTTCCTTACTTGAAGTCGAGTCATCCTTGTTTTATTGTTGGTTCATGAGTACTTCCTTTGTGTTTTCCTAAGACTATCATTTGAAAGCGTATTTTGAAGTTTACTCTGACTTGGTTCTTCCTCATAACTCACTTTTCGACAATCTTTCAATCACCCAGCATACAGGGTGACTTCCGAATTATAGATTAATTTACTCTCACTCTTTGTAATGAGCTTAACTTCACTGGCACACTACTGAACACACCCCAGCCAAATTGGACTCAATTTTAAGGTGAATTGTCTCACCACGATTGCTTCAATGAATTGAAATTATCAAATTATCTGGATATAACACCCATGTGCAGTTCCGTTGCAATGCCAATCACACTAGCAAATATCACTAGGTTTTGGATTAGCGCAACCAGAGAACTTGGGACAATTTGTTTTGCAACACTTCCTAACGGGAAAACAACCAAGGAAGCGAAATCAGCCATCTGCTGCATGTTAAATGACAAGCACCTCAAATATCTGCTGACTCGCAAGACCTCATAGGTCTCAGAGAAAATCCTGACTACCTCCTGGCTGGATTCAGTCTGGAGTCACAGTGAAGTTTGGACAAAGTGTAATGCTTGGTCGGAAATCAAGCTCCACGACCAACTGTCATGTGACAGCGTGGGAGATTTTTGGCTGAAAATTTTCGAACTCGCTCTTACAAAGTGTGGCGCTCAGAAGTGATTCGCCTTAAAAACTCGGGGTTAAGAAATGTACTTCACGATCTTGAGAACTGTTTGACTAGTAAAACCTCATGTTAACTTTAGGATGTTGAATTTATCAAAAAATGCCGAGCAATCGGCTTGGTAAAGATTTTTTTCTCTACCTTCATGTGATCTTGGTTTTTTTTTAGGAGTTCATAGGTTATTCATGCCCAAGGCTACACACCAAAACTATCATTGATGTTTTGAAAAACTGTCGCGAACTCTCAACAAGTCAGTTGTTATGGAGCCTGGTTTTTTTTTGCTGATATCAGCAATTTGAAAAAAGCTATGACCAAGCGGCTTTGAAATTCCTGTGGTTGACTTTTCAAAATCGACACTCTGAGCTTCTCAGTCGAATGGCTGTTATGATTTCTAATGATCATTTACTGAGACTTCTTGAATTACAAAAGTGGTGTCTCATGCTTTCAGAGAAAGGATATACGAATAAGTATTTACTCGGGATCCCGGAAATACGCAAATTCACAATTTTATAACCGGATTATCCAATTTACCAAAGTTATGCCCTTTCTCGACATTTATTAGGCAATTTTCATGTGATGTATTCAGTGCAAGAAACACGCATGAGGCCACGGTCTAACACCCTTTTGGAGTAAGACTAGAATTCGGGGCACATTGGCAATGTTTCATGCTTCTTTTATGCCTGGACTTCCGTAGCCTCGAGGGATGAGATCGCCGATCTGATCCAGCTATTAACCATAAGACGAGCTCGTAATCGCGTAAGGCGCAGAAAAAACAGATCAAAGTTGTATGAGAAAACAAAGCGGGAGCAGAAAGGAAGTCATAAGAGCCTATAATCAGACGAATTTCCGCGTAAATCCTGAATGAAAATATATGACGTAAGGAATGGGACGACCTCGTGTCCGCGCGTTGGACCACCGTAGCGATTATGTTTTTCATCACTAAAAACGCCATGTCGTCACTTTTGTCTCTTTCGTGAGGAACGCGTAATTTTTCTCGTTTGCTTTCCCAGAGAATACGCGCTAGAAGTTTAAGATAAGGACAGTTTCACGTTCGATGAATGCTTGCTTTCAACATGGAATGAAAAAGGGAAGAGAACATTCCGCCAATGAGATTAACCGGGGGAAGTGGAGGGATATTTCATTATTAGTATCTTAAGTGAATTCCGCTTTTCTTGAATATAAATGGTGTTTCAATGCGAAAAAACAGCAATAAACACAGAATCATTCCTCATCTTTCTTCAACAAAAGATTGACTTTTAAACGCTACTTACACAAACAGGATGAAAACTGCATTGCTTGCGATCATGAAGGATAGTTAGAAAGAGTCGCCTCCCCCCTGTTCAAGTACAAAATGTACACGCTGTTAGCGCCACAGGACGAACCCGTTATTCTGCATTATTTGAAGCACTTCTGGAAAAAAACAAGATGCTGTCTACCTTCCACGTGGCAGCACCGTTTGGTTACGCAATCATCCCCCGTCCTCCTCCTCATTAATTGTGCACGATTTTCCAGGAAGCACGAAAGTTAATTTTTATGACCAGGATTCCTCCGCTAAAGAGCAGATCTTATCAACCCTGGGTATTTGTCAGTTCTTATAAATATTCTTGATCCTTTTGAAATGTTTTGTTTTCTGGAAGGTCAGTATATACAGATGGAACGTGAGCTCAGGTTTCTGTCAGAAACTTACACAAGCTAAAAATATCAGCAAGTGACCGTTTGACCAGTTGACCTCGAGGGAATTTTTTTTTTTTGCACCGCAAGACAGCCCGCCCTAATCTCGTCCAAATCAGTGATCTTTGTACCGTTTTTTTAATATTAAAAGAACTTGGTTTTGAGTCAATGAACTATGACGACGAAACATGTTTTTGAAATCTGACGTTGCTTAAAGACGCCGTGCTAAGAAAACCAGACAACATTTTGCTCACATGCACACTTGTTGGTGGTTTAGGATATTTGTAGTCATAATATTCTCGCTGTAGCAGCTGTGGGAGGTTTTCTCTTTCTCTTTCTTTTTAGCAGGTTTTGTAGGTAATACTGGAAGTAACATATATCGTGTCTTTTGCGCGGATTTTGGACTCTGGCTGTTGATATAGTAATGTCATTCAATCGTTATTTAACGTTGTCGGCATCAGTGTAAACTTCTTTGTTATTGGCTCATCTGATCGAACTTTGCCTCTCGTTATAGTATCTTGTTTCAGATTGGACAGTTTCTACATGCTTGGTTCTAACCTGAACTCTGATTGGTCAGATTTTTTCCGGCTGTCACTCAAATCAGTTGGAAATAATTGATATGGTAAGCTGACCTTTTTGTTCTCCCCTGGACGAAAGGAGTGGCTGGCTACAAAAGAAATTTTCTAACCAGATCATCTCCAGTCGCATCTTGGATCTACAACGCGAAATGAGATCCCTAATATTCGTGTTGTTGGCCACTGGGACATTTGCGGGTACGTATCATCGTTTTCTTTTCTCCCAAAACGCGCTTTACATCGACATCATTTCAGTATTTCTTTCATTAAACTCCACTCCGTATCAGAATTTTTTGGTCTTAATGCCTTTTCCGGCGCGATTGCGTTCGATTTGAAAATTTTACCTTTCGCGACGATAAAATCGCCGTTCGCTTCCTAGTTCCTGTTGTCTTCCAGACTTGACAACTAGGAACCCTTTGCAAACGTTCCCATGCTGTCAAATTGTCATTAACTAGAATTACGCTGAGACTAGTTCAGTTAAAAAAAATCTGCTAGGGCAGCTTTCATGAAGGCACTAAATCCCTGGAGAGCAATTCTGTGTTCGGTGGGTTGGACTTGCTTCGAAATTGAACAGTCTGTTTCAGCTCGGTTTGAGCTCGGAATACCTCGGGTAGATTTTTCCTTTGGCGTTTCACGACGCGAGACGATTACAACGCTACCTTGAGGAATTTCTTGAAGGTTATTGTAAGCGCAGGCAGGGTTCATGAGAACTGATTGACATAAAGCCACAGAAACTTGTAGTGCGGAAATGGAAAAGATATAAATGATATTACAGGTTATCTTTGGTTGATCTTGTTGTTACGCATACTGCTGTACTGTTCATTGTCCAATCTGTTTCAATTATGTCACAGATCAAAATTGCTTTGCTGCTTGCTTCGAGATCAACGAATTGAAGCTGTTGTACTAACCTATTTATTTTTTTTTGCAGCACCCGTGTCAAAAGAGAGACATTGGCCGCCAAAATGTGACACAAGTAAGTATCAAACTTATTTTCTGTTCGTGCGGTCATGATATTATTGATGTAAGGCACTTGAAGGAGATCTTTAAAAGATGTATCCTCGAACAACAACGCACACTGGCCACGATGCAATTTTATCTTACATCATATTATAATAATGTTTACTTTATAAACAATTTGGTATTAATCTTTCATTGGGAGGCTGTAGAACTTTTTTTACCGGAGATTGCGAACCCCCATGATACAAGTGGTATCCCATTTAAAACTGGCCGATTGCCATAGGTCAATCTTTGATTATATTTTTCACTTCCAGAGGAGGGAAGAATAGTATCCCACACTTCATTAAAAAGGTGTAATATATGTGTTTTTTGAAATAACCACCCCAGTGATGTGTTTCACTGGGTTGTGTTTCCCCATTGCACAAGTTTTAATCACGGGATCCTCTTCACAATTGACATCGCGTAAGCCGCGAGACAGCAAATTCCGGAAATGACCTCAAATTTCCGAGACACTTGCAGACAACAGACAACCAATTCCACGCGCGTGCGACGCAAAGTAGTGCTTTGGAGTTAAAAAACAGCGCGGGGAGCACGCGCGCGAGAGCACAAACATTAAGGGGGAATTCTACCTGAATAAGATTGAAATTTGAAGTATTTTTGAAAGGGAATTGTTAAAATTAAAATGGGTTGGGAACACTACCAGACAGTTGCCCTTTCAAAAGAGAGCCCCAGGTTGGTAGGGGACTGTTTAGTGTCTGTCTATTCTTCATTTCAAATTTCAATTTTCCAAATCCATCAAATCTTCAAAATTTCATATTTTCCTCAATTTAACCTATCCTTTAAGAAAAAAAATATCTCTTTCCCAAAATGCCCAAAAATCACCCAAAAATTTACACAAAACTGCAAATCATTGGTTAATGTTCTAAATGGAGGGATTTGGCGTTGCTTGAAACAGGAACGAGACATTGGTACAAAGGCCATCTTGAGCGACCTCAAATCAGTCTTCCGGTGAAATCCCGCCTTAACACTGGCGCGTGTCGGGTATTACACGGTTAACGTTTTCCTTTTGTTTTTTGTTCGCAGAGTTCAGTAGATTTCACCATAAGAGAGATTTTACTTACAACTATGAAGGAGAAACAGTGAGTAGTGTAGCCGGAGCATCGTCAGCCCGTTCAGGATTGAGAATCCGTGCACGTTGTGTCGTCAAGGCTGTGGGACCATGTCAGCACGTCTTGAAGGTAATAAAAACGTCTTATGGACTCCTGGAGAACTTTGATATTGAGTGACATGTTGCGGCTTTCAAGTTGTTATGTTTATTTAAAATACTACCTCATATAAAATTTTCTGCGACCAGCTACGACCACCATACTCGATTTGACCACTTGAAATATTTGGGTTTTTTCGTGTGGGCTTTGTAAATATTGCAGACTGTTTTGGTTTCGTGGGTTAAATTGGACTAATCTAGTTATGGGGTACAATTCCCCCTTGTAGAGCTTATTATATTTCCTTCCGTTTAAATTTGCCTAAACGAATAGCTAGCAAAATTTAAAAACCTTCGCTTTCTTTCGATTGATTTTGTCTCGATTTCTATCCAAGTTATTGCCTTCGCGCAAAACGCCTTTCTCGGCCAGAGCAAAGGGCAGCCTGTGTGATACACAACAGCTCGGGTATACAGCTGATTGCGTGGACTAAAATACTTGCGTTTTATTGATAATTTCGTAAGAATCGTTTAATCTGACGCATCGGTACAAAAATAAATTAACGTTCTACTTGACGAATGGGCAAAGTGTGTAGAAACAATCGACTAAACCCTTGCTCTGCCTCCCTTTCTATTCCTGCCCCTGGGATATCTCCGTGCCCTCCCATGACCCTTCCCCGCCCCTTCCCCATAAATTCAAAAAAGTTGGAAGTATTTGGCACCTTAGACAGAAATAGTGAAAGTAACTACACAACGAAGCTAATTTGCGTTATGTACACAGTGTGTTAACCTCTCATTTTTTTTCCTTTTCCCCTTCAATGTCTTGCCCTTTTACTATATATTCCGGCCCCAAATCTTCCCCTGTTCCTCCCCCATCCAAACAACTGGAGAACTGAAAGCATTTATCTCCCCCGAGACAAACATTCCTTCGTATCAGGTTGGTCCAAAGGTTTGCTACGGAATGAAAAACCGATTCAAATCATTTAAAGCTGCGAATGATAGTCCAAAGGTTACTTAACCAAACTTTGAGAACAACTTTCTGCTAAATAACCGACCGATACAAATCGTTTTAAGCTCGAAATATTTCAAATTCCTTCACGCCTGTTCTCTTAATATAAATATAACGATTGTTTAGGACAGAAAATCAATAATGCATGCACAACTTATTCGAACTTTGTTCTTCGCTCAGGCATAGCCAGTTTAGGCAATTCCCGTGTTTTGCGGTTACCTTAGATGTTTTAATAAGTAAAGATGGGTGTTCTCGTGGGAGGGGTCTCTTAAAACACGAAAACTATAAACAGCAGTGTGTTAATGCGCTTTATGAGAAGGATGCCATCAATAACACCAACAGTTTTATTTATCCCACAATTTTTTCATGAATTAAATTACAGAGTAGTATGATAAAGTCATCCTTAATTTAAGGACTTTGTTTCCGTCATATGTTTTTTAGCGCTAAGATTGAACTTTTAATCAGTGCAAACTTGCTTTCCACGCAACGAAACGAAAGTGTCTGCATTACATCGAAGCCTTGTTGAGTTAGTTCAGCGGACTAACACAGCTCAGCTGGAGAGCTTTGCCTGGTGCAAATTACTTCCGGTGCATGTTTCCAGAAAAAGCTTTTCGCAATGAAAACCTTTTTGTGAGAGAGCTATCTCCAATTTCTTTCGAGTTAGGTCAAGACCCCTTTCATGGTTTTATCCGACGAAAGGAACATCCTTGCATGCAATCGACGGAAAGAAGTTCGCTGCACTTATGTATTTTGAAAATCACATAGTCAAGAGAAAAATGTTTGCCGTGTTTCACGACAGCACGAAACCCGACGAAAACGTGTCAAAAAGAGTCAAAATACAATCGATGCCATTCGTAATGTTTTCACTTTAGACCACCGCGAAGGGATTCGTCCGTCTCGTAAGGAAACAACTTAAACACAGCTGGAAAGAAGAGTGTATTAACAGTTGGTCGAGTTCCCAAAACAGAAGTATTTACTTTCTTTAAGGTTTTCTGTGGAACTCGGGGTGGGGAAAATAAATGCCATATTTCCTAGCCCAAATTCTGCCCAAATCCCATTTCCCAGTCTATACCTCTAATCCCATTTCTCAGTGGAAAATAGACAAATTCTCCTTTTAGGCCCCTCGTCGTACAGACTGGACGTGCTTTAATCTAAGAAACTGGTTTTCCAAACCTGGATAGGCAAAGTTTGTATAAAAACTGGACAAAACTCTGGGGTTAATTCCAAGTTTCAATTTCTTCGATTGCTATCAAGAAATCGTTCTCTGCTTGGCCAGTTTGCGCGTTGTAAAAGGATCAGGAAATGTCCGGAATTTCGCGTAAAAATTGTGTACCAACCCTAAAGAAAACAGACAAACAACTCTTGTTTTGTAACGGTTGTTTCGTACTGACCAATTTAGTTTGAAAATAAAACCATGATCTGTTAATAAAGGTTTTTCCAGAAGGTAATTCTTCCCACCCAAAACATACTGAAACCCGGGAAAAGCTATTCTCCTTCGCAGCCGTTTTTTGGGATGTCACGCAACGCTCCTCCCAATAAAGGAGACTAGGGAGAAGCCGGCACGCGAAAGAAGACCGGCTAATTATTGAAAGAGATTCTGTTCGTTAGGAGCGCGCGCTTTCTTACTAATACAATTCCCCAACGTACACAAACAAGACACAAACAGTCTGAAAAAAAACAGTCTGAAAAAAATATTATATAATGAAATAATTCGTATAGATTTGAAATGAATGACTAGAAGCATAACTAACTGGGCTTTATTTGAAAGGATTACTAAAATCGTTGTTGTTTATGTATGCAAAACAGACACGAATCTCACTTGAGTAGGTTATTACTTTGATTTTACTCTCCTCTGTTAGCTTTTATTTTGTTAACACATTCAACTTTTGGACGGTTTTTATGCTGATGCAACATGTGACCGCGCAAAAAAACCAGTTTATTCTTCAAGTAATATTAACTTGTCATACCCGTTTATCTTGTAGATCGACCAAGTTGAGCTCTGGGAAGCCCAGAGCAAGAAACCCGGTCCCCTGGGATATCAACTGTCCCAGGGAACCACAGCATTGACTGAAGAGCTTGAAGCTCAAGACCTTGTTTTCAAAACAAATGGTGGACTAATCACCGACGTCTTCGCTCATCCAGAGGACCCATCTCACGTGTTGAACATAAAGAGGGGCATTCTTAGCGCGCTGCAAGCGCAGTTTGTCGATGAGCGTGCCACCGTGGAGGAGGTGAGATCTTTATATAGGACTTTTTCATTTTTTTCATGTCTATTATAACCTTGCAATGTTCAAGAACTTCTTAATAACTCAATCTGGAAACTACAAGAAAAGTGAAATTTTCTGAACAGAAAACATACACACACACGAACGCGTACTTACCAAGACTTCTGTAGTCAGGGTGCCTACCCACTGTCGCCGACATCACCTCTTCTGCCTTGATAACAAGCCTTTAAAGGGCCCTAGTCAGCCACACCTTTGTCTTTGTTAACATGCGATAATTTGGCTATTATATTTTATTCGGAGCCTGTCAAAACGAGGAAAAATCACTGAAACTACCCACGATAATCAAACATACCTTCAGGAACACAGCTCAATAATTTCGATGGCATGGAAAATGGCTGAGGCTGACTAGGGCCCTTTAAATGTAAACAAAAAAACACTTCATTCACAACACGATTTGGTGCCAATAGAAATAATCGTTTGGTAAACGTTTTCGTTATATAGAACTTACATCGTACATAATACACGCGGTGTGATTGGTCGGGAAGTCGTTTTAGCTTTGGAATTTAAAATATCATATCATCAACACGTGCTTTGTCGTTGGCATGGGACTTTGTAAACATGGTCTCTTAGTAACGGTTATGTTGGTTGTAACGCTCTGCCTCTTGCCACATTACGTGACGACCCAATAGCAGTATATGTGGATAAGGTTATGCTATGTTATACGTATGAACTTCGGTGTGTTCACTTGCGAAAAGTGAATTATCTTGATGTTTCCGGTATTAAATTCTCATAACTAGTAAGGGTGAAATGTCGCTCCACCGTAATGAGAATTAATCTTTTGACTCACGTTATCTGTTTTGATTTGCAGGACGATGTTGTTGGCAAATGTAAGGTGCATTACGAGGTTAAATCTCGCCACCTTAGCAGACGCCCAAAGGTTGTTTACAAGACCAGGAATCTAACCGAGTGTACAGACCGTGCTCAGTCAGACATCGGCATCCATGTTCATTCGTATGAAGAGAAGGTAGGAATCCATGGAAAAACCATGATAGTGAGCGGGGAGTGGAACGATGATAATGAGGGGGGGGGGGGCAAAAAAGAAAATAACCGGGGGGTGGGCAACCGGCTAGAAAAATAGATATATAGGTAAAGGCCGGGGGGTAGGGGTAAAAGAGGCGTTTGGCTAGCGTTAAGCGGGGGATAGAGAGGGCTATTTCACCTTTCGTAAAGTTTTTACACTAACGATTTATAACGTCGTCACATGAATTTATGGCAATCTAAAGATTTGCATGTAGTCTATATCGTGAGGTCACGCAATGTGCGATATCTTTTTGGATGTCACGCTAAAGTCAATTTGTTGATTGTCACGCAGTCGCTGTATGGACACCGCAAGTTTTAAGTGAAACAATTTTACTTTATTTTTTCCTCAATTGTAATTTGACAAGTCATTGTAAAAAAAAATTAAATATGAAATATGTGGTTAAGAATATTAGACAAGGAAACGACACAAGTTTTAAGTGAAGAATTTTTTAGGTGATTCATTTCCCACAGTTGCGCCTTTTGAAAAATTGAACAAAATAATGTAAAGTATGCGGTTGAAGGTTGAAAAATCAAACAACGGCGAGAAACGATTTGTCCTGTTTTCTAATAAAGGGGCAGTGTCACGAAGATTTTGCAGTTTTAGGTCAATTCTGTGTTAAAATCATTACTTTGAGGCTTTACTCGTAATCAAAATGCTTCTGTAAAGCTACTGCGAAGATATCAAATGAATTTTATCGGAGAGGTCTAACCATAATAAATTTCTTGAGGATTTTTTGAAGATGTAACATCAAATCACAATTTTTTTGGAAGTTTCAATCCATTTCCATCCTTGCCATCCGTAGCGACAGGCGACAGGAAACAGTTTCAGTACCTTCAAATAGTCTTTAATAACAAAACTAGATCATTAGTTTTGGAATTCAATTAATGCGAAGACACTTTCTAGCTTTTTATAAAGTTGCCAAATAGCGTGACAATTCCCCTTTAACACTGAGGTCTGTTTCTGTTCACAGCCTTTGAGCTTGCTGAGTTCCCACAGTACATGTAGGCTGTTTCTGACGGCCAAGAGACGTACCCAGCAGGTCGTGTGTCAGGAAGAACATATTTTCAGACCGTTTTCCGCGGGCTATAAGAACAAGTCTGGAGCAATCACGAAAACAAGGTAGCAACCACGATCTTAATTGCCTGGTGTGTGTTTTAGCTCCTGAAACCTCCTTTCAATGCTTGCGTTTTTATCGCAGGACAGCTTGTTTACCAACTTGAAATAGAATAAGTCACGTTGTTAATATCTCATTTTTTTTTGTCTCAGGCAAACGTTAGAGCTGCAGTCAATCACACACTCTGAAAGTGAACCTGTAATTGCAGGTATGTGTTTGACCTCCAAGTTATCACTCTTTTTTGTATTGTTTTCAGCCATTAAAACCACACATGAAAAAAATTACTCGATTTTGACTGGCTGAGACCAGTGCAAAAAGTGTAAGACTGGCGCAAAAAGTAACACCAGTGCAAATTACACATCGTAATTCTGGAATGTGATTGACAGAAAGACAATGAGAAAGTTTGTAGGCCAAGATATCATGAAAAGCAGTGACAACACATTTGTTCGGAAACTCTGAAAAACGTTTTCTCGAATGCGAAAAAAATGGCTTTAAGAAACATATTCCGGCACTTTTCCCATGCTTATTTTTTTCATGTTTGTATTATCAATAAGTAATCATACGGTTTTTCTCGTTCAATTTGAAATTAATTTGAGTTTTTCGAAAAGCTAAAATTGCACTCACCGAAGCGGCTCCTGCAATTTCAAGCGGCTCGTGCAAATTAATTCCAAAGTGAACTCGAAACCGTACAATTACCTATACAAATATGATAAAAACATTATAGGATGTGCAAGAGCACACTCAAAAACAGGTTTTTCAGTAAACGGTTGGAACTCATGCAAAACACTGCGAAGAGTGAAGCTGAATTCTAGATGTACTTTGATTTCAGGTTGGGGTGAACTCTTTTAAAAGTGAAAAAATTAGTGTTAGGGTCATCGCGGTTCCAAAGCTGACTGTGTCCCTTAAAGTTATTTCTCTGACGAAATCGGAATGCTAAAATCTAACGGTCTTTGAACATATCGTGACTTACTTGTCTGAGGAAATCATCTCACAGATGCGAAATAACGACCTTAGTTTAGTTATAACCGGTTCTATAAGCAGTTCAAAATGTATCTTTTAAATACTCAATCTGTTTCTTAAGTGTAGTCTACGTACAGCCTACTTTTGTTTTTACTGTTAGTACCGTTAATTAAATTATGAATTTTTTTATGATGTAATAATGTATATTATACCTATTCGTACTTAGCACACTAAATTTTTTTTGGGTAATGAATATGTTCATGCCAATTAATTGTCTGTGGCAGTGACCAACTCGAAAGCTTTGCTACTTTGGTCACTGCGCACATTTTCCTTTTCTCTACCTGTGTAATGAAGTTTCTTTTGTTTCTTTATCGTAATGTACTTACATGTAGAAATATTATTTGTAAATAGTGCAAAAAATAATAAACTAAACTAAAACTAATTCGTAGTTACTCAGCTTAGTTTTGAACAAAACGTCTTTTGTTTCTGCCCGTTCAGTAAGTTTTTAGGTTCTGGCATTGTTTATGCTGCAAATGCCTTAAATAACGTTGATGGAATTCATCGTAAACTGAGTTTGTTTGTTTTCAGAGAAATTAAGGCCTGTCTCGTTGAAATACGCACATGCGCAACCACAATCTAACCAGAAAGCCATCAACGATGCCTTCTACTTATTAACCCGTCTGAGTAAAGACTCAAGACAGTCAACCAAGCCCGACTCGGCCCAGCACTTCTCTGACCTCGTGCTCAAGATCCGCAAACTTAACACTCCAGCAATGGAGTCATTGTGGCAGAAGGTCCATAACGAGGAAGACAACAAAATGCAGTAAGTGTTATTACAGCTTTGCAAGTTAACTAACTAACTACCAGTACCTAAATGTGCTGCTCAATTGCTTCCGTTTGAATGGTCACACACTAGGGTTTCATCTACGGACTTAAAGTTAGAACCACCTTGTACAGCATGTTAACAGTACCACATGAAAGTACTGCTCAATAGCTTTCATTTAAATAGTCACACACTAGGGTTTTATCTACAGACTTGAAAGTTAGAACCACCCTGTGCAGTACAATAAACAGTTACACATGAAATCACTCCTCAATAGCTTTTTATTTGAATGATCTTGCACTAGGCTTTAATCTTCATTCAAGTTGGAACCACCTTGTACAGCGTAATGAATATCTACTGAATCACCTTGGACAGCCAGTTTAAAGGTTAAAATGCGTAATTCCAGAACATTTAAGACCCCCAACCCCTCTGTAAATAAGTTTCATACATTTCTTTAAATTTTTTCGCCTTACAGAACCCCCATCCCCTAGGAAACTCCACTCCCTTCTGTTGGGGGGGGGGAATATGGATATTTTCTAGATCTGCACAGTGCTAATCTCCCGTTTCTGGTATTTTGTCCTTTCAGTGAGTATTTCTACGACGCTCTGCCTCACTGCGGCAACGGCGGATGTGCTAAAGTCATGAGCGACGCCATTAGAAACAAGCTGGTCAGCCATGAACGTGGAAACATGTTCTTGGCAGGTATGGCCATGGCATCAAATCCTTCAAAGGAGACTGTTGGACATGTACTGGAGCTGTGTAAAGAGCAGCCTGGCAGAACCGCCATGTTGACTCTCGGAACACTCATTCACAAAGTCTGTGAGAATAGCCCTCAAGAGTGCAATGATCAGGTATAGTTTTAACAACGATTATAAACGCTTCTTTTCATTTCAAAGAGAACTTAAAACAGCGTCAAGAGAACTTGATGCTGTGAAGATAGGGTTAAATGGTCAGACACATTCTATCAACAAGCACTATACCAAATGTAAAGAAGTTGGTTGTGCGAAAGAAAATGTATATTGATATCAGAGACAATTCTGATATCAACTACTACTATACGAAATCTATGGAAACAGATGATAATTTGTACTTGACAAGGTTATTTAATGGTTAACTGAAGCACTACGGGCAAAAAAAGTCACCAAGATATGCAGGTAATGATATCTTGGTTACATCCCTGACATGATACCGTGAAAAACGTCATCCCATAAATTTTGATTAGATGGACCTTTTTCTGACTTTTCTTACTTAACTTGCATTATACTGGGCTCTTCGTTAGTATTGTATCTAGCAGGCTTGAATAGTGAAATAACGTTTCTTTTCTCTCTTCTTTCTTTGTCAGGATAAAGAGAACCCGATCGCCAAGGCAGAAAATTTATTGCTGTCTCGCTTAAACACAAGATGTGAAGGCACAACTCCAGAGGATTTCGAAAACATTCTCATCACCTTGAAGGCCATTGGAAACGCGGGTCGCCCCGTTGCTGCCGAAAATGTCCTTTTGAAATGCGCCGTCAACCCAGATGTGCCAGTCAACATGAGCATAGCAGCTCTAGAGGCTTTCCGCCGCTTGCCCTGCAATAAAGAAATGACGGATCAGATTTTGCAGATCTATGGCAACTACAATCTAGATGTTGAGATCCGTATCGCAGCGTACTTGGCACTAATGAAGTGTCCAAGTCCAGAGGTCTTCAAACGCGTTGCCGACGTCCTCAAGAACGAAGTTAACAATCAGGTGGGATCTTTCGTGTGGTCGCACATGACGAATGCCATGGATTCAACCGAACCAGTCCACGGTCTACCACAGGCCGAGATGATGAAAGACGCTCTAAATGGAATGAAGCTACGAGAGTTCAATCTGAACAGGCTGAGATTCTCACGTGCATGGGAAGGGTCATTCTATAGCGGTAAGATAATTGTGCTAGCTTCTCATCACCCGACCCTTACTTAACAGGACAAGCAGGTTATGAGAATGTAGGACTTGGTGTTTTGGTGCAAATGAACTAACTCATGAGCGACTGTTGTAAATAGGCCTTTGCGGAAACGTGAGAGGACTGGGAAAGAGTATGGTTGTTTTTCGTTTGTTTGAAAAACTAAAATATTCAAATGAAAGATCAACTAAATTGAACCACGGATAGAAGTATTCGGAGGAGGAAAATGGCAAATTGGTAAATCGTCAAATATCAGCTAAAATAGAGAGTTTGTATGAATTGGGCTTCACAAAACTAAAAGGGTTTGTATGGAATTTTGCAACTTAAACAAGGCTCCCGTTTGGACGATTTTTCGCTGAAAACTCTTTAACTTGGTTTGGTAGCTTTTCATTCAGTTAACATTTCAGTCGAAATGTTTAGGTTTTCAATCTAATCAATATAAGAAACTCGCCTTAGTGCTCCCACGTTTCTGCAATGATCTATAGGCAATGCATTTCAGTCCATTTTAAAGCCAACGAAACGACCCCAACACAGAGTGTATTCTTATTTAACAGGGCCTATTATTCAAAGGGACTTTATGTAGCACATAAAAGAACATCGTTTCTCAGCAATAGCCATAATTATTACACCGCGTTTAACGCGCTGTACACGGCCACAATTCGGCCATTCCAGAGATGTAATTTTTCGTAATGATCTTGGAGACAGTAATCCTGTAGCTCTTCCAGACTCTATTTTCATTCGTCACTATGACCTGTAGCTTTCTTTGTTATCAGGGCTAGGGGCATTGCTTCTGTTGTATCATCTATTGTTTCGTTTTCCAATCACAGACCGCATCTGGAAAGCTACAGGCTTGCTCTGGAGACATGGTTTACACGAGCATTGCTGTCTGTCATCTCATAAATGATTTTTCTTTTTCTTCTACAATCTTACAGATGTCCTGAGATTCGGCGGTTCAGCACAGAGCCATCTTATTTACCATCCAAACAGCTTCTTCCCACGCAGCGCCATGGTCAACTTGACAGTAGATGTGTTGGGTGCATCAATCAATGTCCTCGAGGCGGCAGCACGCTTTGAAGGATTCGAGATTCTCATTGAGCAGATGTTTGGAGAGGATGGCTACTACCCTGACGACCGCATCATGAAGATGTTCAACCTGAAGCCCCACGAGGAGAGGGATAACGAGGAGAAATTAGTGAATTATAAGCGACTCAGGGGGAGGAGGAGCATTCATGACGACATCAACAAAGTAGAGAGCCATTTGAATAAACTGCACCGAAGGGTAAGTCCGGAAATAACGCTTCTGGAACTGGGGAATACTGGGGAAATAAAAAGGCTGTCTATGATTTACAGCACCTCTGTTAAAAGGTTAAGAAGCAAAAATTACCACAATATCGTAATTTAATCACGACAATAGTCGGTAAGCTTGAATCGATGTTTTTAATCCTGTTTTGTCATCGTGTAGCTGTTTCCATAGTAATCCATAATTGAGTGGGTTTTTTTTCTTAAAGAATATTGACTTATGAAGGAATGCAACAATCACCCCGATGTGGCATGATCTAATCAGTTCGTATTGCGATACTTCCTTTCTCCTTTTTAGATGGACACGCGAAAGCATAATCCATCAGGAGCCGTTTCTGTGAAGATGTTTGGTAACGAAATGAGACTTGCCAGTTTCGACGACATCAGCTGGTTGAATGACGAAGTTGACAAAATCAACATGATTGACATCTTGATCGCATTGGCCAAGGGTGGCAAGAAAAGTTTCAGCAAGAGCATGGTGTTCCTGGACGCCCAGACCACTGTTCCCACCATTCTTGGTCTGCCACTCAAACTAAGCGCAAAGGGAACCACTGTGGCCGCGGTAGAACTCGCTGGAAAGTTTGACATCAGAAACATGTTCTGGGGAAAAATGAGCTTTGATGTACGAGGCTACGTCAAACCAAGGTATGTCTTCGGAAAGTTACTACTACTACTACTACTACCGGATGCTTCTTTTTCCTTTCTCTACATTGCGTGAGAAGCCACAAATTACCCCTGTTTATAGCTCGGATGGGTGGTAACGCAATATGTAACGACTGGATACTTTGTCTCACAACAGAATTGCACTACACAACTTTTTGCTACGTTTAGTTTGGCATGTTCCAAAAGCCCTCCTATCCTTTTATGTGTAATTCTGTCGAAATGTAATAAAAAAGGATTGCATAGAAGTAGTATGTCTCTCTCAATTTACGTGTTTTTTTTTCCCGCAGTGCCGTTGTTGACATCACTGGTCGCATGGGAGTCAGCGCCTTGTACGCAGAGGCTGGTATCCTTGTCAACTCATCTTTGTACACTGTTACTCAGATCAAAGGAAATGCCACTTACACTGAAGGAGAAATCTTGAAGTTCGAAGTTGGCGTCCCTGAGGAGCCGGTTCAGTTTGTCAACGTATCGTAAGTACAATTGATTTTATGTTTAGAGCTTTGGATAAACGCAAGGAATTCAGTCACAGTATTTTGAGGGTGATGGACGAAACACTGACCCTCAGTCCATGGACTACCTCAATGGACTACCCTAAAATGGACTACACCTAAAAATAATAATCCAAATGAGTACTATTTAAAGTTGTAAGCTGCTATCTCTTGCTTATTTTTGTTCTGGAACCATTGAACACAAAATAGACAAGTAGACTCCCCTTGTTTAGTATCACTATGACTTACAGTAGTTACGGGTATTGATTAGAACGTTCCAGGCTCAGGATAGTCTGACTTAAAGGTACTTTTTCACTGGCTGAGTGGAGCGAAATAAGTGTAAAATAGTGGTCAGCTTGATATGGCTACCAGTGGAGTGAAAGAAAACTTGTTATTCTGATGTCTACACTTTTTGATGAAATTATTTCTATTGATTGCTCTGCATTATACGAAGCTTGAGATCCAGTTCTTCTACTGCAACCTCCCACCCTACTTTAGAGTTGCACATGGCTATTCCACTTAATTTTTGGCGCTTTATGTCAAAAATGATCTTAATCACTGCATATTTATTTTTTCAAGGTTAACAATTCAGCAATTATTCTTGTCATCTCGGCTCTTTCTCTTCTGCATGTGCTGTGGCTGACTGAATCGCATGAAACAAGATTGACAACACTGTGTGACATTTATATTTAAATTATGCTATTGTTATACCAAATGTTTTACTGGGTTCTTCACTCACATTTCAGTACAGTCATACCTTTTCAAGTTATTACGTTTACAGAATTTAAAGTATGATCCTGATACTGATGGGTATAGCTGATTTAAAAATCAAATGATTAGTCCTGGTTTGGGTTCATGCTTTTTGGACCATTTTGTGATCATCAGTTCTTTTTTAGTACAATTTTTCAAAATGGCGGCTAAAGGCTCTGCGGAGTGAACATAGGCATTATACTAGCAGCTTAGAACACTAAATAGTACTCATTTGGAATATTATTTTTAGGGCTAGTCCATTTTAAGGGAGTCCATTTGGGTAATCCATTTGGGTAATCCATTCGGGTAATCCTTGGACTGGGGGTCAGGGTTTTGTCCATCATCGTATTTTGAGTTCTTTTGTCCACGATTGAAATAATCCTTTAAATAACCGTTTGATAAGACAGAAAAACACGAGCAAAGATGATTTGGCATGGAAAAGATTAACACTGATTTAATAACAAAAAAAAAACGAATTTGAAAATTTCGGCTAAACGTTTCATGATGCGTTCACCGTGACCCAGCTCCTTTACTTTAATTACAGTTCGTCGCTTTTCACTACACTCAATGACGAGAAACTTCCCATTGAAGGAACACCAAGGAGGATCGAAGTAAGTTAATAATTATGCTATATGGTACAGTCTCTGATTTGTTGTTGTGTGACACTGCTTTAAATCTGTTTATAAAGCGTTTGCTAGGGAAACTGTAGAGTTGATAGTTGCTTTTAAAACCATGGGTAAAGAACAAAAGAAACAATGTTAAGATACTACACGTGATGTCAAGTGTTTAGCTCTATTCTATTTCTGATAGACACCTTTTGATTTGTGAGCACTGGAAATTTATCTGTCTTAAAGTTATCGTTATGTGCGCATCAAGACTTTTATGCATTGTCCCTTGGTAACCATAAACCATTTGTTTGTTTCTTACAGCCAACACCTTGCCTGAACATGACACGTGTTCTTGGAATAACATTCTGTGGTCAACTCTCTCTGCCGTTGGGTTATCGTGACTACGAGTCGCCATTCTTCCCGTTCTCTGGCCCAGCATCCTTCAGTCTGTCGATGCAAAGAATGGATCCTAAGCTTACGAAATATCAGTTGATAGCCGAACGCCTAGAAACCAAGGACGACAACAAATTTGATGTTATCGCCAAAATGTCTACTCCTGGAGCAATGTGGGAGCGGAACTTTGAGGCAAACGGTACACTGTGGTTCAAGAAAGACGGCAAACTCTTCAGTGTCTCTACCGGTGCTGTTGGCTTAAATTTTGGCAAGTTCGAGGCGACTTACAACAACATAACGCACGCTGTAAACCTGACGTATTCCGCCAGAGACATAGTCTATGGACACCCCATCGTCCTAAATGGTCACTTTTTCAACAACACGGAATTGAGTAGCCTCACCCGAGAGCTAGGCGTTCAGCTGTCCGCATCGTACAAAAACTACACCATCAAGCAGCTGACAAAGCTCTACAACAGGTCAGGTGTGTATGGTTTCGTGAGCAATATGACGTACTGGACAGGCAAGTACCTATACGCCTCTGGAGAACTCAACATCCCCAAGAAGAGTGTCAGCTTCCTGGCTAACCATACCTGCACAAAGACAGAGGTCAGCTTCAATGGCAATCTTGGGGAGGAAGAGGACAACTTCGTCTTTAGCTTCAGCAACGAACCAACAAAGGCTGGAATTGATTTAACAGGCAGACTTCTCAAAGCTCAGAAAGAAGGTGTTCTCCGCTTCTTTGCCCGTCCAGGCGAGCAGTCATTCACCCTCCGTGGATCCTACGCCAAGGCTGGAGACGAAAGAGGTATCCGTTTCACAGCCAGCCATGACAACAAGAACCGTGTCATTAGATGGTATACAGGTATTGTCAACGCGACCAACGAGAAGTCCCTAAAGACAAACGCCACGGTACTTGGTAGTAAAGCAGAAGCTGTTTGGACGTACTTCAACCTCACGCAGAGCAAAGGAGTCAAGTTCCACGGTCTGTTTCTGAACAAGTCCATGGACGCTGCATGGTCGTATGTTAACATTGGTCAAGAGAAGGGGCTGAGGTTCAATGGAGCAGGCTTTAACAAGACCATAGAAGCATCTTGGGCATTGCTTAACCTGACAAGCGGAAAAGGCTTAAAGTTCAATGCAACTGCCATCAATAAGACTATCGAAGCATTCTGGTCGTATGTCAACATGGGCAAAGAGAAAGGACTGCGATTTGACGTCATGGCCTTGAATCACACCATTGAAAGTGCTCTTACCTTCCGCAATTTCCCAGACGCAAAGAGCATCAAGCTTAATGCAACCGTTTTTAATAAGACCTTGGAGGCTGTGTGGTCGTATGTCAGCGCTGGGAATGAGAAAGGATTGTTATTTAACGTCACTGCCTTGAACAAAACGGCCGAGCTCATGTGGTCCTACTTCAACCTCGAAAGCAAGAAAGGACTTCGTTTGAATGCTTCTGCCTTGAACAGAACCATCGACGCCACGTGGACTTTCATCGCCCAGAGTACTGAGAAGAGCTTAGTCTTCAAAGCCATTGCTCTAAACAAGACCATCCATTCCACATGGAGTGTCCTTAACTTGCCAAACGAGAAGAGTTTGATTTTCAACGCTAGTGCTGGAAACAAGAGCATCAATGCCACTTGGTCATTGCTTAGCTTGGAAAACATGAAGAGCTTGAACTTTAAGGCAAGTGCTGTGAACAAAACCGTTAATGCGAACTGGAGCTTCCTCAACTTGGAAAACGAAAAAAGCTTGAAATTCAAGGCAAGCGCTGGAAACAAGACTCTAAACGCCATGTGGACATTCCTCACTTTGGAAAACGCGAAAAGCTTACAATTCAAGGCAAGTGCTTTAAGAAAAACCATTAACGCCACGTGGACGTTCCTTAACTTGGAAAACGAGAAGAGTTTAAAGTTCCAGGCAAGTGCAGTTAACAAAACTATGGATGCCACGTGGACCTTCCTTAACATGAAGAACGAGAAAAGCTTGAAATTCCAGGCAAGTGCTTTAAAGAAGATCGTTAACGCCACTTGGACGTTCTTTAATCTGGAAAACGAGAAAGGTTTGAAGTTCCAAGCAAGCGCAGTTAACAAAACGCTCAACGCCACTTGGACCCTGCTGAAATCGGACAACCGGAACAGTTTGAAGTTTGAGGCCAGCGCTCTTAACAAGACCATAGAGGCCAAGTGGACCCTCCTCAATTTACCAAACGAGAAGAGTTTGAAGTTTAGGGCTAAAATTCTAAACAGGACCACTGAAGCCAGTTGGACCTTCTTTAACTTCACGAGCGAGAAGGGTTTGAAGTTCAAGGCCAGCGCCGTAAACAAGTCCATCGAAACGACCTTATCGTTGCTGAATTTTTCCACTGAGAAGAGCATCAAGCTTAACGCATCTGCCTTAAACAAGACGATAGAGACCATGTGGACCCTCATTAATTTCAAGAACGAGAAGCTGATCAAATTCAATGCCACTGGATTCAACCGAAGTGCCGAGGCCGTCTGGAGTTACTTAAAGAAGGAGAATGAAAGGTCCATTAAATTCAATGCTTCCGCCATGAAGAGAACTGCTGAAGCTGTCTTGAGTTACGTGAAGACTGGAGACGAGAGAGCCATCAAATTTAACGCTTCTGTCTCTAACAAATCTGTAGAAGCTATCTGGACTTTTCTGAACAGCAAGAATGAGAAGGCTATCAAGGTCAGTGCTTTCGGGATGAACAAAACTATTGAGGCTGTCTGGAGTTATGTGAAAAGCGAAGACGGGAGAGCTATCAAGTTCAATGCTTCAGCCATGAACAAAACTATCGAGGCTGTCTGGAGTTATGAGAAGAGTGAGGACAGGAGAGCTATCAAGTTCAATGCTTTGGCCATGAACAAAACTATCGAGGCCGCGTGGAGTTATGCAAGCAGCACGAATGAGAAGTCTATTAAGTTCCATGCCTCAGCCATAAACAAAACCATCGAGGCTGTCTGGAGTTATGAGAGGAGTGAGGATGAGAGAGCTATCAAGTTCAATGCTTCAGCCATGAACAAAACTATCGAGGCCGTCTGGAGTTATGCAAGCAGCACGAATGAGATGTCTATCAAGTTTAATGCTTCAGCCATGAACAAAACTATCGAGGCTGTCTGGAGTTATGAGAGGGCCGACGACGAAAGAGCTATCAAGTTCAATGCTTCAGTCATGAACAGAACTATCGAGGCCGTCTGGAGTTACGCAAGGATCGAGGACGAGAGAGCTATCAAGTTCTACGGTTCTGCCGTGAACAAAACTCTTCAAGCAGTTTGGAGTTATTCGAAGAGTGACAATGAAAGATCTATCAAGTTTAATGTTTCAGCCTTGAACAAAACTGTAGAAGCCTTTTGGACGTATTTCAAGAATGGGGATGAGAGAGCCATCAAGTTCCATGCTTCCGCCGTGAACAAATCAGTTGAAGCTGTCTGGAGTTATACGATGAGCGAGAACGAAAGATCCTTCAAGTTTAATAGTTCAGCCTTGAACAAAACTATGGAGGCTGTGTGGACACTGGTTAACCTCGACGGCGAGAAAGGACTCAAGTTCAATCTTGCAGTTATGAACAAGACCATGAATACCTCTTTAGTTTATTTCCGTAATTCAGCTAGCACGGGCTTACACCTAAACATGAGATGCTGCAACAAATCGTTTGACCTGTTAAGCAAAATCGTCTTCCAGGAGAAAGAGAGCAAGGTTATTATAAGGGCTGCTTATCAGAATTCCACTGTCGCTCTTGTTGGACTCCTTCAGAACTCACCTTCGCAGAAAATTGCCTGCGTCTACCCCGAATACCGCGGTCAGTCACATGGGAAAATCTGCGCCGTTTTTACAAATAGCTCGGCCGAGAGGAGCATGGCCCTCAACTTAACCGTCCTTAACCGAACTGGGGAATTGAAGACACAGAGGTTTACAGATCCCATGCGAGGTGGTATTCGTGCAACTGCCAAGTTTAACAAGACAATCTTCTTCGAATCTTGGGTCAGCCTCTTCCACACCAACGAGTTGAAGAGCCTCCATTTTAATGCAACAGTGGTGAACAAGTCAGTCGGTGCGTCACTCTACTTCCGCAACAACACTGAGAAAGCAATCGGATTTAAAGCCACCGTTTTGAAGAAGCAGGTCGGCGTGGAAGGCGTCTGGCTCAACGGTAAGACCATGAAAGAAGCTGCTGTTGTCCTGTTTTGGAACAAAACTGTTGCCGCCAAGTCATTTGTCATGTTTTTGAACACTGCTGACCGTAAGATGCTCGAGTATCGCGTCCACATTGGTCGCTTTGTTGCTGAATGGCAGAACACCCTTATCTCTAAGGAAACGGGCCTGAAAGAAGTGGCCATGTTCCGCATGCTTCGAAATGGAAGTCAAAGTCTCTTCTTTGATAGCACCAAACTTACATACTCCAGAACGGAGAAGAGTCACGACCTCGGCTGCCAGTACATTGTTAAAGCGATGGGCCGCACCTTTGAGTATGGCTGGGATGCTTCTTACAACAACTTCTCTAATGCTGAGGATTCTTATCATGAGGCCAAAGTATCACTGATTTACACCAGGGGCAAAAAGGTTTCTCTGACTGGCATTTATAAAAACACGTCCGAGGAACTCTCTAATACTCTTACCGTCGAGTACCTGCCTGAAAAAACGATGACACAGGCTTTAATCTGGTACAAGGAACGCAAGTCCGTTGATGTCAGAGTCGAATTCATTCCAAGAAGACCAATCACATGGACGACCAGCTGGAACACTTACGATGGCCTGTCTGTTAGCAGCATCATCTCCGCTTTTGATAAGAAGATTGAAAATTGGCTTCAATACAGCAAAAGCACAGGGCAATACGAAGGCCACTTTGAGATCTACCCCGCTTTTCCTTTGGAAGTTAGTGGTGTCTTAAGTAAAGAGCACGGTGTGCTTTTCACGACGGAGATCGCAGCCTTCAAGAGGACATGGAATCACAAGATCGACTTTAGGAGGGACGAACAAACACTTCAGATTTCTGTCGACGTATTGCCTAATGCACCAGTGGTTCTTGACCTTAGTTGGGACAATACCGAAGGCATAGGAATAGCTATGGATTTGAAAGGGTTTAAGAAGTCACTTTCGCTGGTGTGGGAGTATGACAAGTTAACCAAGGCCTTCACTTCTAGCGTGACAATCTTCAAGCAAACACTGACATTTACTGAGAAGTTGGACATGGAAACCAAGACACTCCTCTTAACATTCTCAGCACTGAAACGTACTGTTGGTTTCTCCGGGAGGTTCGACTGGAAGAACTATATCGTGAGCACCTTCGTCAGCTATCAGCATCACAAAGCAGGGTGGTTCCTAAGATTTAACCCCTCTTCAAAAAGCATTGTCTTCAATGTAACCGTCACTCCAAGAATCTCAGGGCAGGTTGTGGGAGAGATGCCAGATGACTATCGCCTCCAGGTGACCATTCAACGCCAATTTGGTGAGAATGTGGTGAACGAGTCTCGTCTGATGTACCTCTTGAACGCAGAGGCAAGCCGTGTTTCGCTGACTTGGAACACCTCGACCATAACAACGCTCATGCACCGCGTTAAACTTCTGAAGACGTTAATCAGGAATGTAACATTGGAGTACTACAATCTGACAGTCCTTAAAGGAGAAAACCTCACCAAAGAGTTCCAAGTGCTTGTCAAGAAACTCGAAGCGAAGATCAAGCCTGTCGCTCTAAAGCTGTACGCGCACGTCAAGAATTACAACTACACAGGTATGCTCCAGAATGCCACAACCATGGCCCAGAACTTGACGCAGAGTATCTTTAACGTCACAATTCAGACACTCAATGACACCATCAACAGGCTTCCAAAGATAATGCGTAACGCTACTGAACTTTACAAGATAATTCGTCTGAACGTCACAATCGCCCACAAAAGGTTCCGCACAGAGGTGCTTCCACCCATAATTGGAAATATCACCCTCCATCTAAAGAACATTAGCCGTGATGTTCAAGTCTGGGCTAATAACGTATCCATTATGGTGAGCGCCGTAACGGTTCGCGGAGAAAAACTTGGGGATATTGCCAAGCGCGTTTTCAAAAATGTTGACGTTACTATCGCAGAACTTGTCGAGAAAATGACGCTGAAGACACACCAGCTTATCATCAAGATCCGAGAAGCTGAGATCCGCGGACAGAAGATAGGCCCTCTGTATGATAAGTACATGCTAGAGGTAAAACAATTTACATGCAACTTTAATGCTTCTTGCACCCTGAAGAATGTGACAATCATTGCCAAGAACTTGACGTTGATTGTTCGTAATATAACTGTTCTAAACAAGACCCTTAGGGAACATTTATTGGGCGTTCGTAACATGACTGTTCTAAACAAGACACTCGAAGAACATTTCAAGCTGCTGAACAGGAGCTTCCGGGAGAAGTTCGAGTTACTTAACAAGACTGCCTGGAAGAATATCAATATTCTTAGGAAGAAGGCCTATCTAATGCATCAAACGGCGCTGAATTTCACAAAGAATTTGACCAAAGTTCTTCCCCAGATCATGAGAAATGCAACCATTCAAGCCATTCATCTGGCTCGGAACGTGACTCAACAAATCAGGACCATTTTCATCCGTGTCACGATGGTGACTTTGATTTCTTACAGAAAGCTGATGAAGACTCACCGCCCTCTCATAACGTTTGGCAGAAACGTCTTCATCTCAGTAAAGGAGAAGGCGTATCCTCTGGTACGTAAGGCTGTCACACCCATTTTCAAGTTTGCTGCGGATCTGAAGAGCAATGTGACACACTATTTGAAGCCTATTGTCAAGCCGCTTGTTCCCATGGCATTGGATATAATCTACCAAGTACGGAACATCACTATTCGTCGTGTTCCCATTGGCCAAACGCTGGATAAGGCTGTTCTTCTCTCCCTAGAGATCGCATCGGAGACCCTGACATCACTCAACCACACTCTTTATAGCAACATCTCTGCTGTCATTACATTTATCAGCGACCATTCACGAAAAACACCAGACGAGATCGTAGATTTCGCCATTGAAAAAGGCTTTGAGTTCTTTAACCTCCCCAAGAAGATCTTGAAGTCAATTGAACTTGAACTTAACCGGCCCCGCCCTGGGTTACTACTCTTGTTTGTTTTCGCCTCGCACGACCTTCGGAGATTGCGTCCTATGGAGATCATGGCCATTTCAATCAAGAAAATCAAAGTCATTGCCAAAAATGTCACCGCAGAGGTCTTAAATGTTACGAAACAACTTCGCGCCCTCGATCTCATTCGCCCCGTTAAAGAAGCATGGAAAGAGATGGATCTGAAAGGCAAATTCGAAGCCTTGAAACTTAAAGCCAAGTGGGAAAAACTCCTGGAGCGCGTTCGAGCGTTTAACATTAAGAAGAGAGCACTTCTTGTGAAATACCACATTGGAAACATCACACTGAAGGTACTGAAAGAGATACAGGACATAACCAACCTTACGCAGCGCGTCTTCAACCTTACAAGTGATCTCGTCCTCATGAAGGTATCCAAAGAGGCTATTGTGAAAGAATTCTTCGCCATTGGAAGCGAAACAAGGCGCGTTTTCGTCAAGTATGGAACACTGGCTAAGAACATCAGCTTCGACTGCCAACGAAAGTTGAGAAATGTTTCGTACGAAATGGCTGGCTTTTACAAAAACATCACTGTTAACAAAACCGCTGAAGCTTACAAGATGGCGAAGAAGTTTGCGTTGGCGTGTTACAACGAGCACAAAGAAGAAGGACTTAAGATGTACAACCTGTACAAGGAAATGTCGATGAAGATCTATGAAGACACGAAAGAAAAAGCCTTCGAAAAATTCAACGTGTACCGGGAAATGCTGACAAACAGAGTGAATGCATTGATTGCCAAGTTGCGACAGTACGAAAACATGACATACGAGGAGATTGTCATCAAAGCTTATGAATTTTCCAGCAAGCACGGGCTGACTCTTTACAGGAATGTCACCCTTCGTGCGATGAAATTCTACAAGAATGTGTCAGTCCAAGCAGTGAAACTCTACAATAGCACCACCTTCCAAGCAGTGAAGTTATACAACAATCTCACTTTACAAGCAATGAAGCTCTATAAAAATGTCTCCTTCCAGGCACTCGGACTTTACAAGAACGTCTCCTTCCATGCACTCAGACTTTGCAAGAACGTCTCCTTCCACGCACTCAGACTTTACAAGAACGTCTCCTTCCACGCACTCAGACTTTACAACAACTTCTCCTCCCATACAGTGACACTTTACAAGAATGTCACCTTAATTGCAGTGAAATTTTTCAACGAAACAAAGAACGCGACGTTGAGGGCGTACAACTTGACCCTTGTCCTGGTCAACCGTACCAAGCTAATGGCCCTTCAGTATTACAACGCAACTCGTAACTTGACACTGCACTACTACAATCTCACCCGCAAGTACTCCCTTCAGTACTACAATTTAACTCGCAACTTGACTCTTGAACTCATCCACAAGTTCTACAACCTTAGCCGCAACTACACGCTGCACCTCTTCAACGTGACGCGAAATATCGCTCTTGGCGCCTATAACAACACCAGCACTCTGGTGCTTCGAGGAATCCGTTACGTAAACGTAACTGTTGTGCCTTTGGTCCAGGAAACCTACCTCAAGGGAAAAGTTTTGGTGCTGGGATATGCTGACAAGACTGTGTTCGTTATGAAGCAGAACGCTCAGGCTCTTAAAATGTGGTACGACGAGAACAAAGAGAAGACCATGGAGGAGCTGTACCACGAAACTTACGAACTGGCAGAAAGCAAGTATATCGAGATCAGGGAGCTCGTAGAGAACAAGTATTATGAGAACAGAGAGATCATTAAAAATAAAATAAAAGAAACCATCAAGGATGCCAGAGCAAAGTTGGAGGTTAAAGTGGAAGAATGGAAACAGAACCTGAAAACGCTGAACAAGACCGTGATGATCATCACAGGAGAGGCCATCTCTCTGTACAACCAAACCTCTAACATCACTTGTATCGCTGTCAAGGACCTTGCTGCTATCTTTCATCCTTATGTAAAGTTGATACACAATCAGACCATCCTTTACCTTGTCAAAGCCAAAAACATTTCTCTGTCACTTCTGGAAAAAGCCATAAACATTTCTCAGCCACTCCTGGAAAAAGCAAGGAACATCACTGTGCTGAAACTCAATGAAACCAGGAAGTTGTTGAACGACAGCTACAGGAGGTTCATGGCGCGCAACGACATCCAGGAGTTCATACAGAAACACCAGCTAAGCGAGCGTTACGCCAAGGCTGAAAAATTCGTTGGTGAGAAGTACAACGAGATTGTTGAATATGTCGAGCAGATGAAACCCGAAGTAGAGGCTAATGTTAAAGAAGCTATCTTCTACTTGAACGTAACACTCCCAGCCCAAATCAAGCAAAGATATGCTTCGCTCAAGGAAAGGTATGGTTTCATCGAGAAGAATATCCAAAAGATCGTGGCTAACCCCAAGGAATTCATCGAGACACTGTCCAAAGAGGTTCTGAGGAAGATCAAAGCCGCCATCAAGGATACGCCAATCGAGAAAGTCATATATCATGAAATGTGGGCCGAGCTTATTGAAGAGGTTCGTAAACATGAACTGGTTGACGCTGGGCAAGGTGTCGTAAAGTATACCTCTAGTAAGCTAAGAGTGGTCGTTCAGGTGGCACTGAAGAATAGCAAACTGATCGTGGAGAAGCTCAGGGAAAGGAGTGAACTGATGGCAGAGAAGATGAAAACGAAAGTACTGGAAACTCGCGAGAGATTACTTGAAGCGCTCGACCAATTCAAGGCGAGGAAACTCGGTGAAATCGTGGAGCACGAATATGTGTTCAAGACCATTGACTTGGTCAGAAACGTCACTCTTAAAATCAGGAACATCACGTTAGAAGCAAAGAACCTAACGCGCAAATTTGTGGGCATTGGACAGATCTATTACAAGAACGTGACTGCGAAAGTTAAGAACTACACCACGCTTCTGAAGGCTAAGGTCCAGAATTACACAACAATTCTGAAAGCGAAAGTCCAGAATTACACAGCCATTCTGAAGGCGAAAATGCAGAACTACACAAACTTGCTGAAAGCACAAGTTCAGAATTATACCATTCTCCTGAAGGCGAAAGTTCAGAATTACACTAATATAGTGAAAATGACTCTTCAGAACTATACAGAGAGCCTGAATGGAACAATCCAGAATTACACAAAGCTATTGAATGTTACAGTCCAGAAGTATACAAAGATCCTGAATGCGACAATCCAGAATTATACGAAGATTATTAAAGTGGCAGTGAAGAACTATACCTTGATTCTGGGAGGTCACTACGAACGTATCTACAAGAGTCACCTCGCCCCATTATATGGAAATTACACCATGCTGGTTAAAAAGTACAGAGCCATTGCTGAACGCTACATCAATCGTTATAAGAATGTGACCTTGAAAGAAGTTATTGCCATTGCTCGTAACTGGACAACAGAAAAAGTGAATCTTACCAGTGTGTGGATAAACAGGACTTTGGAACGCGGCATGAGGCGTTGCAGAAACGAATTGGAAAGATGCATGAAGTACTATAGAGAACAACTGAAGCCTTTGTACTACAGCAAAGTCCTACCATTCTATAAAAACAGTATTGTACCGATGTACTACGACTGCAGCAAGCTAGTAAAAGACCTGAAGAAGAACATCACCGAGAAGGCACTCGAGTTGAGAGAGAGGGCACTCGTTTTGAAAGAGAAAGCACTCGAGCGTGCAAATGACCTGAAAGTCCGTGCGTTCGACATGTCGAGTCAAGCAGTCCAAATGACACTTGACAGCAAGCCATATGCCATGCTTCGCAAGTTCGGCAAAATGACAATGCGCGAGTCCATCCTTGAGGGACGTGCTTTATGTATCCGTGCCTGCAACTTCACGTTGAACTTGACTCGCCTGGCTATGAACGTGACGCTGGAGAAGTTTAACAACACTAAGCTGCTGCTGATCCGTGTCTTGAATACATCACTACTGGCTTTAAATACAACCCTGGACAATTCCAAACCCGTCATTAGCTTCCTAAACGCAACGCGTGTGGAGGTCATAAAGACGGCAATCTTCATCAGCAAGTACTATGGATTCGAGGATGCTGTCAAAGAGCGAGTACGCAGAAGTTTTGACATCACCAAGAACATTACAATGGCAGTTGTCAATAAGCATGGTCCTCGGTTGCTCAAAGAATTGGCAATGAAGACTTCGGAATTCGTCAACACTACCATGGGATATGTCAATCGCACCGTTGGATACCTCAACGTCACCCTCATCAAGGTAACACAGAGATTTAACAAGACCGTCCACAATGTCCGTTTGCTCATCAACAAAAAGTTCTTGGATGCCCGTGATGCCATGAACAGAACCATCCAAACTGTCCGCACTGCTGTCAACAACACAATCCAGACTATCCGCATTGCTGTCAACAAAACAATCCACACTGTCCACATTGCTGTCAACAAAACAGTCCATACTGTCCACATTGCTGTCAACAAAACAGTCCATATTGTCCGTATTGCTGTCAACAAAACCATCAGCAAAGCTCGTATCTCAATCCATAATGCTGGTATCACAATTCGCAATGCTCGTATTGCCATCAACAAAACCATCATTGATCTCCGTGCTGCTATTCCCAAGTACATCCAAGTGACAGACGAGGGCATTACTCTTGTTTTCCCACACCCAAGACCCTTTGATGGAAGTATCAAGTCGTTTGCCTTAGCCTCGGTGGAAAGAGTGAAAATCCTCAAACAAGACGCTCTTGAGAAGATGGAGTCATTGAAACAGGAAGCTGTAATCAAGATGAAGTCTCTAAAACGCGAGGCTATAATGAAGTTTAAGTCCATGAAACAGGAAGCCCTAGAAAAAATGGAATTATTGAAAGGCAAAGCCCTGGAGAAGATGGAAACGTTAAAAGTCAAAGCTTTGGAGAAGATGGAAGAGTTGAAGGCTAAAGCGTTGGAGAAGATGGAAAAGTGGAAAAAAGAAGCTCTGGAGATGATGAAGTCGCTGAAACGGCAAGCTGTGGTAAAGATAGAGGCATTGAAACAGAATGCAATCGAGACATTTGACGAAGTGAAGGCAAAAGCAATCGAAATCTTTGATGAAGTTAAGGCCAAAGCAAAGATGATGTCTATCCGCGTCAGGACTATCGGCAAAGCGTGGGTTGCAGTAGCTGTAAACAAAACAGTCTTCTATCGTCAGAAGACGTATGGCTTTGTAATGAAGTTTTACAACCTGACAAGGAATCATAATCTCACTGGCAAGTACATCAACACAACTCTCCATTACTTGAACATCACCAAGGACTTAGTTGTCTTCTACCGCAACCAGACACAAGGATTCCTGATTAACGCATACAACCTGACGAGGAACCACCCTCTTACCAAGAAGTACGTCAACATCACTCTTCACTACTTGAATATGACGAAGGATCTCGCAATTGCCTATCGCCAGAAGACTGGTAGGTTCGTAAGAAGTGGTTACAGACATATCAAGAATCACCCCGTTGTTGTACGGTATGTTAACATGACTATCCATTGCTTCAACGTCACCAAGAACTTTGTCAAAGGTTTGAACATGACGCACCTAAAAAACGTCACCAACAAGTACCTGTCTAGAGCGTTGAACTTGTCTCGTCACTGTTACAACGTTACCAACAGATACCTGTCTCGAGCTTTGAACATGTCACGTCACTGTTACAACGTTACCAACAGATATCTATCTCGTGCCTTGAATCTGTCACGCCACTATTCCAATGTCACCAAAAGATACCTCTCTAATGCTTTAAACCTGTCTCGCCACTGGTACGGTGTTTGTGTGAACAAAACACTCAATATATCTATTGAAGTGTACAAAGTCGCCGAGAATGTCACACTGGATATTTACAACTCAAGCTGTCTGGGAGAGGCGATGGGTAAAGCCAAGAACTACTCCAAAATTGCTATCAACATCACCATTAAGCTCTACCTAAAGGCACTCAGTCACAGCGGCAACGTTTCAACGATAGCTTTGAACAAGACCCTCAGACTATATCGAGATGCGCTGTTGAAATGCAGGAACTACACAACAATCGCTTTGAACAGGACCCTCGAGCTCTACCAACGTATTTACAACAAAACTATACTGGTTGTTTACAACACTACTATGATGAAAAAGTATCTTCCGATAGCTTTGAACCTTTCTCGTCAGTGGTGCAGTATTGGTTTTAATGCCACCAGGAACTTCACCGTTCAGGCGTACAAAGTAGCTGCGAACGTCACTCTCGATATCTACAACTCAACCAGCCTGGGAGAAGCCCTGGGCAAAACCAGAAACTACTCAGTGATTGCCTTTAACAAGACCTTAAAGCTCTGCCGTATTGCCTTGAACAAGAGCTTCAAGCTCAGCCATCATCTTTACAACAAAACCATGTTGATTGTTAAGAACACGACCGTGGTGAAGAGGTATCTTCCAATAGCCCGCCAGTGGTGCGTTCTTGGGTTCAACACCACCAGGAATATGACCGTCCAGGCGTTCAAGATGGTAAAGGGGTATCTTCCAGTAGCCCGCCAGTGGTGCGTTTTTGGCTTTAATACCACCAGGAACTTCACCGTCCAGGCATTCAAGGGAGTTGCCAACGTTACTCTGGATATCTACAACTCAACCTGTCTTGGAGAAGCACTGGGAAAGACCAGGAACTACTCAATGATTGCCTTTAACAAAACCCTCAAGCTCTGCCGTATTGCCCTAAACAAGAGCTTCAAGCTCGGCCATCATCTTTACAACAAAACCATGCTGATTGTTAAGAACACGACGGCGGTGAAGAAGTATCTTCCAATAGCCCGCCAGTGGTGCGTTCGTGGCTTCAATACCACTAGGAATTTGACCGTCCAGGCGTACAATATGGCGAAGATGCATCTTCCAATAATCCGCCAGTGGTGCTATTTTGGCTTTAATACCACTCGAAACTTCACCGTTCAGGCATTCAAGGCAATTGGAAACGTTACTCTAGATATCTACAATTCAACCTGTCTCGGAGAAGCACTGGGTAAAACCAGGAACTACTCAATGATTGCTTTTAACAGGACCTTCAGGCTTTGCCGTCAAATTTACAACAAAACCATGTTCATTGTTAGGAACACGACCATGGTGAGAAAGTACCTTCCAATGGCCCGCCAGTGGTGCGTTTTTGGCTTTAACGTCTCAAGGAACTTCACTGTTGAAGCGTACGAGGTAGCCGCCAATGTTAGTCTTGATATCTACAACTCGACTTGTCTACTCGAGGCGTTGGGTAAGACCAGAAACTACTCCAAGATAGCTTTCAACGAGACCCTCAAACTGTATAGGAGAGCATTGAATCTAACCAGGAACTTCACGATAACAGCTTTAAATAAGACTGTTCATTGTTACCAAGAAGCATTAGCTAAGGCCAGGAACTACTCGATGATCGCTTTCAACAGGACCATCCAGCTTTGTCAACGCCTACAGAATAAGACACTGAGCATTGTTTACAACTCTACCCTAATCAAGAAATGCGTTCCAATGGCTTTGAACTTCTCTCGTCATACAATGAGGATGGTTTACAACAGTACTTTGCTCAAGAAATACCTTCCGATAGCTTTAAACGTCTCCCGTCAGACCCTAAGAAAGCTTTACAACTGTACTTCGGTCACGAAGTATCTTCCAGTAGCTTTGAACTTTTCTCGTCAGACCATAAGTAGCGTTTACAACTGTAATATGGTCAAGAAATATATTCCAATGGCTTGGAACATATCTCGTCAGACCATAAGGATGGTTTACAACTGTACTGCCAATAAATATCTTCCAATGGCTTTGAACTTCTCACGTCATGCCGTCGGGATGGTTTACAATTGTACTACCAAGAGATACTTTCCAATGGCTCTGAACTTCTCTCGTCATGCCATGACGATGGTCTACAACAGTACCATGGTCAAGGAATATATCCCAACGGCTTTGAATGTCTCTCGTCAATGGTGCATTTTTGGATTCAACGCTACACGAAATTTCACTGTCCATGTGTATGAAGTCGCGCTGAATGTCACTCTTGATATGTGCAATTCCACCAGTTTGCCACAAGCTTGGAGTAAGGCCAGAAACTACTCTCGAATTGCCTTCAATCAGACGATGAAGATCTGTCTTAAGCTGTATCGTGGAGTTTACAACATGACTTTGGAGAGATGCGCTGAGCTTCGCAACTACTCCATAGCGCTCTACAAGAAGATTCGTGAACACGAAACAACTGTGAAGTACATTGACCATGCTCGCTCCTATGTCGAACACTCCAAGAAGATGATACATACGCGCGTTCGAACCCTGCACGGAGCTAAACGGTACATGCAGAAGAGGATTAACCACCAAGTGTCGCGAATGTCCCACTTGCTGAACCCTATGAACTGGATCCCACCATTTAACAGTAAGTTTATTCCGAACATCGTTTTAAACTGATCAGAAGAAATAAGAAAACAAAGTTGTAGCAATTTGACAGTGTTTTTTAAAGTAGTTGATGCGACTACGGCAAGTTTCATTAGCAATTCCACAGAGCCACAACCTACAGTAGCCAAAGAGTGTAATAAAGCAAGTGTTGATTGGCTGAGAAGAGACTTCTCCCGCTCTGATTGGTTATAACGTGTCGACTACCTTAAAAGGTGTTCAAGAACGCTCTGTTAACGATGTTGCGATTTTCATTTTCCACAGGCACGGCCATGATCTTTGGCGGGCCTCATGTGTACACCTTTGATGGAACCTACTACACCTTCCCTGGTTATCAGAAGTCCGGATGTATGTACGTCCTAGCCAGAGATGTCCGTGACAACAAGTTCACCATCCTGAGTCAGGAGACCGCCATCATCGTAGTCACGGAGGACTCGAGCGTGAAAATCCACCAAGACGGCAGAGTAGAGACAATCGTAAAGGTTACCTCGTCTGGCAAGAAGCTCTCCGACGGTTACCACAGTGAGTTGCCTGTCGAGACCTTCAACACGACGATCCAGCGAGAGGGTTCCTTTATAGTGCTTCGACACGATTTGGGCTTGGAGATCATCTGCGATGTCGAACATTTCTTGTGTACTTTCAACATCGCCAGGTGGTACCATGGACGAATGGCAGGTAAGACTTAACAATCAATTCAATCTTGAGTGAAGAAGCGAGGAATACAGACTTATTCGAAAAAAGTGCAGACCTTAGCCAAAACGGAAATTGTTATCAATTCTTTAAACTTACGTTGTAAGAAATTTTTTAAGATCAGTGAAGAAAACTAAAATTAGTCCTTGACATCAGGACCGAAATAGGCTTAAGTATCCCCATGATGTGCTTTCAACCATCGCTATACAAAAGTATCACCTTTGAATGTTTCCCGTTGGTTGGGTTAAGGGTTTATAGGGATAATAGATTATACATCATCAATTCTCCCAGTTTGTATTATAGAATAGTATGGAGGCCAGTAATGAAAATTTGAATATTGACATCAGGGCTTACAGGAAATCTGTCTTATTCTAAATTGATCCTATGAGAAAACGTATACATCAATTAGTTTATTTGTTGGACTTCATTAACTTGTTCTTAGAGGGAAACCTAAGGCAAATCCCGCGTACAATTCCTACATTCTCGTGTACGTTGTTCCTGTAGGTCTTCTCGGAACCAACAACAACGAGTTCCATGACGAGATGATGACGAGCTACAACACCCCAACCTCCAGATTGACCGAGTTTGTGAACTCTTGGGAAGTCACTCGTGATCCAGAATGCAAAGTCTCTACACTTCAGAAGGAGAAACCCAAGTGCAAGGAGAGTACCTACATCCAGCGCTGTCGAGCATTGTTCAAAGACAAGAAATCTCCACTCAGTCACTTTTCTTCAGTCGTTGACCCTGAGCCCTTCGTCAAGGCCTGTGAGCTTGACTACAAGGAATGTGATACCAGCACGCCTAAGGACATGAAGCATTGTAACACAACTGCTGCTTACATCGAGCTCGTCAGACTGCAAGGAGTATGGGCTGAATATCTGCCTGAGTGTGGTAAGTGTTAATGATTTTAATCTTAGTTATTACCTCGACTTCCGAAAACGTATTTTTGAGATTTAAACCCTTAAATTTAGTTCAAGGAAAGAAGCAGTCTTGATTTATGTACAAATGGTAGGTTTCAATAAAGTACAGTAAAGAAACACTAGAGCTGTCCGCGAACAGCGCAACAACCTGGTGAATGGCTTGTAACTGATGCATCAAAAAAACCTGAATGATGAACGTGTCGTCAATCAAAGTTGAGTCTCACCACAGCAGCAATAATAAAAAGAACAACATAAGGAAGGATTCAAAAAGTCACTCAGTCTTTTTTTTGGTAATTGCCTATAGGTCGTTGCGGTGGCAAACAGATCGGTCATAGATGGTTCCAAAAGGCAGACAAAGCGGTAGATGTTGTCATTCTGGTGCACGAGACCTCGATCTTGAAGAGCTATGCAGAGAAGCTTCCAATGTTCCTGACCAGTTTAACACAATCGCTTGATCCCAAGTTCTCATTCCGCTTCGGCGTCATGGGATTCGGTGGTCGCTTGTTACATGAACACCCGCACATCATAACACTTAACGGTCAGCTAATGAACGACTTGGACAGTGTGGAGCTTGCGTTTGAGCATCTCAAATTCGCTGGCGAGAACTCTGAGAATGACACTGGTGATGCTTTGGAAGCCATGGCAGCCGCTGCATACAGATATCCATTCAGACCTGGTGAGTGTTGTTAAGAAACGCGACGTTACCTCTTTTCGACGGCGCGTGATTCAAGGATAAGGAATATTTGCCATAAACTACTCTGAATCCAGGACGACACATCTGGCTACAATTTGCGTTGAATATATTTTAATTTCTAACTGATGCATAATTATTCTCATTTTTGTTGTCGCTTCATTTCTCACCGGAAACAAACTTAATCTTCAACTTGAAAAGTACAAATGAAAAACATGCTAAGCAACGTTTGTTTCTTTACAAGGTGCTTCCAAGATATTCCTTCTGCTGACCAGCACAGACCGCAATCCATTGGTTAGTTTCACTTCTCTTGAGAGTATCAGCAACATGCTGGAAAGCAAGGACATCATTCTCAACGTCATCGGCAAGTACAGAAAATTCCGTGGCGAGGTGATCGGACAAAACTTCAGAGGAAACGTGTTCTATAGAAAGAAGCCTGAAATAGGAAGTGGAGCAGCTCCCCTACCAGAAGGCGGATACGTTTCCCTGATGAAAGCTACTAAAGGATCTGTCTTTGGTTTGCCATTCTTGGGTTCAGAAAATAAGGATAAATTTGGAGCTTTACAACAGGCCAGTGCAAGCGCGTGGAGAGAACAAATCAAGCGTGATCAGTACGTATGCAAGGAGTGTTTCTGTGCACGTGGTGACGCTGGTCAAGGCAAGACCATCTGCAAGAAGAACTCGTTCCACAACAGCTGCTGAGGAAAGCAGGGATGGTGAGTATCATAACGCACGAAAATATTTTCATGTAGAAACAGGGGAGATAAAAGGAGTGTAAACCCCAGAACAAGAAGTATCATTATTGCCCCAGGTACTCAGGCCAATCGGAGTGAGGACATGGTACTGAACGGATAATTTGGCGCAAAACAATATTACGTATCCGTTCTGGCGCTTGGGATAAGTTATGTTCTCCAACACGTGCCACCCGTTTCATGTTTTTTTCCCGCTCTTGTTGTCCGCTACTCTTTTTTCCCCGCGCTTTTTACCCGTTACAATTTTTCCCGCGCTTTTA
>CM042757.1:19883756-19908756 GCA_022496165.2 Catalaphyllia jardinei | reverse complement strand
ACCAGGGGAAGGCGAAGATGGAAAGAGTCGCGGCCCTGTCTTACCTTTACAAACACGAAGCACACCGGAATTTTGCCTCGTGCTTGATCTCGACGAGACACTTGTTCACTGCAGTCTTAACAAACTGGAAGATGCCAATTTGTCGTTTCCTGTTCTCTACCAAGACATCTGCTATCAAGTGTTTGTGCGAACTAGGCCGCATTTAAAGCGTTTCCTCGAGCGAGTGGCCAGCATGTTCGAGGTTATCCTTTTCACTGCCTCGAAGAAAGTCTACGCAGACAAGTTATTGAATATCTTGGATCCCGGGCGAAAATATTTTAGACATCGTCTCTTCCGCGAGCACTGTGTTTGTGTACAGGGGAACTACATTAAAGATTTGAATATTCTCGGTAGGGACTTATCTAAGACAATGATTGTGGATAATTCACCTCAAGCGTTCGCTTACCAGATATTTAATGGCATTCCTATTGAAAGTTGGTTTGTCGATCAGGCCGATCGAGAGCTACTGGAACTTCTTCCATTCTTGGAGATGATTGCAACACGAAAAGACGACGTAAGACCGCATATTAGAGATAGGTTCAGGATGCACGAGCTTGCTGGGTTTACAGTTGTGTAGTTCATGGATTTTAAACGTGAATTTTAAACACAGGTGAAACTTTCTGACTAATAAAATTTAGTGTATCCATAAAAAACTTAAGTCTCGAACAACCTTGAACCTTTTAATGGTTTTCGAAATTTGTAGTCTCGTAAGGACTTCTTTTTACATATTTTTACCCTTTCTAGAGGGATCATAATTTTATTAATCGTGACGACTTCAGTATATAGTGAAAGATTTTTAGGAGTATCAAAAATATTGAGTGTCATGTTATATATATACCGTATGAGATCGTGCGAGACCGCTATGATAGGCGAGATAAATATCAGAGTTTAACACTTTTAAGAGCTTTCTTAAAATGTTTTTATATAGAAACCCTGATTCACGTTTAGATGAAGACCTCACGAAATCTCTCTTGCATGTTGGAACATTTCGCGTTGTACCACCAATGTAATCAGTCATGTAAGTTTGTTTCTTCTAACACATTCTCCACAATTTTAGCAAACAAAATTTAAATTGTAAAGATTTTTATGAAAACATATGTAAACATGTAGTGCACTTACATCTATCTATATATATGTATATGGTCGGAGGCTAAGTAAAGCAGTTCTAACTAGTTTTTATTTGTACAGTATTAGAGCTGCTTGTTAAAGATCTCCAATGTTCTACGACATTTTTTTAATACTATTCAAAATGTATTATAATTATTTGGGTGTACGCATGGTTAAATTATTCCAACTTTTCATTTTAAAAGTTGATAACTTTGAGGTTACATATGTGGCTCCTGTATTAAGAAAACTATAAATATTTTTAACAAATTTTTACTGGGTAGGTTTTTACCCGTTCAATCACTGGTTTCTGAAATGTAGCACTGTTTATACCTAATGGGAAAGTAATATTTGAGTGTATTGTTTATATCTTACTACATTTGAAAATGATATGTTATATACTGTATCTAAGTAACCAATTTCTCCATGGTGATTAATTCTGTGTCAAATTTAAACTACAATGGCTTTCACTTTCAAGAAAGAAGTCCAAAAATAATGGACAATGGATTTATGAAAGTAGAATAGCATAGTGGTTTAATTTATAACCTTGAAAGATTAAATTTATCAGAGTGAAAAAGGTCAGATTTTACAAAATTAAAAAATTTGTATCATTTTGATTTCAATCAGCAAATTATGACTTCTTTGTTCTAGTATTGCTTAATTGTAATCCATAACTCTGTGAGGTTTTCAGTAGTCAAATGAAATAATGTCTTACATGCAAGCTGCAAAATTATTTCTATACCATAGTCTTGTTTAATTCTTATAATACTTATATTTTTAATTTTGGCAGGGCATTATTATTGATATGATCCATTACTAATAAATAAAAATGATCCTCAAAGACCATAACATGACTATTAGCAACTTGTGTCTCTTAAAGTAAATTAAGTTTGTCCACTCTAGACTGCTTTGCATGCACAAGTCTTAAAACCTGCTGCTTCATGGCAAAATGGTTGGAATGTATGTTTATTACTAATTTACTATGGTTAACCTTGAAGACCTTTCCTTCATCTTTGGTTTGCTGAAGCCTGGGTGTACATTGTATTATTTATTTAATGAATCCAGTGTTTTTAAATTACATTATTTTGGTTCATGATGTTGCCAATTTGTGGCCTTCAAACTTAAATATGTTAAAGTAATATTTTGTTTGTAAGTACAGTATTCTTACTTTAAATGAACCAAATGAAATGCATGCTATGTATTACAGATAAGCACTAAGGATTGGTTTAAGTGTTTTTTTTTCAAAAGTAATATGCATCTCACAGAACTTTAACAAAATTAATTTCACGGTCTTCATATTTTTTACAAATTATTATGCTCTCTTGTGCTCATGATATATTTTTTAAAACTAAGGAAGTCTCAGACTTGGAGAAGGAAGGGAGATTTGATTGGAAAACTCTTGGAAAGTTTCAAATATCTTATTTACTGTATCAGCTTTAATGATCAAATTTTAATGCTTGGTGGCTCCTGTTTTACATTAAGTAACTTTCACCCTCTCTTCTTTTCTTCACATTTCATGACAAAAAAATCAGGAAACTTAACCCCATTGTGTCTGGCATACAAAATATAATGTCTTTCAAATGTGGTTTTGGTTGATAATTGAGCAATGTTTCATTCAGACCTTTTAATATAGTTTAGCCATTACCCACTACTGTTCAAGATATTCAAATACCCCATATGACAGGTTTTTTCTCCTAACCCACTCTCTATTCTTCATTTTTGAAACCCCTACTGTTTGGCCAACCCAGGGAGTGCATGTATTCCCACTTGTTTCAATGGGGGAGTTAGTCTCCCACCGACTTAGACATATTAAAAACTGGCACTATTGCTGCCATTTTAGTATGTAAAACAAGAAGCCGATTTTATTAAAAATGCCAGGCTTACAAACTCAGATAAATCCAGTATGTGACAGCTTTGAGTGTAGTTAAATTCACCTGGCCCCAGTTGTTCAAAGGCTGGATAATGCTGTCCACCGGATAAATCGCTATCCAGTGGATAATTAAGTGGTAACAAAACAAACCACACTAACCGGTGGATAGCGTTATCCACCTTTCAAACAACCCGAGCCTGGTGGAGAAACCAGTCAATTGCAAGTAGCCTCAAATGTCAGTCTTCTCTTGCCCTCAATCTAATTCCTGTGTGAGTGAGTGGTTCAGATCACGGTATTTTTTGTCATTCCTCCTGTGGGTACACATTTACACACAAATAATAGGCCCTTGATGTTATGGATGAACTTGCCAGTAGTTGATAAAATTCAACCATAAAGTAGCAAGTCTGTTCTGGGTGTGAAGATCAAGGCTACAGGTGAATTAAAACAATGATAGGCCTTAAAATGCAATGTAACTGGTTCATTTTATGGGCGTCAGTGGCAGATCTAGGGGAGGGGCCTGCCCCCCTTATTTTGGGTAAAAAAAAGAAGAAATGACTGAAGGGAAAAAGGCCAACAGGGCAAGGAACTCAAGACTGCCCCCCCCTCCCACCCCCCTTAGCTCAAGATCTGGATCCGCCACTGGGCGTGACACTTTCTGTAAATCCAGAATATTGACTATGGGACTTCTGTAAACCTCTATAAACATTCACTAGAGATCATTAAAAACCCCTCAAGGGTAATAGTAGATTAAAGAAAGTCAGTCCCTCCATTCCTGGTAATGATTTTGTCATGACAATACTTGGTAGCACCCTCCCCTCCCCCATCACTACCTACCTCACTCTACATGTTTTTTTCAAACATTGCAGTGTTCTTGCACCATAAGGAAACAATAACAAAATAGCGATTTTCAGGTGCTCGGAATACATTTCTTCCGCCAACCCTGTAAAATTTCTGCTCTTGCAGCTCCTTGCAGTACTGCAGAGGACTGGTAACTAAACTATTTTGAGCCTGCCAATCGTAGAGGTCATCGGTAGCCTGCATGGAAGGATGCTTGTGCATAGAGATCAAAGATGGCGGCGGAAGTTTGACAGGTCGGGTTCAGAGCGATTAAGAGAACATTTCGTCATGGAGTATGGATAAAAAATAAACCACATCAAAGATTCTGCCTTAGAATTAAGGAAGATGAACTTCAGCGAAGAGGAACTTCAGGCGTTACTGTTTCAATGCGAACAGGCAAGTTCACGGGTTGATGTACCTTTTAGAAATTTGCGGTCGAGATTAGAAGTTTTCAAACTCAATCTGTTTAGAATGCAAGCTTACTCATCTTCTGCGCCTAATTCTTTGTGTTGTTAACGATAAAAATAACTCCACAAATATACAATCAAAAATATTTTATTATGCTCTGAGTGCAGGGAATTATTTTATTTTCAAGGCTGCTGCCTAACAGGAGCCCAGCAGCCTGGGGCACCCAAGAAAATGCTTTGGGCACCTAAGTTTTTTGCAGCAGCTCCTAAAACATTACCTGTTGGGCTCATAACTTCTTGGCTTTTGCCCTTTTGGGCTCCTTGAAATATTTGTTAGGCAACGGTCTTGATTTTAATCCACAAAGTTATGTTGGTATCTGCAGTTAGTTTTCAAAATACCCCTTTCCTTTCTCTCTGCTTTTTTTGACAGTGGCATTAGTGCAAAGCTAATTCAAGCCTGAATTTTTTTCAGGCTTAATTTCACAACTGCTTCAGTGAACCCGTACTGTTACACAGCCAGAAAATATCCACATCTTATTACTTTTGCTACCAAAGTACAATTCTTTTTCCTTTTCAAATGTTCAAGTACATTTTTCTTGGTGGTTTTAGGGAGAAGGTAAATTGGACATGTATGGGTCTTTTTCAGCATCAACGATATAAAAGGGGGTTATTTTTTCACACCTCTGAAATTTTCATTCATTTCATACCCATGCAAAAGATGAGTGTAATGTTCAGAATGTCACACACGTGGGAAAAAAAGTTTGAGTCCCAGATGGGATTCAAACTCATGATCTCCAACATACATGTTCGCTCTACTGCTTGAGTGTTCTCACCTCTGAACTGCAGAGAAACTCATGGTCAGCCAAGCCATGTTTGCTGAATTCAGTAATCTTTTCATATTGAGATACAGTAGCAACCTTGTTAGTGTCATCATCAGTTGACCAGAAAAATCTGGCCTTATTAATGTGGTTGTGGTATTAATAAAATATTGCTGACTGAGTTTTTGTTTGGGCCAGAATAACGTGGCCATGGTAATGAGTTGGCCATATTAACAGGATAGCTGTTAGGTGGATTTTTACTATACTTACATTTTGAACTATTTTTTGCAAGTTTTACCTTGTACACATACAGGTAATTATGGTTTAGAAAACATCAGTATAAGTTCATAAATAACAAGATTTTGTGGTTATAAAAGGTCTAAAAATTAAGGTTGAAATATTCAGGAATAATTTATTCTTGATTTGCAGATTAAGGAGAGACATGTGAATTGTTTTATTTGACATCCTTTGGATGTATTTTTATTATTACTGGCAGGCATTATTTACACTGTACAGTGGACAAGATCACGCAAGCAGAGACACTGCTCACAAATGGTTACTAACTACACAGAAATCACAACATGCTTGGCAACTGTGTTGGCGACTCATGCAAAGTGACAAGGTGTGAATTTTTTTGCAAACTTAGAGTTTTAATAGGCCATTCTAGAAATACCATCAATACGATAAAATCCTTTTTGAGCATTATTTATTGGTACTCAGTGTGCCTACAGACATTGAAAAAAAATATGACATAGTTAAATTAAAAAGTTTACAAAATAAAAATATTAATTTTAGTTTATGCTTGCTAGAATTAGGACTAGAAACAAGACAAGCTTTTTTTTGAAAAACTAAGCCATATAAATGGATGATCACCTTGTAAATTTTCGTAATTCTAGTAATAAATATTAGAATTAAAAAAAGTAGACATAAGTGACATCAACATTCAATCCTTCAGGTGGACCAGCACACCAGTGCTTATGTCTGGCCTCCATGGGATAAAATGATTTGGACTGTTTCTACCCCCTCCCCCCTTGAATAGGATACTACACCTCCTCTCCCAGTCTTACATTTGCCAGAGTCTTTTTATTGTATATATTTGATTGTAGAGAAGGGGGTAAACAAATTTTTCTAAGACAAGTGTGCCACATGAATTTTATTGTACATTTTTATTGGTAAATGATTGTTTCTCTTGTCTTTTTTAAGCCTCCTGAAATTCAGTTTTTTGGTGCCTCGATGCTTCACTTCAAGATTTCTAAGAATTGGTAAGTGCATTTAAATCAAATATTTGATCAGTTAAAAATCATTTATCTCTTTTAGGTAGATGTATAATGAGCTTGAAAGTTTCATCTCTATAGCAACTCCAACCCAGGGTGAAAACCCTTGACAGCTTTGATGTTTTGATAGGCCCCAAACTGGTTCTCGTTCTGTGTACGTGAAGTGAAACCCTAAAAAATACTTAGGCAATTCTAAGGAAACTGGCTTTAGCCTGAGACCACTGAAAAAGTGGAAAGTGAGTGAAGTTTAGGGTAAAAGTATCTGAATGTTATATAGAAGGTCATGCTGGAACATTGGTATGGTTCTGTTGAAAGAAACAACAAAAGTAGCTTGTGTCATTACACAGTTGTCTATATCTTTTTAATAACATCTTGTTGAAATACAGGGGTGAGCTGCAAGAGGAACATTACAATGATCTGCGGTCAGAACTTTTCAAGCACATCTTCATGCTTTCATCTGGTCCAAGAATTGTTCTGACAAGACTTTGCGTTGCAGTGAGTATTTCTAATAATAAAAGGTTTCTTAAAACACTTTAGAATAAAAATGAGCGATATAAAAATAGAACGACGTTTCGATGACTCCATGTCATCGTTATCAAGTTCGAAGTACATGAAAGAATTAATTGCATATACAGTGGTAATAGTGTGAAAATATGTACAGAATTAAAAATTAAAAATTAAAAAATAAAGGGCGTAGGGAATCAAAAAAAGGTATACAAATATTCAATTGGTATGTAAAAAGTTTGGCACGGATTGAATCCGATTGCACGTTGAGTTTTGGTTTTATGTTCCTAATGAACAGCATCTCATAGATTAGACAATCGGCATTTCTTTATGTTCGGCGATGCGTCCCGACACCTCTTTCAACGCATCGCCGAACATAAACATTCTTCTATTGGTAAACACTTGAAAGAAGAACACAGGCTGCAACCAACCAATCTAAAAGACCAATTTACAGTTCTAAAGAAATGCTGCACAAAGTTTGGTTGTCTAATCTATGAGATTCTGTTCATTAGGAACACAAAACCAAAACTCAACACACAATCAGATTCAATCCGTGCCAAACTTTTTACATAATCTATGAATATTGGTATACTTTTTTTTTGATTCCCTACGCTTTCCCTACGCTTTTTATTTTTTAATTCCGTACATATTTTCACACTATTAGCACTATATATGCAATTAATTCTTTCATGTACTTCGAACTTGATAATGATGACATGGAGTCATCGAAACGTCGTTCTATTTTTATATCACTCATTTTTATTTAAAGTGAGTATTTCAGAAAAATTATTTGTTCACTGAACCTATAGTAAGTGGAATCTTCCTGAAAGCAGATTAAGTCTTCATGGTCTTTTTCTGTCTTCGCCCTGTGAGTCAAAATACATTTAGTGCACACTCGAGGAGTTAATCCCTGTTTGTGATACTTCTTCCAAGTCTCTTCTAGTTATTTATTACACTTAAATTCTCTGCAAAAGAACACTCGGGTAATACCATCAGTTTGCCTTGAGCATCTACATGTAGGCCATTTTACTAGGTTCATAAGTCACGTCCTGTTAACTGCTAGGATCAGTGCTCAATGTACAGTAGAGAGCATCATGTGTGTTCTGAATGGAAGATGGTAAATTTGCAGCTCGGTGAAGAAATGATAACTGAAGAAGAAATGTTACCATGTGCATGGGACAAAGAAAAAATATGAGTCCCCACAAGGATGTCATACATGTAGCATTATTAATCTGATGATTATTTCCTAAATGTGTGCCACCAGGAGTCCATTATTTTAATTCCTGTGGTACAAAGCTATTTTGGCAAAAATGTCCTGAATCTTCTTTTGCTACAGCTTGTTTCATTTGCTCTCCACTCCATGCCAGAACATTGGTCGAATGCAGTAAGTGACATCATAACCACACTCCAAAATGCAAGAAACTCATCGCAGGTGAAGTTCTGATATGATAAACATTTGTTAGTGCTTGTAAAAGGGGGCATAAGGTGGATCTGAAAACCACAAAACCATGTACATGTAGAAAAACGTAAAAAACCTGCAATACCGCATCAAAATTTACCAAAATACCTCAACCGTAGTTACAATAATAATATTGTACAAGATCCTGTCATAAGTACTTCAGGCTGGCCATTCCATTAGAAATACTAACAACCTTTTTTATTTAGTCAATCCTTTGCATGATTATTTTCGTAAAAATACGTCAAAATGCTATAGTTTTTAAGCATCACCGCAGACCCTTTGCGGCCCCCACTTTATGTGGTACAAAATTAATAAAATGTTCTCACACACCACTGGTAGCTATGCCAGACTGACTGACACACCCTGACTGTAACTGCAAACTCAACAAAATAGGATACAGGCACTGATAATTTTGAAATAACACAAATGGCTGGGTGAGTGTGAAAAGGAAAAAAACAAAATGGTGGGTGAAACAAAAACACTTGCCAGCTTAAGATCGCATGACCTATTTCCAGTCCCCAGTCTGTGGTTCATAACAAAAAACATTTTTCATTTATTTCATTCCACTCCAGGGTTTGAGCTAGGATTTGATCACTGGGGGACAATTCGTCCCCTTGCCTAAAATTTTGGGGGACATTTTTTTTAGTGGGACAAACAAATTAATTACTATTCAACATTTTTTTTACATTCACACAGGCAAGCCAACAAAAACATTTTTTCACCTGATCCTTGTGTTACAAGAAAGTGATACAAACAAGAAAAGTATTTAGCTAGGTTTTTGGTGCAAAGGGGTTAGTCTTAGATTCCCAACAAAAATAGCAGAACATTGCCTCTTCATAGTGCAACCATGTGTGATCTTGCAGCCAAGTTTTCTGGAAAGTTTGTGATTTTTCGGTTTCTTTTGATCCTCATCCATTTCTTCCTGATTAATACACTGGCGGTGTTCATCTTCCATATCATTTTTCTTTGATTCAGTCTGACTTCGATTTGAAGCGAAAAAGCTCTCTATTGTTCGAAAACATTTTCGATGTGGCATATTGAAGATTGTCAGGTGCGTTCACCACGTGTGGTTGGGCATGAGATGTACGTGTTCAGTAGAGCGTCACTCAAAGGTGACTTCAGAACAAACTTTAAATGGACAACGTGCGATAAAATACACTTTCCATGTTCTGTTTTAGCTTGCGATTTCTGTACTGAACTAAATCTCTTTATGTGTGCTTCCTTGCAAGTTCTTTCCCTAGATTTTGAAGGGGACAAATTGTTGGGACAATTTTGATTACAGTGCGGGATTGGTGCAATGGCGCGGCCTGGCTCAAACCCTGTCACTCAGCCAGTGAAAATTACAGTATGCATGTGCACATACATGTATTACGGTCAAAACAGGTCAATTGTTCCTCTTATGAGTGGATTGGTAAGTTTATTATTGCAAATTTGATTTCAGTAATCATTTCAATAATCTGTTCATTGGATGACTAATGGAAACTTCAAATCAAGCCTCAGTTCAAAACTTGAATTTCGTTTGGAATATTGCTGGCTTCTGGTGCCAGGCCGGCATGAGAATTTCACGGGTTTTCTGATTTGCATAAGCAACATTACCTTTCTGTAATCTAACCAGTATCCTGAAACTTGAAACAATTTATATTGGTTGGACAGAGAAATGAATTTAAAAGGAAAGGCAAATCATGCTTGTTAGCGACCTTGACAGATTATGCAAATTGCTACACCTGTCAAATTCTTATGCCAGCCTAGCACCAGAGGTGAGAAATAATCCAATCAAAATTCGAGTTTTGAACTCAGGCTTTATTTGAATTTTGCACTATTCATCCAACAACCAGATTATTGAAATGATTCCTGAAATCAAATTTGCAATAATGAAATTATTAAACCACTCGTGAGAGGAACGCTTGACCTGTTTTGACTGTAAGTTATTCAGTAATAGGACATTTCAAAATTAAACTTGAAATTCCTTTTGTCATAGATTAGAGTTTTGTCACTTAAGGTAATTTTTTTAAAACTACAAATGAACATAACTCTATGTTTACCTTCTTCCAGACTGGTGTTTGGCCTATGGTCATGCTTGAGGTCCTTACGGTACTACCAGAGGAGGTTTGTGCTTGAAAACATACTTATTGTTCTCACTGATAAGGTGAAACAGATTCTCTATTGCTGCATGGAATTTAGGTTATGTTAGTCCCTTCATTAACAACAGAAGCAGTGAAAGATCACAAAAGTATGCCATAAATACACAAGGTTATTTCCCATTATAAAAAAGTACAGTGAAGAGTGAAAATTTGAAATCTGTTTGAAGCTCATGTGGTTTTACTATTTTGATCTAAGTTTATGTGTTTAAAAAGTTAACATACATTGCATATACTAACGAGCAATGTACATCATGTAAACTAAAAGTTTGCTTTTAATTAACAGTTTCATTCTGAAGAGTTTGTCCCAGGACGAAGGGTAACTCTGAGAGGTGAACTGCAGGCTGGAGTCTCACAAGGTACATGTTGTTAGTGACTGTTTTGTTAGTTATTTATTGTTTTAAAAAGCCCTTTTACCTAGATTTTTACTTACGGAATTTACCTTAATTTTATTACCCTGGTTTGATTGTAAGCTTTTGTGCTAATATCACAACAGTCTAATCAAAAACTAGTTATTCAATTTCTTTTTCTGTTTTTTTATTATAATAATTTCATTTGTGATTAGATCTTGATAGACTGGCCTGTCTAGACTAGCGCAAGCTATCTAGCCTGTATCAAGTGTTCCTTTACAAAGAGCTTTTCTGCATTCTGACTTGTGTAAAATAGAGTAAGAGTACTACGTACTGGAACGCTTGCTACATAGGCTACTAGCTATCCACAGGCCAGTCTTACAGTAACTGTAGAAATGTAAATTGGGACCAAAAAAAGATTCATTGATTGATTGGTACATGTAATAAAAGTAATTTTGAACTTACCAACCAATTTTTGGTTTATTTACATATTGCTAATTTTATGGCCTTCTGTAGTTCTTCAAGTAATTCACCAGAATTTGTCATCATCACAGCCAATCCAAGTGCGACAACAGGTACTGTCGGTTACAAAAAAGTATTAACTACAACAGATTTGCTGTTGCATATAAGCATAAACTGGACCAAAGTCTTAAGTGTCGCATAATTTTAGTCTGAGAACCTGACCTTGATTGCTCTTGGTGAACTAGGAGCAATTCTGTTCCAATGCCTCCTACGGTATATGGAATACTGGTCTATCATAGGGCTGCATATATTCCCAGTATTATCTTTGTTGGTGCCATCTTATTCAAATGTCCTCGTGGTGGCCTCATGGTTAGTGCGCTTGTCTCTGGATCAAGTGGTCCAGGTTCGAGCCCTGGCCAAGGACATTGCGTTGTGTTCTTGGGCAAGACACTTAACTCCCCCAGTGCCTCTCTTTAGCCAGGTGAATAAATGGGTACCAGTGAATTTAATGCTGGGATAACCCTGTGATGGACTACATGTAGCATCCCGTCTAGGGGTGTAGAAATACTCCTAGTTGCTTCATGCTACATGTACAGAAACCGGGATATGCTTCAGCCTGATGGACCACTTGGCTCATGTGCATACATGTACTCTACCTTACCTTACCATCTGATTCATCAGAAGGAGTTGAGTGAGGCACTGTGAGTAGTTACCTGTCGAAGAACACAATGCAATGCAAGGCATGCACCTGGGATGAGAAGCTTTCTCCTTTGTAGCCACCACCCCCTGCCCTCGCTAAGAAGGGCTGGTACGAGTCATTTGGTAATGTTAACATTACATATATTTGTTTTAACACTTCCAAGGCGCTGAAATGTTTGAGTAGCTGGGTGCAGTTTGGAGTGACAATCACTGAGGTTGATGATGCCTTACCTCAGGTGTTTGAGTCAGTTCTCATTCCTGAGTTATTTGACACAAGTGTGGACTTGCTTGTTGAGGTGGCCACTCATCCATCTGGAACAAAGTAAGGGAATTCTTGTACTTTAAAAAAAACGATAAACATAGAGAAATTAGTTTAGTAGCTTACAGTCTTGTTAGGAAGTTACATGTACATGTACCTTATCAGTCTTGTTTAAATCACACTGTTTGAAGAGAAAAAATCACTGTACTCAGCCCATAATCCCGCTAGTTAGCACTTTGGCAGGTTCCTCAACCATTATTAGCAAAGTTCTGAGAAGCTCATCTTGCCTAAGAACACTGCTCATTCAAGTACTGTATTTTCTCAATTCAAATGCTGCCACAATGAGGAGTCAGCACATTTACATATGAATGTGTATTTATGTCTGTGTTCCAAGTCTTGGACCAAAGTATTTTAGCTGTTCGCTTCGTGCATCCATTTTTTGTAAATTAGGCTCTTCCCTCTTATTAAAACAGTTATTGGTGTCTGGTTTTACCAGGGTTACCATACCAGGCCACTGTTGTGGTAATAGCTAGCTCAAGTAGTACCTTGTTTATTTAATTTTTACAAGGTATCCCAGTCACATGTGGAAATTTGTCTCCAGTGTATTGAAGCTTGGTGAGACATTGAGGTCCGCTTTACAATCAGGAGACACAGTGAGTATATAATCTGTCTTAGAGCTTGATCTACAATGTATTCTAACTTGTTTCTTTGTTATCTTTGAGCTGATTTCCTGGGGTTTCCTTGAGGGCCAGGCACTGGGCAGATGTATCGGCTGTGAGGATTTTTACCTTCTTGGTTTGACCATCTAGTGAAAAGTTGTTCAGACAAAAAATTTCAGATCAAGAAAGTTTTTCTGTCTGTGAAAACCAGTTGCCCTCCGGCTGAAAAATATTGTTTATAAGGACTCTGTCATGGTATTTACTAGAATTATTTTGACCATTGACAAAATTACCATTAAACTGAAGGAAACCTGAAAATAACACTTTACAAAGATAGAAAAAAACATCAGAGATAATAATAAACCATCAAGGAACAAGGATGGTTAAGGATGGAAAAGATTGACACAGATTACAAACAACGAAATTGAAAAATTTAGGCTACCTCTGGATTTCCCCCATTCCATTTACTCCTTGTACAGTACTTGCGGGTGATATTGCATTTTAACATTACATTATTTTAAATTTTAAAATGCACCCTTATTTATCCCTCCTCCCCCCGACCACTGTATTCCTACTAGATACAACTGTACATTTCAATTTCCATTCTGCCTGGGGTGTTTCTAACTGGTAATCATTGTAGATGTTGTTGTTTGTTTGTTCTGTTTGGTTTAATTTTTTAAACCAGTTTAAATGTTTTCAAACCAAAAAACAATACATATCAATTTTAATTTATTCATACATGAACCTTGTCTTAATTACTAAGAAGCTAACTAATTCCAAATAAGTGGTTAGACCTAATCACTAACCTGAGAGCTCAACCCAAACTACTAAGTCACATGCAAAGTTCCCAGCCTAACATCAAAGCTAACCATTCAAAATAAGTGCTTGGGCCTAATCACTAACTTGAGTGCTTAACTCAAACTACTAGGACACATGCTCACATTCTGCTCAAAATTGAAAATTAAACGGATTTAAAAATTTCAACCCAGTTTGAAAAATATGAACCAGTTTGAAAAATTTAAACTGGTTTAACAAAAATAAAACCAAAAATAAAATCAAACCACAACATAGACGTTATTTGCAATTTCTTTTGAATTGGACCAGGATGCATCAAGAGGTATATGCAGAGTCATGGTCTCATTGGCTGAGACACATCTTAAACTGCTGCTTTCAGCTGACACAGGAGAAAGAGAATTACAAGGATTTACACTTGTCCAATTGTTACTGGTGAGGATTGAAAGAGTTTTTTTAAAGTTAAAGAGGTTGTGACCTTAAACCAAAATTTGACAGGATGATGACTGACTGTGAGTACAAAAAATGGCACAAGTGAGTAAACAAACTCCTTGAGGAATTACTGAGTAATTGACTGACAGATGGACAGATGGAAGGTCAGATGCAAAGACACTGAGTCAAATGGACATACAGGTGGATAGATGGATAGATCAATGGACAGGCAGACAGACAGACAGATGAATGAACGGAGGAACGAACGTATGAATGAATGAACACAGGAAGGAATAATGTTAAATAATTTGTGCAGTCAAAATTATTTCCATGAACACCTCTGGGCTGTATAATACAAACACCTTCTCTATTAAGATTTAGTATAAATCTACTAGCACTCTATCACGAATGCTGCTCTCTGATTGGCTATGCTACCATTATCTATTCTGTTGAAGATGGTGAGTAGCATAGCAGTGTGCGCTTGTTGACAAAATGATGGCTGCTTCTTTGCATTTTTGAGGTGTCTGTGAAGAGGATTTAAATGAAATTTTGACTGGCAAGGTAGCAGATTTATACTAAAACAATTAGATTATTCGCACTCAATTTCTATGCATGATTATCTAATTGTGAGCTCATAATCTAATTGTTTAATAATAATAATAATAATAACATTTATAATGCGCAAATTCCATAAAATGTTCCAATGCGCATAACAAGATTAAAAACGGAATAAAAAGGTTAAAAAGCTAAAATTACAATTAAAAGCAAACTTACAATGATTTAAAAAGCTAAAATTGCAATTAAAAGTAAAACTTACAATAATAGAAACAACTATGATAAAAATGCGAGGCGGAATAAGTGAGTTTTTAGCTTGGCTTTAAAACTACTAACTGTGTTGGCACTTCTTATGTTAAATGGTAGCGCATTCCAAAGTTTCGGTGCTGCACAGGTAAAAGAACGGTAACCTAGTGTAGCTTTTGATTTAAAACGAGGATAACTAAGTAAAAATTTATCGCTAGAATTCCTTAGATTATATTTAGATGGCAGCCTAAGAGAAATAAGAGATGACAAATAAGTAGGAGCTAAAAAATTAAGAATCTTAAAAGTAAGTAAAAGTATTTTAAACTCGATTCTGTATTTAATCGGTAACCAGTGTAGTTCGTAAATAAGAGGCGTCACACGGCAAAATTTCTGTTCTTTAAAAATCAGTCTGGCGCAGGCATTCTGTACTCGTTGCAGTTTATTTAACAGGCAATCTGGTAGTCCATAAAGAAGACCATTGCAGTAGTCAAGGCGACTTGTTATGAATGCGTGGACAAGAGTCTCAGTTGACTGCTGTGAAAGATACTTTCTAATCCGACGAATATTATAGATGTTGCAGTTTGGTATTTTTTTCAGGTCAAATTTTTTTAAACCCAGGTTAAAATTTTCCACCTAGTTCATAATATTTAAACTAGGTAATTTTTTTTTACCTAGGTTATTTATCAACTGTCTAAAAAGGGCTTTTATTTATGGGGTGTAGTTTAAAAAATAGGGGCCTGGTTTTTTGGGGGGGTCTAAAAAGAATAGTACACACAAAAAGAAATTTGCCCTCCCCTCCCCTCCCAAAACAAGGAAACCGAAGTACATGTACTAACACAAGATGAAATAAATACAATCAAGAGAAAGAAGTGGAACTTCAAAAACGAAGACGGCAAAATTGTGAGTAAGGAGCAAAAATACGTTGTTCCAAAGAGAGAACTCCATGAAATTTTGTGTCACAGTCATTCGGCCATCGCTCACCGCGGACGAGACAAACTTGAAAATTATATAAAAAATAACTATGCTGGGCCGAATAAACACAAATACAAATGAGTAGTAGAATATATGTTTTATTAATCTACAGCAAACTCTGAGAATTAAAATGGCCGATTCCCCTTTGACAACTGTCACCGTTCATACATGACTATTCCATAGAACATCACTGGTATGTTGTGTGCCAAACCTAACCCTGAAAGCTAACCATTTGAAATTAGTGCTTAACCCTAATCACTAAACCCAGAGAAATTATATACCCTAGGTGAAAAAAATTTTAACCCCAAAATTTAGGTTAAAAAAAATTTAACCTATCATTTAGGTTCAAAAAATTATAACCTAGGTTAAAAAAAATTTAACCTATAATTTAGGTTAAAAAAATTATAACCTAGGTTAAAAAAATTTGACCTGAAAGTAAAATTTAACTGCAACAAAGATATAGTAAAATGAAGAGGCACAGATTTTTGTGATATGTGTTGCCATAGACAGCCTAGAATCAAACCAAGAACCAAGGTTTCTCGTGATTGGCACGGGATGAATATCTGAGTCACCCACACGAATACTAATATTGTCTAACTTTTCAAGCTGTTGTGATGTACCAATGGTGAGGAATTCAGTCTTGTCGTCGTTTAATTTGAGACCATTATTCAACATCCAAAAACGGATGTCTCTGATGCAGTCTTCCATATTCCTCACCACAGCAAGATGCTCAGCTCTGTCGTTCGGACTAAATGAGATGTAAACTTGAGAATCATCAGCGTAACAGTGCATCATGGGCAGATGATATTTAATGATCTCAAAAAGCTCACTCGTGTACAACGTAAACAATAGCGGACCCAGACAGGAACCTTGAGGCACACCACATTCTAGTTTAAAAGGTTTAGATAGTGACTTGTTAATCATTATCTGCTGAGTCCTACCAGACAAATAGGATGCAAACCAGGAGAGAGCTTTTCCATGTATACCAAATGAGTACTCAAGTCGACGTAGCATGGTGTCATGGTCAACTGTATCAAAGGCAGCACTTAAGTCGAGTAGAATTAGCAAAGTAACACGTTGGTTGTTCATATTAAGCAGAATGTCATTCATAACTTTAAGCAGTGCAGTTTCTGTGCTGTGGTTCTGTCGATAGGCTGATTGGAACACTGGAAACAGATTGTTGCTATTTAAGTAATATTGTAGTTGCTTGGCAACGACAGTCTCAACTAGCTTTGAGATAAATGACAAATTACTCACTGGTCTGAAGTTCTTAAAGACAGGTGGTAATCCATCCTTTTTCAGCAGCGGCCGCACCAAAGCACACTTCCAGGTGCGCGAAAATAACCGGAATCAAGCGAAAGATTAATTATTTTCGTGATCGGAGGCAGTAGCACATCGACGTACTCAGTGAGAAGCTTGGTTGGAATAGGATCGAGAGGACAAGACTTCTTAGACGATGCTGTGATTAGATCCAACACCTCCGATTCAGACAACAGATTAAATTTTGAAAAGCAGGAAGTAGTCACAGTACTAGTGGCGTTGATAGTAATAGGAAGGCAGATCTGGTTTGTAATAGCAACCCTGATATCAGTAATTTTTTGAGCAAAGAATTTTCCAGTCATTGGCCAACTGACAATCGTCAGTAGATAATGGAAGCCCAGAACCTTTCGATAAATTTATTCTTATGCTTAACAGGAGCGTGACGATCCAGCAAGGAATGCAATGTAATGTCGAATAAGGCAGCAGGCTTATCAGGATCATCATAATTCATTTGGAAAAGCTCGCTATTACAAATTTCATCCGTAAATGCATCCTTATCAATTGATCGCAGCTTCCTAAATGAGACACGGCTAACTTTGAGAGGCGGTCGAGCTGTTTTTAATTTGAATAGTAGTGTTAGATGATATGAAAATAAGATGTCAGGCGCGGGTCGACCGCTAATAAGATTGTCCGACTTTCGAGTAATAACCAGATCTAGTGTATGGCCAAGTTCATGAGTTGGTTCCGCCACATGTTGGGTTAAAGACATTGAATCCAATAAATCCAAGAAACGACAAGCAGCTGGATCATTGTGATCATCAACATGGATGTTAAAGTCGCCGGTTAGGCAGAGGAGTTCGTTAGATAGTATAAGAGATTCCAGGTATTCTGAAAATTCGTCAATAAAGCTGTTTACAGTCACAGGATGATTAATAGAGTACGGCGGTCGATAGATAATTACAAGTCGGATGCGTAAGGAACCCGTGCAGACAAGGTACTCAGAAAATTGAAAAGAAATCTTTGAGCCCGATTCAAGCTTGCAAACATTAATGTTATCCCTGAACAAAAGGGCCGTACCACCGCCCCTACGATCACTTCTAGGACAGTGGAACAGTTTGTAGCCAGGTGGAGTTATCTCGTAACAAACAGCGGAGTCGTTATCCGATAACCAGGTTTCAGTTATTGCAAATAAGTCAGCTTTGCACTCGTTGATATAGTCAACAAACATTGCAGATTTGTTAGCAATAGAACGAACATTTAGCGTGCACATAGTTAGATGAGCGGCCGATGTTCTCAAATGGAGATCAGGTACACAATTGATCCGCACAAGGTTGGAACGGTCGCTGTGATAATGGCTTCGATGTTGCACGGCTCGACGGTTTGTTGTAAAGGACGTAATGGGTGGACCAGGGTTTGGGCTGACGTCGCCACTAGTTGTTAACCGAAGGCGCGTAAGGTTAAAGGTTCAAACAGAGTTCGGAGTATAAGCAATCCGTGAAGTGAAATAGCAGCGCGATTGTGTCGAAGATGATGATCCAAGATGGCGGGTCAAATGCATCGACGACAGGCAACTTGCACGATATAAATCTCCTTCATTAGTGATCTTTTTAACTCCAGAATCATCAAGAGCATAAGATGAACAGAAAACGAGCGTATTTAGATACAGTGAAGAGCGACTTAAACAACAGAGCAGAAATAAATGGAAAACTATGGCGGAGCAGGTAAAATTACAACTTGCCGCCATTGCGCCGCTGACCAGTACTAAATCGGTATGGCTTTTTTTAAGAGCCTTATTGATGAACTCCTTCCAAATTCTAAAATTGAGTTAACAATAAATATTGAGAGTGACAACAACCTTGTCTGGCAGCAGACAATTGCTGTGTGATCATTTCTAAATTTCAGCTGATAGTCCCTCGTATTGTTTTCAATGCAGATGGAAATTCATTATACATGAGCAAATACCTTGAAACAAGAAAGTGGACTTATCTTCATGAATCGGTTTATAAAAGTAATTCAACACAACAGAAGACGGGTAACTTCCGCATTTCAACATCAGCTAACAAACCAAGGCATGTTTTTCGTTTCCATAATAAATGATGCAAATGATGAATCACAGACACACAATAAATTCTTATATAACACTTTCAGCGTTGTTGATAATAAAGCATTAAACAGCTGCCATCTTGAAGTTGGAAATGGAAGAGATTATCCAGAGGTTCATTACAAACCAAAAGAAGAACCAGCACGTGTATTCCGAGATGTTCTGCTTTATGTTCGTGCCAACAGTCGTTTTGGTAGTGATACTTTCCTTAATAGGTCAAACTTCAGTACAATTTTTCCATTTATTTACTTTGATTTAACAAAGCGACCAACAGATATCAAAGACGGTATGACAACACTTACTTTCAAATATACACTAAGCGGTGCTACTAATGCAGGATTCTCAATTTATTCACTTGTCCTTTCTGAAGAGAATGTTGAAATGAGAAAGACTGATGGGAAATTAATCCTGAGGTCTATGTAAAAAATTCGATCACAATGATAAAATATTAATTACTTTGTATACGTTTTGCATACGTTTTGTAATCAAAGATTATATAACGTATATTATATACAAGAAATGACTCAACTTTTTGCAATAAATGTGAAACTATCAGAAAATCAGAAGAAGAATATTGGTGACGCTTATAGTAAAAGAGAAACAGTCGTCATAAGGCTCACAAATGATACTCTTCAAGGAAATGACACTTTATACGTTCCAGCAATGGTGAAGAAGAGATTGGAGAAGAAACGGATATGGATATCAAGCTGTCAAAGACAAATATCAGAAAGCAAGTCGGTGGTAGTTTGTTGACTTCAGCTCTGGCTCTTGCACGTGCATTCGGACCAACCATTGCGAAAACAATTGGATTGTCAGCTTTGGCAGGAGCAACCAGTGCAGGCGCACAACAAATTGTCAAAAAAATATCTGGAAAAGGAGTACAGAAATGTGATATATATGAAATAATTCATATTTGAACTGCGGTTATAGATGCAAGTGAAGTGTGATCCTCGCAGTAAATTTTCCAATTTAAGCAATTGGAAAGAAGAAGCCTGAAAAAAATCAGGGCTTCAACGGGATTCGAACCCATGACCTCCGCGATACCGGTGCGATGCTCTACCAACTGAGCTATGAAGCCACACATTGGGAGCAAGATCAAATTATTGAGTTCATATTTTCCCGTGCAGTGAAGTTATGTGATATATATGAAATAATTCATATTTGATCTGCGGTTATAGATGCAAGTGAAGTGTGATCCTCGCAGTATGAACTCAATAATTTGACCTTGCTCCCAATGTGTGGCTTCATAGCTCAGTTGGTAGAGCATCGCACCGGTATCGCGGAGGTCATGGGTTCGAATCCCGTTGAAGCCCTGATTTTTTTCAGGCTTCTTCTTTCCAATTGCTTAAATTGGAAAATTTACTGCGAGGATCACACTTCACTTGCAAGGAGTACAGAAAGGTGGTTTCCTCATTCCACAAAACAAAATTGATAAGCTTATTGCAAACAAACACCTACTAACTGCAAAACAGAAGAAAGATATATTGGACGCTCTTCAAACAGGTTCAGGTGTTCGTATAAAACCAACAGCAAAGCAGTCAGGTGGTTTCCTTGGTACTTTGCTTGCCAGTATTGGGATTCCTTTGGTTCTAAAGGCTTTGACCGGTAGAGGTTTGCATGTTGAAAAATCAAGACCAAGAAGGTCAATACCTGTATATGTTCCCAAAATGGACACGAAAAGGAAAGGTGGAAAGCATGGAATGATAATGCCATATCAACCACCACCATTCTTTGGTAGTTGGGATGACTAACCAAACCAGATTGGTCTTGGTAAAAAAAAAGAAAGCTCCAAAAAAGAACGGAGAAGGTCTTCTTCTAGGTCCAAACAGTCCTTTCAACAGCATTCCATTGATAGGAGCTATTTTATAAACAAACCATTATCAAATTATGATCTGAAAAATTGGGTCAAACAACTTGGTGTAAAATAATTCAGAGGTGTTTTCAGTAAGGATACATTATCATCATTATAAATAATAAAGAATGTGGGATAGTAAATCTTGATAACCACATCGGACCAGGTACACATTGGGTAGCTTATAGAAACATTGATAGATTTTGTGAATACTTCGACTCTTTTGGATTGAATATGCCATCAGAGGTTAAGAAATATATGGCCACTAGTGGAAAACAATTCGTGTATTCAACTGATGAGATACAAGAACGTGATTCAGTGTTATGTGGGTATTGGTGTTTATACTATCTACTGGAAAGACAGAAGGGAAGATCCATTCTTGATACAATACATAATGCTAAATTCAATATGTCAGACACAAGTGTCAATCATAGATTCATCATCAATTATTTCAAAAATATCTAAATTATATATATAAAATGGTGAAATCATATTGTGTTAAACAGAAGAAACAAACTGAATGCGTTCCAGGTAGTGAGCGATATACCAAAACCAAAAATGGTCGAACCATGATGAAATGCAATTGTGCTGAATGTGGGATAACAAAGACCAAATTTGTGAAGAGTGGGAAACAAGGATCAGGATTTGATGAGCTTATTGTTAAAGGATTGGCATCAGGTGCTAAAGGACTTTTCAACTTAGGTAGAAATAGAGCTGGTGAAGCAATAAAATCAGAAACTGCCAAAAAAAAACCCGAAAGAAATTGGACAAAAGTATTTAGACCAAATCATTAATTCAGTCACCGATGATATGTCAAAAAGATATCAGGTAAAGGAAGAAAGCGGGGAAACTGATTGAGCCCTCACAAGCTGAGGGCTGTCAGATAGGAATAGGATTACCAATACCATTTCCATTTGTTGATTGGAAGAAAGCTTGGAATGTTGTCACTGCACCTGGATTGTTCAAAGGACCTGAAGTGAGTGCAAAAGAGGGTAGAGCTTTGGTTGCTGAATACAAGAGACAATTCAAAGCTTACAAAGATGCTGGAGGCAGTAGATCATACAACTCATGGATTAAATGGAAAGGTTATGATGGAGGGTTAGACATCCATAATTGCACCAAAGAAAGGATTTGTGATGCCTGGACATAAGTATACAGGGCCTGGAAATCTGGCCTCTTGAAGAGCAACTGAGGTATGATCCTAATACTGGTCAGATACTTGAGATATATCAACAACCAACAGGTAGAACAGATGCAGTCAGTATGCAGCATGATGTTGATTACTCAGTTTGTGGTAATAAACCAAAAGGTGATCAAGTGAAGTGCAAAAATGAGGCTGATCGTAAGATGGTTAAGGCTCTTGATGCTATTCCATGGAACGACAGACAATGGGGACATACTATTGCTAGAAATGCTATAGCCGCTAAGTCTAAATTGGGTATGGGTGTTAAGCCAAAAAACGGGAAAAGCCGTCGAGTGAGGAAAACTGGCAAGAAAAATTAGCTGATGAGTTACATACGCCCATAAAACGGAATTTCACTCGGCGGCGTTTAATCACAAATCATATCGATGAAATATGGGCTAGTGATTTGATTGAAATGCAGCAGTTTAGTAAATGGAACAAAGGTTACCGATATCTTCTAATGGTTATCGATGTATTCAGCAAATATGGTTGGATCGTTCCATTGAAAGATAAGAAAGGTGAATCTGTCACTGAAGCATTTAAAACAATATTCAAGGAAGGTAGAAAACCACAATATATTTGGGTTGACAAGGGAAAAGAGTTCTATAACAAACATTTGAAAGACCTATTAGAGAAAAATGGGATACAAATGTACTCAACTGAGAATGAAGAGAAGTCATCAGTAGTTGAAAGATGGAATAGGACAATTAAATCCAAAATGTGGAAACAGTTCACAGTTCAAGGTAATACTATGTATCTAGACATGTTACCTGAACTAGTAAAACAATACAACAACACAAAACATTCAAGCATAAAAATGACACCAGTTGAGGCTTCAGAAGTATTTAATGGCAAAGAGCTAGATCTGATGACTAGAAAGGGAGTTTATCCTTATGATTATATGGATAGTTTTGATAAGTTCAAAGAACAGCTGCCATCAAAGGAAGAATTCTACAGTATTTTAAATAATGAACATATATCAGAAGATGATTACAAACATGATCAAAATATTTGGAATAAATTTAATTTGAAGAATATGGGTGAGTATCATGACTTATATTTGAAATCAGATATCTTACTATTAGCAGATGTATTTGAGAATTTCAGGAAAACATGTTTAGAATATTACAAATTAGACCCATGCCATTATTTCACATCGACTGGTTTGTCGTGGGATGCTATGTTGAAGATGACAAACATTCAATTAGAACTCATGACTGACATTGATATGTTCCAGTTCATTGAAATGGGGCTGCGTGGTGGTATCAGCTATATAGCCAATCGTTATGGTAAAGCAAACAATAAATACGTGAGAGAATACGATGAGAAGGCGCCCTCAAAGTATATCATGTATCTTGATGCTAATAACCTTTACGGTTGGGCTATGAGTCAGTATCTACCAACAGGTGGATTCAGATGGATGAAACAAAAACAGATTGATAAGATAAACCTAGCCAAGTACAAAGAAGATAGTGAGAAAGGTTTGATACTGGAAGTAGACTTGGAATACCCTGAAGAACTGCATGACCTTCATAATGATTATCCACTAGCAGCAGAAAAGGTAAAAGTAACTAATGATATGCTATCTGATTACTGCAAAAAAATGTCTGAGAAATATAATATATCAACCGGTCTGGTCCACAAGCTCATACCAACCTTGAGGAAAAAAGAAAAGTACGTTTTACATTACAGGAACCTCCAATTATATATTGATCTCGGTTTGAAGGTTACCAAAGTCCATCGAGTACTTAAGTTCAATCAATCTCCTTGGCTAAAACAATATATTGATTTCAATACTGAGAAACGGAAAAAAGCTAAGAATGCCTTTGAAAAGGATTTCTTCAAGCTTATGAACAACAGCGTATTTGGAAAAACGATGAAGAACATTAGAAAGCGAGTAGATGTAAGATTAGTTACTGATGGGAAGAAATTGTTAAAATTAACCAGCAAGCCAACTTATGTTAGCAGTAAGATCTTCAATGAGAATCTGGTGGCTGTGCATAAAATCAAAGAAATCCTTACTCTGAACAGGCCAGCATATGTAGGGATGTGTGTCTTGGATCTCAGTAAGACATTGATGTATGATTTCCATTACAATTATATTAAAGAGAAATATGGAAGCAAAGCCAAGTTGCTATTTACAGACACAGATAGCTTGACTTATGAGATTGAAGCTGAAGATGTGTATCAAGACTTCTGGAATGATAAACATAAGTTTGATAATAGTGATTACTCCGAGAGCTCACCGTATTTTGACAAGACAAATAAAAAAGTAATCGGAAAAATCAAAGATGAAGCAGCAGGAATCCCCAGTCTACGATCTAAAATGTATAGTTATATTAAGGATAATCAACAAGGAGGAAAGACTGCCAAAGGAACCAAGAAGAATGTCATCAAGAGGAACATAACACATGAAAACTACAAAGATAAACTATTCAATAATAAACAGATGTTTCACAAAATGAAAACAATTAGAAGTGAGAAGTATAAGCTTGGTAGTTATGAAATCAACAAAGTATCACTCAGTTGTTTCGATGATAAAAGATATATTCTAAAAGATGGAAAAACAAGCTATGCATATGGGCATAAAAATATCAAAAAATAATTTTCATAATTCATACCATTTTCACAATTTCCATAATTTCCATAATTTTATTTTTTAAAAAAAGTTGGTTGCAAAAGTTGGTTACAAAAGTTGGTTACAAAAGTTGGTTACAAAAGTTGGTTA
>CM042757.1:19862935-19868756 GCA_022496165.2 Catalaphyllia jardinei | reverse complement strand
AAGATATCTCCCCCTTCTCAAGAGACATAAAAAGAAACAGCGAGGGTTAAACATTAAAACTGTTTAGGATTTGAATCTTTAAAGTCCCTTAATTCCATCCCTCTCAAACGTCATCGAAAGGCGGTGAAAAGAGCGATCGATCGAGGGAATGAACAAACAATAAACGAAGGACCGAGCGGACGGACGAACGAATAAACGAACGAACGAGCGAACGAATGAACGAATAAACAAACGACCGAGCGGACGGACGGACGAATAAACGAGCGAGCGGACGAACGAATAAACGAACGAACGAGCGGAAGGACGAGCGAATAAATGAACGAACGAGTGAATGAACGAATAAACGAACGACCGAGCGGACGGAAGAACGAACGAATAAACGAACAAACGAGCGGAAGGACGATCGAGTAAACGAACGATCGAGCAAAAACGAACGAATAAACGAACGAACGAGCAGGCGGACGGACGGACGCCTATGTACTTATCTCGTGAGTTTTAGCCATGTTAGGAGTTCAAGGTATGTGGTTGGCTCCATTCTAAGCTCTACAATGTTGCGCGTAACATTTCGTTGAACACCTCAACTTTGGGACAACGCACTCACCTTAAGCTTGGCTAGGTGCCTTCTTTATTTATTGTCTATAATATGACAGTTTCTTGGCTTTATCCACTGACTGGTTTTCGATTTTATCTTTTATTGCGTGGCAACGCACACACTATACCTTTTTTCACTCTTTTTCACGTAAATAAATACCTTCGTGTTTTGTGTACAGAAAATTGAGGCTTTTGTACATAAATAATCTCCCTGGAATAGCACAAACTCGCGGAAAAGTGGAAAGCTCTATGTATTTTTTCAACTCAGTATTTGTCAAAATAAAGACCGCAAACTACAACTTTTTTCCAGTCAACGTTCATTACCGTTTGTGACAGCCAAGAAGCAGCGAAGAATACGTTGTCAGAATATGGTCCGTACCTTGTTAGTCAAGTTGTCAAGGTAAGTGGATTCCGTTGGTTGCTTTAGCTTTGCCAGAAAGTAAATAGTTGCCGAAGATAAGTCGGTGTCTTCGTAAGGTCATCGGAAATAACTCCATGAAGTTGACCCGAAGGAATCCGAAGATGACCGACTGAAATTACCGAAAGTCGCGCGAAGTGTTTGTGTTTGTTTGTTTGTGCTGATCTCAATCATGTTTTTCTCATGTTTGGCACGGAATGTATGACTTTTTCGTCAAGAGTAACCATCCCGTAATTTCCTCTTACAATCTCAATTCATTGCCAAGCAGACGGGTGATGAAAGAACGAAATTGATCACATATTTATGCTTTTTGTCAGGGAATAGCCGGTGGAGTACCTCGTCAATGTACAGATTACATGGCAGAGATTCTGTTCGCGTTAAACAGACACAACGTGACGCTATTGTCACGCTGGATGCAGGTACGAGTGGCAATATTTTGTTGTTATATGGAAGTAAAAATAAGAGACTTAATTACAAGAGTTGTTTACATTTTGGTGTTGCAAAATCTCCACAATTTATGGATGAAGAATCAAAGCAAATACACATATAACTTTGTACGCAGGCGCTCTGTTGGCTCGTCACGCAAAGTTTTCTCTCCGAGTGCGTGCCGGTAACAACGGCCAATCAAAATAAACCAATGAATGCTCCAGGCAAATGCACGTACACGTCTCGTAAATAGTGGTTGTATAGGTTTTTCACGGCAGCCATGTTTCATGGCAGGAAAAAATAGATTCCTTTTCCTATGGGGAAAAAATGTTACTTTTTAATGCAAAATATTTTCATTGTTTCTGCCATGCAACATGGCTGCCTTGCAAAACCTCTTGTTGTGCTCGTCTCGCAATCTTCCTCTAAGTGTATTACGTGACGCGGGGCGTTGCATCAAAATGGCTCAATAGGTCGTGCGACGCTTTTGAACCAATGACAAAGCGTAGCACAAAAATCATAAGCGGGGAGGTCTGGACCTTGCTGGGGTCTTTGTGTTGTGTTTTTGGGCAAGACACTTTACTCTCACAGTGCCTCTCTCCACGCAGGTGTATAAATGGGTATCAGCCAAATGTTTTGGCAAGCGGACGAATCGCTGGGTGGGCGAGGGGGCTGGAGAGAATGGCCTGGGAGAGTTTTGTTTAATAGTATCATCCTCTTACGAGCGTATGTCTGTTAACAGGACGTCATGCAAGTAGAAGGGTTTCCATCCAGCCTTGTCACTTTGTCCCATAAACAACAATTCACCAGTGCTGTGCTTAGGTGAGAATCAAACTGAAGAAACAAGTAGTTGTTCTGTATAAAGTTACTCTTTTTACATTTAACTAAAAAACTCCGATATTCCACAAGCGGAGACCTCCCTTGGTGCGAAGGCTGTCCAAAGACAAAAGTTATAAGTAAAAAACCGACACCCATTTATGACTGTGAGGTGTCATAAATAGCGTTAACAAAGAAGATGGAACTTATAGATTTGAGTATAATTGGGTTGACGTGAAATGGAAAACGAAACGATAAGAGTTTCGAAAAGGTTTTTTAAAATCTTTTTTTGGAAGTAGTCGTATCTTACATTTTGGCTTATTGGACAGCTTGATGGAAGTATGTGATGTATTGTATTGGTTTTATTTTCAGTTCTGCTTAAGCATATGTTGTTATCCACTTTAACTTGTAGGTTTCTTAGGTATGAGGCGGTTACGCGCGACCTTTCAAGCATGTAATGCTTTTATCTTGTTTAGATTTTTCCCTGACCTTTTTTGGCCAAAAAGCTATGCGCAAAAGATATCACTTGCAAAAACTTTCGGACAATTTTAGCTTTTGACAAAAAGACGACAAAAAAATTTAAGCGTCCGAAATCTTTACAGTACAGAATAAAATTTAGAAGTAGCTTCAAAGCTCCGCGTTTTCTTACTTGGGCAAACTCTAGGTGTGACACCACATAACTACGTAACGGCTTGATAGAATTATTGTTATTTTCTCCTCAGTATATCGCTAAAACCTTGAGGGTGATGTAAAACTATCATTTTCGCAGATGTTGTTTCAGTCTGATTTGTGTTTTGTAGGCGTAAATTTACTTTATCGTGTCCGAATTTTTGTCTGAAATGAGATAAAAAGTGTCCGAAAAAATACGTCAAATAAAACGTCCGAAATTTTCTGCAAGTACGGAATTTCTAGTAAGGACGCGGTTTAGGTAAATGAAATCATTGACAATGCCTTCATTTTATTGCACAGGGCGAGGGCACATCGCAGACGAGTCAAAGACTCCGTGAAAGAGTTTTCATTGCAGTGTCGAGGACTTTACGGAACGGTGTATGCCAGTTAACCAGTGGGCCATGTGTGAGCATGCTCAGAAAACTGCTGAAAACACAATTACTGCGTGTGGGCTCAAAGAAATAATGTTGATTGCGCATGACAGAGATGGCATTGTTTCGCGCGTGTTCAAGATTTATGAAGGCAAGGAGCCGTGCTCCATGCGTTAGACAATAGACGAATGAAGAATTGTATTTATTGAATTGTTACATTGTAGTAATGTCACACCGCATAGGGTCACACCAAGTTAATACTCTAATTAAACTAGTGTCACACATGTTAACGTGCTGGATCACGCCAGTGTCACGTCATGCCAGTTTCACGCTAGTGTCACGCCGTATCAGAGAGGATAGGTCAGGCTGGTTTAACTGATTCTTGTCTGCTTTTTGATTACGATTTTCAAAGTAATAAACTTTCGTATCGTTGTTAAATTCCGAAATTCCAACTACATTAACATAACAAGGAAATTCATTTAATCAAGTAAACTTAACTTGAATTAGACAACAAAAGTGTAGGAATGATTTTCCAAATGTGCTTTTTTTTGGATTGAAGTTTAACTTCATAATAGTTTATTCAAACGATTGTTTAGCCTTTTGTTTGCAAGTTGAGGATATTTATGAGAGGAAAACTGTTTCCTTCGTTTTTTGGAGATTGCATTGATACACAGGCCTTGGTCTCTCTCAGATAGGCTTTTGTCCAGTCATTTACCTATTTTTTGTACAACCGTGAAAGCAAGCCCGAGACTGGAGCTTCGTCCCAATCTTGCCCCGTTCCAAAACCCCTTGCCCCATGCCCCAAGATAATTTCGAGAGAGACTGGAACCGCTCATCTTGATCATTGTTCAGAGTTTGCGAATGATGTGGATATATTCATTACCAGTACTCTATAACTCATGCTACCTGCATTTTGTATTGTTTTTAAATTGATTATAGTAGTTGCAGCGTGTGTGACAGTGTGTCCTTGATAAAAAAGATTGTAAATTAAGAGAAAGTGGTATTTAAGATAAAATGAAATAAATATGGACAACTAGAGAAATACGCTGGGAGTTGCTTTCCTTAGAGTATTTTTAGCGTCGTAATTGTCCGAAAAAAAGTGGAATATTTTAACATGATTATTAATTTTTTTCAATTAGGATGCTTGTCCAGTGCTGTCTCTGTCTCTGTCTCGCAGTTCCACGCCTTGTGGAGCGTAGCGTAGCGTGACAGGGAGTGTGCAGATTAAACACAAATAGCCAAGCGTTGATAAAGTAGAGCCACAAAATTTAAAGCTTGAAAGTCTTACAGTTGTTTTCAATTAAGGCGTTATTTTCATCTTACAAGTCTCTTTTTTGCGTCGTTTGTGTGGCTATTACAGCTGTGACTCCTCGTCCACTTTCATGTACAATTTAAAAAGGAAAAAAGTACTTCACTAAAAATTTAGCGACGTCACTCAACTAGAGAACGTTATTGCTCCCCAGTTTCCTAAACTTTAGCAACTTTAGAATCTCATCACCCAACATGATCTCCTCTTCGAATTTAACCATTATCGTTAATTATCAACTTCCTTTGAATTTACGATTATAGTTAATTTAGAACACTGTTTCCCAGGCTATTTTAGAAAAGAACAAATTGAAAAATAAAAAACCGTACTATTTGGACTGGATTTGAACCAGGAACTACCCGGCGCTTGTAGGATCGGCTACTTACCACTAGGCTACTGAAGAAGGAGACGACAGAGGGTTGTTAAACTAAATATTTAATAGAGTTTTGCATAGAATATCACTCATCTACACTGATTGGACTTAAGCGCAGATATTAAATGGTTAGCTTTTTGTTAAAGTTTGGTGATCGACCTTTTCCATTCACTTTGAAATTATTTTTTAGCGAGTAATTATATATGCTTACTATAGGGTGTAGAATAAGCGCATGAATTATATTGTTTTGAAATCGAGGTTTGTCCAACCAGCAGCTTGGTGGTCTAATGGTTAGAGGAGAGGATTAAGAAGCGTCGAGTCCTGTCCGGACACATGATTGTCCTTTTTCGACAAAAATGCTTACTTCCCAGAATTATTTTCAGACCGTTAGTGTTCTAAATTAACTATAGTCGTAAATTCAAAGGAACTTGAGAAATAACGATAATGGTTAAATTCAAAGAGGAGATCATACTGCAAGGGTTTAACCAGGTTGATCGAGACTGAAAGAGCCTGGACACGAGTTCTTCGTCCATCCGTTGCTTTGAAATACATGGGCGTTTTCCACTCCCAAAATATTCGGTTTTGAAAGACCAACCTTAAAAAATTCACGGGGAATTTTCTTCCTATTTGATTTCCGTTCCGGAAGTTTCGGTTAAATGAGTCGCTTTTCAGAAATTTGCAATTTTTCGGATTTTTGAAACACGTTTTAATTTGGGAAATTTTCCTACCATTTACTGACGTTTTGAGAGCCGTAAAATTCTTAGTTGAATGGAAAGTACCCATCAAGTGGCCATCATTTTCGTACTAATATATCAAACAGTACCAAGACCATTTCCGAGAAGACTGTTGACAAT
>CM042757.1:19845435-19855435 GCA_022496165.2 Catalaphyllia jardinei | reverse complement strand
CTTAAGGAAATTGGAATTCTGGATCTACCAAATGTCAGGTAAGACTGATAATGATCAAAGTCTGGTTTCTCCTAAAAAGATTGAATCGCGCGCGCTAATGGCGCGAGAATCGGGCGCAGCAAAATATCATTCTCGTCCCCAGAGGCCGCGCTCTTTTTGGTCAGCACCAAGAATCGCGACCTCTGGCACAGCGGTCAAACGACTGGGCACTCGCGTGAACACGCGCGTGATTTAAACACTTCTGGTCACTTCCCTCTTTATCCCACAAAATTTCCACGGTCAACCTCCGCCACTCGAGCCATCTCGGTACTAAGATCAATCATTCTGCCCCTACAAACGTTCTTTTCCCGAGTTTTACTGCTTAGGCAACAGCCTTTCTCATCCGAAAATCTGCCCCCAGAGAGACCAATGACAACTATCGCGATAAAAACACAAGTCTTCATGTTTCGCTACGAACTCGTAAATTCGACAAGAAAATTCACTATTGTTGCAGAGATAGTTTCTATGTTGAAAAAGATATATAAAAGAGACGCCCCTTTTAGAGCTGTGTTTAAGGTAAAAACCTTAGCTGTTTTGTTTTCGGCTTATCCTTGCGAAATGAAACACATACCGCGAAATTTAAATCTGCTACCATTTTGGCGCTTGCTTGTCTCTATGGAAATGGTGCAATCCATCCCCAAGCGCGCGCGCGGCTTGAGCATGCGCACTCATTTGACCGCTGTGGGCCTCTGGCCAAGTCCAACACCGGAAGTCCGCGATTCACGGACTTCTCGTCACTCTGCACATGCTTAGAGTCAAGTCGGACAAATCTGATATGTTCTGGTCTCAATCTATTGTGTTTACAGAGCCATTCAAAACCAGAATGTCGTTGGACCGAGCCAGAGGCTGCGATTCTTGGTGCTAACCAAAAGGAGCACGGGCTCTGGGGACGAGAATGAATATATGATCTTTGATATAATCACGTGCATGCGCAATGCAGTTCAGCGGAGTGCAGATCGGTGAAGGGAACCTATTCGTCGTACCGCTTGGGGAGGTAAATCACGGATTTTGGTATCACTTAGGGTGTTCAGAGGATGATAAGCCACTATTATTTGGCTAGCGCTTTAAGCGGGCAAGATGAACCATATCACGTGCTGTAATTGGCTACCCAAGCGGGCAAGATGTAACTCTCTTGCCCGCACGGGACTATCCGCCGTGTTCCGCGAGAAAAAATTCCCCGAAAGCCAAATAATAAACCTTTATTGACCAAGTTTGTGGTCAAGATGGCTGGATATTGGTCTCGTTCTTTTTCGGTGATTTTATGGACCTCGACTCCGTCTCTGTCCATACTACTACTACTAATCCTCTTCGCCCCCTGTGGGGCATAAGGCCGCCACAAACTGTTTCTATCCCTAGCCCTGTTTTGCGCTTCTCCTAGGGTGAGATGGTTTTCCGCGAGTTCTGCTTTTATTGTACGACGCCAGGTTGTTCTTGGTCTCCCAGGTTTTCTCTTTCCAGGAGGAGTCCACCTTAGGGCTACCTTGGCTATCTGTCCATAAACTCGCAAAAAAGAACTTGGCCAATATCCATCCATCTTGACCTCACGCTTGGTCAATAACCCATATTTCTCAGCGGTCAAGGTATTTGTTGTTTCAAACGTAAAATACCGCTGTCTGTCCGTTTTAAAGAAGTATCTTTAGCAGTCAAACCTTGGATTACGCCCAGATTTGTCTCCTAAGAGGTTTAATTTAATTTTTCTGACGAGCATCGACGACCTTTTATATGGGAGTCTTCACCCCCCGATTTTTTTCTAAGTGAACCACAGGTGTCCCAATCACGGAAAATCATAATGACGGTTTTTTCCAAAATCAGACTTAGTCCAGCTCCCATCCTTAGGGTTAAAATCACAAATTAAATCGGCCACGTCCGTCTAATTCTTTGAAGTAGAATTCTACTAAATAGGCTCCACAAGACGAGCTTAACAGTTTTGTTACCATGGCAACATACTGGGTTTCAGACTTCCCCAATATTAAAAGCTTTTTTGGCCACCTTTGACGTTCCATTTTGATATTTAGTAACAGCACTTGACATGCATGATCAAGCAGGCATGTAAATATGTTAGCTTGAGTTTGTGGCTTTGTTTAACGTTTTTCTAGCTGAAAATCACTACCATATTGAAACCAAGTGGGTGGGGACTGGAAAAGAGTGAGTTGCCATGGGAACAGATTTTTTTTATAGCCGTGTGATTCCTGGAGAACTGTTAGCCTGACAAGTTTCAATGGTCTGTGCTGCAAATTGGCCAAGATAGCTCTATTAATATACTTAATATAATATTGGGTTGAGTGTATGACGTCATCTGTCATCTACACATCTTAATCGTTTTATATCTCCGGAACAGATATTTGCAAACGTGATACACCTAAAAAATCAAGGTAAAAATTTGATCACAGTACCAGTTTAAGAAATTTACAATCTTGAAGCGAAAGCCTCGGAGCCATGTTAGAATATTAGGCTATTACCTAATCAAAGTAAGGGCTAAAAAAATAGTTGGGAGAATTTGTGAAAATGTTAAGAGAAGGTAAAGTCGCCTGGGCGCATCTCGTTGCAAGCAGTGTAGGTTCAATTGCAATTACATGGAAACGGAAATCTCTTTCCCATCTTGCATACGGCGGCTGCGCCCGCACTACGAGCGGCAGTCAAAATCGAGTTGTCCGACCGAAATGAAACGATAATAGTCGTTTTCCACTCAGCTGACAAAAATAAAGACAATGTTACAGTTGACTCGGCCTCTTCTAGTAGTTAACTTGAGAATTCCGGGTTTCTTTTGACAAGAAACAACATATTTTTTTTAGAATAACACACCTAATATCTTACATAGCGACACTCAACGAATTTCGAGCGCGTTGCCGATGACCCATTTCTGGAGTCAAATTAGAAGCTTGGAGACACAAAATGTTTCATATTTCCATATTGTATATCCCTTTTCGTGAATATTTAAAGCCTTCTCCAGCGAGAAAAGTTGCCCAATTTCAATGCCTTTCTTGTTAACATACATTGATGTCGGGACTGAAGTTTTTCCCGCTTACTGAATCCTGATTGGTCAATTCAAATTTCAGTCGCGCCAGCCGTGTGCAAGGTTGGGGCCGCGATCCTTTTGGCACCAAAATTCGAAAACGCGCAGGCTCTGGATACGAAATTATGGGAATGGAACAAAATAGAGGCAGTCAATGTTTGTATGAAAGCACCACCACTCAAATAAATAATTTTATATCTCAATTCTGGTCAAATGTACATTTTTGTTTACTTTTCTTTAAAAATATTACCTTAATTTCATCACAGCCATTTTCTTCATTTTGTTTGAGCGTGAAGAGGATACAAGAACAAATACGAGTTGCACTGCCTTAAAAAAAAACTACAAAACAAAGCAATACAGACGTTGAATTTCTTAAATAGTCCTTTGATCAATAATACGTTATTCATCCGACAGAAAAGCGATATTTCTTATAATCTTTCGTATCGGATAATTAACCAAAATGTAGAGGAAATTTCTAGCTATTATGTCCACGAATTTGACAGTATTATTCCTTTGAAATGTAGCAAACAAGTTGCTCTTCAGGTCTACGTCTCCCCCATGATTTTGTCGACTTCTTCCCAGTCAATTTGACTTCTAGTACTACCAGTAGTCTCCGACATGTTGCCTACAGCCTCGTCAACTTCGGCCTGTAACACAACAGGAAAACACGTTATCTATTAATATGACAAGACCCTATTCTAGTCTGTCACACAATCCTATTGCAAGATTGCGTGACTGGCTATGTGAAATCCCCGTCAAAGTAGCAGCTTCACACAATAGGATAACTAAGGTAAAGTATACTTTTTAGCTTAGTGAACCGTTATGCCGGTTCTTATCTTCGGTTTCAATAGGATCAAACCGCGAGTACACTTTACATCAGTACGAATAATTCTCCCGCCCCTTGATGAAATGCCTGTCCGTCGCAAAGTTTCCCCCTCTCCTGGCATTTAATTCACCAGCACCTAGCTGCAGAGAGGCAATGTAAAGTAGTTTCTTGTCAAGGCAAGGAAAACGAAACTACCACAAAATCGCTTGATCCTTAAGAACGGACGAGACTGCCCGACTGTACATCGATACAACAACTGTCTTGTCACTCACCAAGAGCTGTGCAACATCGTCAGACGTGCGCATGCTCTGTCTTGTATTCCACGGGCTGACCTCATCATTAAACTCCGGCATCAGACTGCTGCTAGAGGGTACCGAAGGCTCAGGATGGCGACGCCTATGGTCCTGACTAGCTCTTAGTCGCCGATCATCTGAAAAAAAAAACACAAAAGGCACATCGATAAAAAGCTGGTCAAACGACGTTTTACCATCACCATTACGAACAGGAATGATCGTTGAAACACGGTGAATTATGGGCGACTCAAATGATGAAAGATGACCACGATGTTAGGCGATATTTGTGGTAAACGTCGCCATTTTGAAAAATTCCTACGCGGCAAAAAACTGCGAAGACTGGAACCAGTAGCATATTCGGGACACGTTCGTTAGAATCATCACGCAAAATCACGCAAATAGAAATTGTTGATTCGGACATCATTACTGATCTGGATTCATGAGATTCGAATTAATGATCGTATTCGAAATTAGGAAACTTGTTGGACCACTCTTTGCTATCAACAAGAATGTTTTTCTTTTACCTTTTCGTCTTGCGTCAAACGGACTGGATCCTTCTATGGTTGGTCTGGCAGAACTGTCCCTTTGAGGCTAAAAATGAATAACATCATTACTCTGATGTTAAGAATTGGGAGTGTACCCAGTGACCACTTTGCTATTCAACAGAATGTGTTTATATAAACAAGCTAGAACTATTATGTGTGTACCATTGCAATGATTGACTAGTAGTGATACTTGAATACTAAATTTTCTTGTGATAGGAAAAAAAAAAAAGTATTAAGCTTGGTGAAACGACAGACTTGACGTGGTAGGGACGTGAAAAGTGGAGGAGGAGACTATACATAAGGTGCAATGCGACTGTGCCAATGGCACGGTTTGACGTGTGCCGTGATACGCGCGACAAAATATATCACGCGCGACAAAAAGCGTAACACAACGCCTAACAACAAAGACAGGAAGAAAACTCTTACCTTACTGATAGAGCGCCAGTCCACATCTGATAACAAATCTCTTAGTTCATCATCTCCCTCTAACAAGCTTTCTATTCCTTCAAGATTTTCTTGATCAAAAGTAGAACCATCGTCAGGAATATCCTCTAACAGGCGATCTAGTTCCGTTAAAGTCTCTCCTCCAAGGAGGAGAGGGTCAGTAGGCCGTGTCCTTTGGAAAGTTCTCCCCATAGCGGATGTGCCTTGGGGTTGCCGGGATAAACCATAGCTACCTAGAGCCAAAGGCGGAGTTTTCCGCATGGCAGCCTCTCTTGCTTTAAATCGTTTAGGTTGCTCCTTCTTGAACTTCCGGTATGTCTGTGTCGTTACAAACTCGGCACCAGTCGGAGAATTCGAGCGCCAAAAGTCGTCGGCGGGTAACTGTTTTTCTTTAATAAATTCACCCTTGTCTTCATCGCTATTTTCCCCCTGTAGTCTCCCTGAAGCATATTCAGTTGTAGACACTGGACTACTGGTTCTTATGAAGTCGTGCCGAGGAGTATTTTGAGATCTTACTCCTATATTTACACGTCCGTGTCCCGCGATATCCTCAAAAAATGGCAAATCGACGCGATTCTGTTCCTCGGGAAAAACACTTTCTTTTGTGTGAGCTGATTTTTCTACTTTTCGGTCCCTTTTGCCTTTAAGCGGAGCCTTAGGTAATTTTTTGTTTCGTTCATTAGCTCGCTTTTTTCGTCCTGTAAGCGATGTCGAGTAACGTGAGTTTACGTTTCCACCGTAACGAAGGTTTGGTTTGGGTTCGGTGGGCTTGGGAACCGGCTCGGCCAGCATCTCGGAGAGGAGATTGGACGCGGACTCAAGCCTTTTCTGCTTATGCTGGTCTTCTGTTTTCCTTGATAAATTCAACAAGAAAAAAATCTGATATCAGAGGACGTCCTCTGATCTTATCCCGGGGGGTACTTTACAAATAAAAGGGGTCCCACTCCTTAGGGTTACCCTTTTGTATACCGTTTTGACAGGAGAACTACCTCCTACGTCTACCTTTTATTGAAAAAGATGCCCGTTTCAATACATACATAAGAACTTTGCATCTCTTTTCTAAACCCTTGAAAGGTAATGATGAAGAGCTTAATAAATTAAATGACAGTACCGCAAGGTGAGTTAGTTCGAAATATTTTAATTTAAGTCCCTTTTAAAAACCTAAAGGACAAATTTCCCTGCCTTTCATATACCTCAACTTGTAAAACACAGCAAGGTACAGTTGCGTTACTTTGAAATCTGCGTGATTGTGTCATGAAAGGTAAGTTACACAAATTCAGTGATAAGTGATAGTAAATGAATCACATACCTGCGTTTGACGCTTCTCTCGTTTTCCATTAGCTTCATCTTTTTAAAATTTATGGAGCCCTGAAAAGAAGGGGAAGAAAAGAAGTGATTAAAGGTCTAAAACACACGTCTAGGCGCGGTGGCCTCATGGCCGGGGACATTGTGTTGCGTTCTTGGACAAGACACTTTACTCACACAGTGCCTCTGCACCCAGGAGTATAAATGGGTACCGGCGAATTGTTGGGGAAACCTAACAAATCGGGGGAGAGCGACCTGCGATGGACCAGCATCCCATTCAGGGGGAGTAGAATTTCTCCTAGCCGCTTCATGCTACAGAAACCGGGATAAGCTCCGGTAGTTACGAGTCAGTCATGTCTCCAAGGCTTCACTCCTAGAAATGAGCATGCGCGAAGCACACTACTTATGACGCGACAAATTTTTCTGCTCCCCCACGCAGGTGCACTTTCAAGAGGGTGGCCATTTGTATCAAGTACCCGGGTTAAACGTTTTTAAAAGCTAGGTAAGACTCCACAATTTCCTTACTTAAAAGGTTTTTTTTATAGTCTAATTGGTAATAAAATGTTTAGGTCCATGTTTTGTCAGGGTTACATCTTGCATTCTTTAACAGAAGTAGTTAAGTGAAGTAAGACTCATAATTCTCTCTTACATTTCTTCTGCGCTTTATCTGTTTTAACCGGATATCACAAGAGATATCTCCCACGATTTTGCAAGACAATCTTATTATCTGTTACTTGTTAAATAACAGAGGAGATTGCTAACTACCTGCGTGGGAGACATAAAGGGTTGGTGTTCCTGTGCTCGCAGTTCTTCTTGTTGGCCTCTCCATTCTGCTTGTCTTTCTGAACGCTTCTTGTTCATCCACTCTTTTAAGTATTGCCTTGCTTCAGGGCTGGGGTCCCTGCTGCAGGGAAACACTGAAATGCTCAGTAACCATAGATACGCAAAGCGTGCGAATAACTATCTTAAATGTAAACATTTGTACGTACTGTCTTGATAAGCCGCACAATTCTGTAAATCGCATCTTCGTTAAACCTCCAACACTCCAAAAATCCCTCTTTTATTACCCAGGGACTAACACTACAGCTATTGTACTTCAGAAATAAATAGCAGGCTATAAAGTTGTCTTTTGAATCTGTCTAAGGAGAGTTCACTCATGGAGGAGTCGAGTAATCAACCAGTCAACCTACCGAGTTCTTCGCACGTCTTTGTCCTGAAATATTTCTTTCAGCTTGCCTGGTGATAATGTTGAAGACTCCAATGGAAAATCGTGAGGTTTTTCACTCCTAAGGATAAGGATAAAAAAACAATGTACGAGTGCCAATGCAGTGTGTTCATATTGTGTTACTAGGGGTAGACACTTACATTTCGGTGCTTCTCTCCAACCAGAAGTGAAGCTTTAGAGCCCATGCAGTTGTCCGTTTCGTAAACGGTCGATGCCATTTTCGCGACACAAAACATTTTCCTATCGTTTTTCTCTACTAAATTAAAGAAAGAGGAAGCTATGTAAACAATCACCCGGTCTCCAAACTCGGAACCTCTCCACTACCAGGTTGATCCGCCAAATTTCCGCAAAATTTAATTATAAAACGCTACTTTCTTAAATATTAATGATAGAGTTTCCCCATAAAACAAATAAAAGCTACCCGCAAGCAAACCATTGTGAGACTGAACATGAACAATTAAGCATTTAGTGAGTGCATTTTAACTCCATCAACAAATTATAACCAGTTTCTACCTTGTCCAGGCCTAAACTAAAGCAGATAGAGCACCGTCCATTCTGAAAGGCTTGGTTACCACAAATGGCATCGACCGTACACGAAACGGAATCAGCGGAGCCGACTGGTTCATACCTGCCGGAGCATGTTCATGCCTTCTGGGTAGTAACCTTGAAAAGAGATACCTTACTAGAAAAATACTTACCTTTTACGATCTTGTGTGAACGAGGGCGCCTTTTCCTTGTCAGAAGATGATTTCACTTCGGTTTCTGAAGAATCCTGCCTTTTATGAGGCTGTTCTTGATCAGAATAATTTTCCTCTGCGTCGTTAGAGGCGACTTTCACTTCTTCGTCCTCCTGATCCTGATCGAAAATTCCGTCCTGGTCACGTTCATCTTTTTCGCTGTCAATGTGTTCTTCAATGTCTTCATTATCCGGTTCACCTTCCTTGTCCTCTTCAACATCAGCTTCGGAAGCTGCTTCATCTTTTTGAGCGCGATCCACATCAACATCGATACTGTCTTCTACGTCTGCTAGCAAAACGAATTTCAAAATTAAAACGTTATCTAGCAAGCGGTTGTCTTCAGCAATTCAATATTGAGTATACCTTCTGCTTTCGGCAGCCTTGTAGTCGTTTGCTTTTCAGCCGAAGTTTTACCCCCTCTTCTCCATGGTGCGAGATCCCCCCATCTCCGGGGCATTCCCCGACGGGATTCGCCGGATCCCCTGGGCGACGAAGCTCGTGATGAAGGGTTCAAGACTTCGTCAATACTCTGAATAGCAGAGAGAAGCTGGAAAATAAAAACAAATAAAACATACAGGGATTGACATTGACTTGAAACACAGAAACATTCTGCAAAGCCCACCCCTCCCCCCCCCACCGCGTCTCCTCGCAGTTCGTGATGTTACAATTGACTGTGAATATGTGAAAGATCAATGATACCATTGAACTGCGGAGAAAGATAAGGAGAGTAAGACGTAATTGATCATCGAAGTTATGAACACAACTTAAGCAGTTGTGAAATTAAAGCCTGAAAAAATTCAGGCCTGAACGGAACTCAAACCCATGACCTCTGTGATACTGGTGCAGTGCTCCACCAATTGAGCTATCAAGACAACTGGGAGCTGGTCACATTGTGAGTTCATAATATACGAATAATACATAATATAAGTGAATATATGAATGATCATATTTGAACTGCGAAGAAAGAAAACTTTAGAGTGTTTGATAAAGCTTACCACGCGGGAACTTTTGAACTCTCTGTCCATATTGTGCGTGATTTGATCCATTGCTTCAATTCTTTCACTCATCTCATTCATTCTCTCAGTGAGGAATTGTGTTGACACAGCTCGTGCACTGGACTGAGAAGCTGTCGGGAAGGGAAGCGGGTAAAACCTGGAAAAAATCGAAGTAACTTACAATTGTTTATTGTGTTGTACAAGATGGTTCTAACCTTTAAAGTGCATATGAATCGAAATTTTTTTGGGCATAATTTTACCGTCCAATATGTAAATAAATCGATTGTAAACGTTAAAGTTCTCCAAAATAAAAATTTGGTCGTGATTTTGGCGCTGAAAACTGCTGAATTTTTGTCAAAAAATGGTCAGGAGACTGGGACAAGTTTATTGTGCAATAGTCCGTTTCACGATTAGTTTTTCTCATTTGCATTACAATATAATCCAACGTGGATAATAATAATAATAATAATAATAATAATAATAATAATAATAATAATAATAATAATAATAATAATAATAATAATAATATTGCTTATAGCGCGCAAATTAACATTCAAATATGATCAAATGCGCGTTAC
>CM042757.1:19831207-19840435 GCA_022496165.2 Catalaphyllia jardinei | reverse complement strand
GGCTAATTTGCAAGTAAACAAAAGAATACTAAAATGGCGGCCATTTTGGAATAAGATGTATGATTTACTAGGACCCAAATAACGATTGGGAAGACTAATTTAGACTGGGTTTGTAGAAACGGTTTCTACCTGTCCTTGGTGTGAGCGATGTCTCCGCATCAATACTGCCCGTCCTTCCGCTTTGTTGAATTTCTTCATCCACTCCATCTGCAGAAGTCATAGGTGTATTCTGAACTTCCAACCACTGGTCATGATCTATATCAGCCACACTTAAAAAATGCCTTCCCCTGACCGTTTCAGGAATTTTCGGCGCCGTAGGAGGGGCACCGCCAGGCTCACCTATCACATCAACTCCTAGTTGCCTCCCCCGGATAGAGACAGGGCGATCAGTAACAGTTTGGTCATAATCCACAGCAGCTTCAGGGGGGTGTCCTTTGGAGATCTCCACCATATCAATATCAACCTGCGTCTCCTGATCAGGTTTAGGCATTTGAAGGTTAAGGAAAATGTCCGGTGGCAGAACTGGAGCGTGAGATGTCACGTGATCAGAATCAAAAGATTCTTTCTCCGTTTGAACGCCCGAAGTTACTACGTCTCGTCTCGCTGGGGTTGGCCGCGCAGATGCCTGGTCAGTTTGAGAACTCGAACTAACTTTCAAGACGTTAGCTCCGATAGGGTCGCCCAAACCCGACTGAAAAAATCCCACGGATTTAACTTGAGATGGTTGTTTCCCTACGTCAACTTGAATTCCTACGGTACTCTGCTGACGGCGGGTTTCAGGAGGTTTTTGTTTGTCACCTACAGAAGTTCTCCAGTCGGGACTTCCCTTACGATATGCGGTCATTTGCTGATCGACTTCATGTAGTTTCCGTCCGATTCTTTCCCTGATATACCGCATGGAAGGCGGTCCAGGCATAATATCCTCATATTCACCGGAGTTCAATTCTTCCTCCCTATCTTTGCGTCGTTTCACCGCCCCAGGCCCGTTAGTGCCACGATCAGGCATAGTAATCGGCTCCGGACTTCGCTCAACACGGAAATATTTCTCTTCTTCGGAAATATCGGAAATTTCCGAAAGTTCTAAATCACTCTCGCTCAAGCTAACGCTTTCCTTCAAATCCTGCTTTGAAAGCACTTTCTGTTGCGTACGCTGCTTGGTATGTATAACTTTCTTAGGAACTGAACCTTTCTCCTTCTGTTGTTTTAGGGGCAAAACGTTCTCAGCTTTTCTCGCTTTCTTTGCAGGCTGTTCGTTGATGGTCTTCCCCTGTGAAGAATTGCTGCGAGGTGTCCGTCCTCGCCTGCTCTTGAAGGGCGACGTAGAGCGAGGTCGAGTTTGCTTTTCTAAAGCCTGCCTTCTTCTTTGCCTAAATATATATTGGGAAGGAAAGCGATAAAACATCTTTAGCACTTGAAACTCGATCACTTCAATATACGTAGCAATAGTTTGAAACTGCTTTCAAACGTGTGTTCAAGCTTAGGGCCAATAATAAATGACAGAAAAGGTGCATAAACAACCGGTAAAAGAGCTTAAAATTCATTCTTGCTTTTTCGCAGACGATGCATGCCGTCACATGAGCACGCGCGTGAATAAAGGGTGCAAGGTTGTAAAAGCAGGACTTTCGTTGAGGATTGCTCGAAAATCTGCCGTACAACCCATGATGAAATTTTAACAGCTGACTTTTTAGAGATGAATCGCGTTTAGAGCTTAAATTTTAGAAAAATCTACAAGGCAGATTTTGAGCTATTTTTGATTTCACATTTTCTTAGTTTGCAAAAAATCTACTTTTCAGATTTTTATTTAACTTTGCATGAATGTTAAATCAGAGCCAAATTCTTACTTTTGAGGAGGGGTCTTATGGGTGGATTTTGAGAAAAACGTCATTTAACCTACTAGTGCCCAGTTTCTCCTTAGGTATTTGGTCATTTATTTTGGCCATTTGTTGACGTTAAATGTGTTCAAGTTTCACCTAGAATGGTAAAAGACTTAAGCAAACATTTAATAAAGAAAGTAAAAACAATTTGGAACATTTTTTCACGAGTTAGAAGTTGAGCTGTTATAATCCATCAAAACTGTAGTAAGCCACCTTAATAACAAAGATAACATTCAAATTTATCCTCCCCTTAAATCGTTTAAACAGCCAATCCTTTAAGTACTTGCCGACATCATATTCAAAAATCACTTTCGTCATATCGTGCACTTTAGTCTTGGCCCTTAAGAACCCACCCCTCCCCTGGGTCCAAACGTAGCTGCTTCATGGGCGCAATTCCTCACGGTAATTCTTCAGAGATTTGACTGATAGTTTGGTTTGATCACGTAAAACAAACAATAAATCTTCATGACTAGTTCTGGTAGGAAACTCCATCAAATTGTATCCTAAGGGAGCAGCCAGCCGGTAGCAAGTCAGGATAAAAGGGGGTACTAGCAGAACTTGCAAGGGATGCTTTGTCAAACATGCAAACTTCAACACAGTATGTGCAGTTGTATCGCCTATAATGCTGTCTATCTCCCAGAGAAGTCAGTTGTTCGAAAAACCGAGTCATAGTCTGTTGTGGCCAGTCTTAAAATGGGACCAGCTTACCTTGAAGCTGTATTTCTCTTGTCTTCCGGCTCTAAAATCTCCTGAGGTGCAGAATGTGGCTTCGCTAACTTCGTTTTATTTTCCCCAGGGGGTCGTATATTCTCTTTTTCATGGGGGTAGTGTGGAGGCTCACTAAAAGGTGCCAGCTTGTCCCTAAGTCCTTTTTCAAAAGCTAGTATTTTCTCCAAAGGAATAAGCTTAGGAACCTCCGCTCCCCTTGGTGTTTCTAAGAGCGGCCATGCTTCACGAACTGTAGGCGGATTTTCGTAAAATTTCATTTTACTCAAGTCGACTCCATTTGGGCGAGCCGGAGTTCCGTTCATGCGCAGTAACGCCGGCACTGGCGCGGTTCCAGGCCCTTTTGGTTCGGCAGCGTTTGGCCAAATTTCTTTCTTGGGTGGGATTTGTAAGAACTTTATTTTGCTTAAATCCGGGACCGCCGGTTGCGGTGTCGGGTTTGATTCGGGAAGATGTAACAACGGGGTATCTTCGCTTCGCTTTGGGACTTGAAGAAGCTTCATCTTACCCAAGTCAAGTTTAGACGACGCGTCGACAACTGGAATTTGAAGCAAGGGTAAAACTCTCCTTTGATTTTGATATTGCGTCGTTGGAGGTGGTGGACTGTTTGTAGCGTAAGGAACTTGCTGTTGAAGTGTGTAAGCTTGTTGCTGTTGCAGTAAAGGAAAGAAAGGCAAAGGAACCTCTGGCTTTGGTTGCATTGTGTGATCCGTTTGAACCCAATCCGTTCTCTCATCAACTTCCCCGTCACCACGGGTGCTGGTCATTTGATCAGATCGATGAGTCACATGACCTTGGTCAGAAGGAATCCCAGAATGCTTCAGTGTCTGTGAGGCAGCCGACGTCACTCTGTGAGGATCGGTTTGCGAGGCTGTTTCCACACGATACATTTGTTTTGTTTTGTTGCTTAGTGGGATTACCTCCGAGCTCTGGCTGTCCACAAGCGTTGGTATTCGGGCAAGAGGAATGCCTGTCTGCATGGTGGATGCCTGACTACCATCGCCTGGTCTGCAAGATTAATACAATGTATATGTGTAAGATGACCGTGGTAAAATCCGCTCAAACCCTTTGCTTACGGTCTCCATGTCTACTGACTCAACAGGTCAGTGCCTTTGTTCGGTTTTTGTAGCATAAAGCGTCTAAGAGTAAAGCTTCCAGTAGTCATGCACCTCTTCGGAACCTCTAATTTTATTTGCTCCCGGAATCATCCACCTCTATTGTTTTCAGGACTAGGGCCATTGTTTCTGTTGTTTATTCTATTGTTTTCTCGGCCAATCCTGTTAGACCTTACGAGAGGTGCGTGGCGCCTCAAAGCTTCCCAAGCATTTTTGTTATAAAGTTTGCCCGTAGTAAGAGTTGGTCGCCGCTCAATTCCATCACCAGTACTCCACTATACTATGTATCACACAAGTAAATACTGCTTTCCTCGCGCTGTCATTGGTTAACTCGGAGGTGATTATCAAAGTTATTGTTCACCTCCAAGCAGGCGAAGAGAAATCTCCTACCATTTGTCGATTAGTTTATCGTTGAAAATATGGTAATCAAGTTATTTTGGTCCGCTCGTTATTCAGATTCTGTGGCAGAGAGTAAAACAATCATTCACCTCTGTGTCGATGAATAGTTAACAACTATTCACCGCCAGCCACCGACACTGACGTGAATACATGTTTTAGTATATACTAAAACAGTGAGATAATATACACCACAAAAAATTAATTTGGATGATTTCTTCACTTGTCACGGATGCAAACCGGGACGCCATTTTTGCCCGAGTTGCTCTGAGGTAAATAACAAAAGATATTCGGAGTCTGACTAGCCAATCAGAGCGCGCCTTCAACGCTATTCACTGTTTTAGTATATACTAATAATAGATATTTCCCTCGCCGGTTCGCTTTTTAGTCGTTTGTCTTTTGAAGCAGAGCTGGACGGAGACCAATTTGGTATACAGTAGTCATACGAATTATAAATCATAGATCAAACCACCACTAAGCAGAAGCCCCATTTGCCATTTTTAATAACGACGAATGCACAATCAGAATAGAGATTTCTGTTGTAGTTTTGATCCAAACATATATTAATCTCACCTTACGACAAGAAGTAACTCCATTTGTCCTTGAGACACTAGCGCTTCTGTGGCTGAAGACTGACTCCACTCAACAGGGTCCACTGTGTTCCTTTGCTTTGAATTACGACCGGCCACTGTACCAATGTCCTCTTGCTCCTTGTTGTCTACTGAAGATTTCTTTTTCTTTCTCGCTTGGCGTGACGGAGACGTCCTTATTATGGGCTGCGTCGAGCCTGCAGGGAGTTGTGCAGCAAATGATGTCTCGTTTGTGGTCCGCTGGATTTCTGTTAACATTTCATAATAGCGTAGGTTTAGCACAGTTAATAAATGATGTAACAGAGAATTAACTCTGAAGTGTAAATTTAAGTGCTAATTTAACCCATGAATAACCCACTGAGCGTTAGCCCTAGTAAAGGGAATCAGGGAACCACACGAGGTAAAGAAAAAGTCTTTTGACCAAGGTTCATTCATTAGCACAGTTAATAGTTTGTTTAACTTCTGTTGTGGGGTTACACTCAAAATGCCGCGCGCATGCATCGTATCGCGATTCACTTACATTTTTGCTAATGAGATGCAGATAGACAAGAATACAAAGACTCCAATTTGGTCTATGATAATACCAGGGGTAATCAAGTGGGTCTAAGTTATTTAACCACGAGTATTTGACGAAATAGAGGGTCCTTGTAGAAATGACTAAAACTCGTGACGAAATTCGAGGATGAAATTTAGTTAAGGTGAAATTTATGAACCACCTGCGACGAGTTGAGTATATAAAGAACAAACAAGTTTGTTTGGGATATATTAGGTACTGTATCCGCTCTTTCTTCAAAAAAGTGAAGGCTTGGAGCCGACCTACTTATAGCTGCCGCAGCTTTTGCTTATCCCCGGCCAGTTCCTGCAGCATGAAGCGGCTAGGAGTATTTCTAGGTTTCCCCAACAATTGCTGGTACCCATTAATACACCTGGGTGGAGAGAAGCACTGCGAGAGTAAAGTGTCTTGCCCAAGAACACAACACAATGTCACCGGCCAGGGCTCCAACCCGGACCGCTCGATCCGGCGACCAGCGCACTAAACATGAGGCCAGCGCGCCTCCAACCTCTTTCTTCAAGCGCTTTTTAAATTCTTCCTTCACTCCAGAAGAGGTCTTCGATTTCATTTCTTCGTTTCTTCCTTAGTTTTAGATTCCATTGAGAAGATATATCAAACACTCAAAACAGAGTTTAATCACACTTCCAAACACCTCGATGTTCGCCAAAAAATTCGGCAACGGGTCGTATTTTCAACTCTCTTAAGTGCTGGGAAATTTGCTCAAAAATGGTCTTTCGTGTTTGATAAATTATACCGAACTTAGATTACCGTGGAAGGGTTGTGTCTCCCAGTTGAGCGCATCTTCTTCAGATCTTTTCTCTGTCCGTTCTTTCTCTTCATCTAAGACTCCTTCCTTTCTACGTTCCTTCTTTTTGCCTTTTCGCGAGCGTTTTGTTTTTGCGGGAGTAGAGGTTACAACTGTTTTGACCGAGGCCGTTAACTCTGTAGCGAGAAATAAAAACATTGGCAGTCAATAAATAGCAATGGCCTTGAATGCAAAGTTTGGTATACACCACGAGACATGACGAGTGGACGTCAAGCGGCGACAAGTCCCTTCGTCTGAAGGCATAGGTGCACACGAAACTGATGTTGACTCATTTCTATGTTGTAGCGAAGTCAGCATGCAAGAGAGATGCACACAACGCGAAATTAAAACATAAATTCACGTTGTCCTTCCGTTGCACAAAGCAGCTGAATTTTATGCAACAAGTTGCGGGGGGAATACTTTTGCCCTCGCAGCATGACAACTCGTTCCCAGGGCCCTCTCTCTACCTCGAGGTTGATAGAGAACCCTGGGAACTACTGTTTTCAAGTTTCCTTCAACTTTAAGGTTATTTTGTACGGCGATATTGAGCTGCTTTAAAGCTCGCTCATGCTCTAGTATGTGTCAGTAACAAGAACTACGAATTGTACCTGTATCAGAGTGATATGTCGTTGGACTGCCAGGAAGAACAACAGGTCTTCCATTTTCTTGTAGGAAATGTCGCTTTTTCAACGCACCACTGAAGTCCTTCTCCTCGTCCGTTGTAGGACTCTGTACTACAATGTTCGGGATATTTGGTTCACTGTTTGATTTCGGAATACGATCGAGGCGCTGAGTGGCTCGTAGATCCTTACGTAATGGTCTTGTTAACAGCCGTTCCTCTCGCCGAGTCTTTGTTGGTACAGACCTGCCCGGTTCTGTTGACTCGTATGCCAAACTCCTTGCGTCGTCTTGGGATTTTCGAAGCATATCGGGAGTTGACTGGTGATAATGGCTGACTTGTAACCTCTGACCTTCACTCGCGATGCTGTTTCGCTTCGTGGTTCTGTTTGCAGACCTCTCAATGTTGGAATCGCTCAAGACTTTTCGCAAGCCTTTTGAAGGCGTAGTGGCGTCTTTTAAAACAGGAGACGGATCAGCCGCAACATCGGTGATCTTCTTTTGTGGGATAATCTTCGGTCTGACGACCTTGATATCAACCAGGACTTCTCTATCTGACACCCAAGGCCAATAAACATTCTGGAGTAACCACAAACCATTGATCAGTAGTGGAAGAGGCACATGAACGCGCATTACCGGATGGGATTCATTCGCACCAGGAGCACTACGATCAAAATTACTTGAAGGCAAAGATGAACCTTCTAAGGACCATCTACTGAGCCACATGAGACTCGGAAGTAATTCAAGCATCAGACTTCCAAGGGTCCGTATCCCAGGAAGGGAGTCTAGTCCTGCGACATCATTAAGGCTACTGCTTCGCTTTATCTCCACCCCAGAGCCCAAGCTAGAGGAAGGTGCCTCCGGTTTAGACCTGGAGGAGCGCACATCTGTAAAGCTCTGGCTCCTGAAAAGGCTAGAAGGAGTCTTGATGGACTTAGCTGGAGTATCGCTGTGAGATCTCTTCTGAAGTACGGCCAATGACTTTGTGTCTGAAGCTAGGAGATGTTTGGTGTACGACGAGAGTAACGGCACAGGATAAGGAGCTTTGCTGTGTTGTGTCAGCACAGTTTTGGAGACGGTTATCATGAAAAACGTGTCTAAAAACTGGAAATACGACGGCTGTGTCTCAAACAGAGCTGTTCCCACTGCTACAGCCTGACTTCCAGATCTTGCCATGACACCTTCATCATCAGCTGTCGCGTTCTCCGACGCATCGTCCACCTCGAAAAACTGCTCGCAAACTCTGCCAAAGAGGTTTTCTCTATCCATAAGCTCCTCTTCCCAATCCATGCACTTCTTGCGATAATACACTGACAGTGGTTCATCTGCCTGTTCTTCATTTAAGCCGCCATCTTCTCGCAAACTGACGCCTCGGAATTGAGCCATAAGCCTCTTGAACTTAGCTCGTCCACTCGTTGTTTGCACCACGTCCGGGTCGTTGAAGAACTGAGCGGTCAGTTCTGCTGTCGCAGAACTGGGTGGCAACTCGGATAACAGCGTTAGTAATGTGTCATTAATCTTGTCTGTGGCTCCAAGCAATGAACTGAAAGGGCTCAGTCTTGTGGTCCAGAGGAGGGTCTCCCAACAGATGGAGTGGATTGTTGTGACCTCCTAGCGAACAGAAAAAAAAAAAAAACGGAAGAAAAAAGAACGAAAAGAAAAAAAGGTAAACAGTTATCTTTCTCCGAGGTGAATCCCACCACATACATTTATTCCTTCAAAAATGTTTGCTGAGGCTGGGTTTGTGTCAGAGAATGAAGAAAATGTTTGCAAAATGCTCAAAAACAGAAACATCATTCATTTGAATGGTCGAAAATTCGAACACCTTCCACAGCATAATGAACAGTGCCACATAAAAGTATTGCTCAATAGCTTTCATTTGAATGGTCACACATTAGGGTTTTATCCACAGACTTAGAAGTTAAACCCACCTTGTACAGTATAATAAACAGAACCACATGAAAGAACTGTTTTAATAGCTTTTCTTTGAATGGTCAAACATTAGGGTTTTAAAGTACAGCATAATAATCAGTGTTACAAAAATTGCAATTGGTATATACCTCCTCGCTGCCTGTTGATTGGCTCCGCAACTGTCTGTATTTCCTGGATGATTTACTCATCTGATCACGTACGTGCAATAACCACATAATCGAACAGAATTCACGAAAACTATACAGGACACTCCCAATCGAGGATGGTAGCTTTTCATCACTTTTCTCTTCTTGATGGCCAGATCTTTTTTTGCCTAAAATACAATGACAGTAATAGACCAATTTCGATATATTAAAATTTAGCCTAAAACAACAGACCTCGGGGCGAGTCTCTGGAGAATAAATACAGAGTTTGTGGGTTTTTGCAGAGCCTCGTAATATATCGAAATTGGTCTATTGTACCTTAATACTGCGCCATCAAATCCCACGAATCCCGCACGTGACTAAAACCCTGTAGAATGACATTTCAAATCCTGGCCGTGGTGAGTGTCTTGCGTTTTTTTTGGTTTACCCCGACAGCGCTTTCTCCATCCAGTAGTATAAATAGGTACCGGCGAATT
>CM042757.1:19823707-19828707 GCA_022496165.2 Catalaphyllia jardinei | reverse complement strand
CCAGCCACTACGCCAGCCTCTAGGATCTTGGACACTTCTTTCACAATCTTGTCATCCACTTCAATCCCAAAATTTAGAGCACCTTGTTTTGACCTTTGGCTCTTCCTTGCTGTTGCGGAAAGAGCAGTTGATTTGTCGTCGGCAGAACTGTCTGTTTGTTCTTCTCCTGAAGTGGTGGTTTGTTTGAAGGAAGGGTTAAGTCTATACATAGCTATTACATGGGGTTTAATGTCTTCTCGTGGTGCTTGGAATGCCTGCTGAATCTGTGGATCTGAAGCGGTTTCTGATAACCTAGAACTCAACGCATCACTTGCAAAAGAAAGCAACATGGCATTTTTCCAGTCCCCCAAGTTCCTAGCTAACCACGCCCCTTCCGAGACCAGCCCGGACACAAGCAGCAACTCTAACGTAGTGTTGGCACTCCAGAGCTCATAAACACCCTGGTCTCGAACCGCTTGAGACACCTTGGCCCTATCGAGTCCAATATGTTCAACTGCTTGAGGACAATCATCAAGCCTGGCGCCAATGTTCTCCTGAGCTTGTTCGTGAAATGGCGGAAGAGCGGCAGGTTGATATGGAGGGTACACATAAAGGGAAAGGTTTGAAAAATACGCCGACATGAACCTGGCAAGAGTCTGCACCACTTTAAGACCTCTGGTATCTGCGACCCTAGCGATGGGGTAATTCTGAAGCAAGACATCCATGCGATGATTTGAATTTGTCTGATGGCTATGCTCTTCAAAAACACCTTGGGTATATGGAAGAAGTGAAAAATTGGCATTGTTTTCAAATTGTTCGCAAGAAAATGCCGGCTCGATCAAGGAGTAAACAAGATCCAGGGCAGACCTGAGATCGTACTGCTGAAGTTGCATATATAGAATCGACATAAGGGTTTTGGAGTCCTGTTCAGTCACATGACTGTTCGGGCTTCCCATGATAGACAGCCCCCCTGGGGAATGTTGGGATTGTTGACTTCCCATGTTGTACCGAGATGGTGACCCGTATCTCCTCGACGGTACGGGACTTTGCCCTTGGACTCCAGTCTCCTGCAGACTGGATCGTCTTCTGGTAAACAATGAGTCCTGGGTTCCGTCAAGCGGCAGATTGTGGAAGCTACCTTCCAAGTAAGCACTGACACCTGGAAAGACAACATTTTACAAGATGAAAAAGCAATAAGGTTAAATATTTTTACGCATAGCATAACGACAGGAACCAAAGGAAGAAAAACCAACACTTTCAAGAGGGCTTCTCAAACTCATAAAATTATCATGTTTAAACAAGTCTATGGTCATTAAATAGCTAACCACCCCCATTTGACTCTCAAAATATGCTCAGATATTAGTCCTTGGACATTATCTGTTCTTCGAAGCTCGTAGTTTTCCTGGAGCTTCGCTCTTAGAAATGTTCGCTTCTCGTATTCAAACTTTTTTCAGATTTTCCGTAATTACATTACCGTAAAGAGAATTTACGCTTCCAATATGCTGAATCAAAGTGATGGTATTTAAAGTAATTTATCAATCACGAATGAACGGGTTTCACCACATCTCCAATACCCAGCGGAGTATTTTTGACGAATATCGTAAGAATCTATGATCTTAAGTAAACAATAGCCTTATTGGCGCGAAAATATACTCGGGCGTTTGTCCACAGACTTTGTCTGTTTCGGGAAGTGCCTCTTCCGCTTGGTCCGTCGCACGTGACGCGAAAGAAACCGCGAGAAATGTTATTCTCAAGTTTATTTAAGGACTTCTCGTATTCTAGACACAAGTTTGAAAAGACTAACTCATTTTCAGACTTCTGGAAAAAGAAAACGCCTTTTTCACCTAAAACTCACTCACCTTCGACATTCTCCTGTTTTGCGGGTGTATTACTTGGAATCTTCACACCAAGCATCTGTAATTTCTCTTGAATTTCACAAAGTAATTCAACCATTTTCTTCTCAAATGTTCCTCTGCCTTCGCCTTCTTGAACCGAGAATAGAGAACTTCGTCTTCTCTGCATCTTCTTACAACAGTCTGAGGTGAAATTATACAACAAAAGCCATGATCCACCGAGATGCGTTTGACACAAATATAGCTGTTCTGTGTGCAGATTTAAACTGTTTGTGTCACTGTCTAGCGAGCCAGTTGCTTTGACAGAAGGGCTATCGACAATAGTAGCTCCTTCTAAATTCTCTTCTCTTTCTTTCGTGCCGGTTTCTTGTTGATCCTGTCTCTGTTGTAAAGGAGGTCCATGGCCGGGTAGATGTGACATTTTTTCACTGCCTGACGAATAGACAAGACCAAGGGTACGTTCTGCTAGTTTTAACACTCGTATACAGCTGACAATTTTGTAGACAGCGCTCGTATTTCTAAGGAGCAAAACTTCTCTTATGATACCATGCGTAAGATGAAACGCCCAGGAGAATGCGTTTCGGTGAGTAGAATCCCACTGAAAAACTTCCAACACCATTCGAAAATACCCCAAGGCTCTGGAAAGTTGCAAGTCGACAACTGGACTAGAACTTCGTCTCGTTGATAAATCTCCAACGGATGACGAAAGACCTCTTGCTGAGCTGTGTACCTGTAGAATGCTCTCAGCGCTGCTAAGAAGGAACTGGAATAATTTTTTCACCACGTTAACGGTTAGGTCCATAGCAGGACCAACGTCTTGTTTCCAGTTCACACCACACGCGGTTCCCAGAGCGAGAGCCACGATAGAAAGGCTCTGGGCATGAGAAATGGCGTCCAAGCTCCCTGGTTCGTACTCGGGAAGGGAGCTCTCGAGTTCCGGGTCATTCAAGCCAAAGAAACTCATGCCTTGATCTCCACTTGCCAGGCCGTAACCTAACCAAAACCCAAAAATTGAAATGTTAACTCTCCCAACTGACTGCCATATGTTTCTTTTAATTTTGGTTGTGAGAATTTGGCGTAGATCGGGCCGTTGTCAAACGGTTGTACATCAGAAGTGCACAACACTGCAAAATGTGGTACAAATTGTCTCCAGATGATTTTGTTGTGATACAAGCTCATGAACCGTTGCCTTGTGTAAAGACATAAAAAATCCCTTGAAAACTCCTTTAAAAAGGATCATACTTGACTTGTTTTACGGCTACCAAATTTAACCGCAAATGTTCAGCAAAGTCTAAGGCAGGATGCATTCATAAAACACAATTATGTGGTTACCTTGACCGAGAATGTTGCGCCAGTCGTAGCAGTTAAGGTTTGAGCTTAATCTTACAAACGTGTCTGCAATTCTTTGTTTATAGCGTTGCAATACTTTCTTAGTAAAACAACAAAAGCTATAATTGTACTGCGTTTTTTCCCTCAACTTGTCGCGCAACATTGTTTCGCTGCAAGATTTGGGTCTATGTTTTGCGTTTTTCACCTTGCGTGATCAACTTGTTGCGTAACAAATATATATTTTTGTTGCGGTTCGAAGAAAGTTATTGCGAAAAGTAGAGCGCGGGTGTACTTTTTAAGAGCAACAAATTTTGGCTTTGTTGCTCGTTTTTCATCAAACTCACAACTTGTCTTGGATCCATACCAAGTAAATCAACAAATCAGCGGGCTGCATTTCTTCAACCCGCAACAAAAGTTTTTGTTGCGCGATAAGTTGGATGATCACGCGAGGTGAAAAACGCGAAACATCGACCCAAAACTTGACGCGAAACAATGTTTCGCGACAACCTGAGGGCTTTTTTATCTCGCATTTCGCTGCTTTTGACCACGAGTTTCGTTACATCATTGTCAAAGTAGCTGGGATCCACTCGGCTATCGCCTCGTGGTTCCGCAAACCAGTGAGAGTGAATCACGACTGGTTTTAGTTTTACTTCTGATTGGATGAAAAAGTGGCGGGAAATTTTCAAGCCAATGGCATAGCGTAAGAAAAACAAACAATAGACCAAATGCAAAAAATGGCTACCTTTAAATTATTCTTTTGTTCGTATTCAAAATAGCCTCACTAACCTCGTTCGGGATAATAAATTCTTTACGATTTTTGTCTCAAAAGCGAGGTTAGTGAGGCTATTTTGAATACGAACAAAAGAATGATATAAAGGCAGCCATATTTGCATAGGGTCTATACGCCATTTTGGATACATTGAAATTCTAACTTGGCTCTAACGTAAAGCTTTCTACATTTATTTATTTATTGACCTGGAACAACAGAAGATGACCCTGTGGAGTTATTCTCACTTGGAGCGTCTGATAAGAAATCTGTGGAAGTCACGCCGCGTGACACGTTAGCTTCTGACTGCATGATGTTGATTCTGCTTATAGACGACACTCGAGACAAGTTTCCAGATTGAATCTCTACATCCACATCTGGGACTAGTCTGGAAAAAAGGCTTCACTGTTCGGTTTTACAAGACATATAGGTTAGATTTACATAGCAACTAAACAAAGTACAGCTAAGGAATAAAAGAAAAAAATGTAACAAGAAAATAGGGAGCGAGTTGGGATCATCCAAGTAGAAAAAGCTAATCTAGGAATGACCCCTACAGACAGAATTAAGAATAGATTTTTTTGCATCTCATTGAATAAGAATAGCAACTATAACAAATTGTTATAAGTTAACACTGAGGGGTCTAGTCTACAAGGTTCCCCCCTGAAAGGAAGTCATCCGTTCAGAGTCAAAAAAATTGCTGTTAAAATGCAGTACACACCTTGTGATATCTCTCATGAAGCCTGTCATGATACCATGGTAACTGGCAACTGGCGGTAGCTGCATCACTGTTACTAGGTAACCATCAGAGCTCAGAATAACTGGCAGGCGAGGATGCACGGCAACAGAGAACCTCTGCGAGAGGGGGTCCTTTTCTGAAGCACATGATTCTGATGAATCTGAATGGAGACCATTTGTGGACCTTCTGCAAAGGAAAAAACAACACTTCAGCTGTTTACCCGTAAGTTTACATTTAAAGGAGCTAAGCCACATCAGAGGTTTAGCCTAAATTTTTGAAGTTCGTTGTTTGTAATCCACCTTAATCTGCTCCATCCTTTACCATCCTTGTTCCTTTA
>CM042757.1:19813707-19818707 GCA_022496165.2 Catalaphyllia jardinei | reverse complement strand
AAAATAGTTTCACCTAGGAACATTTTATAAATCACTGATGTAGCCGATTTCCAAACGTTTAACCTCTTTCTGACATTGACTTGATTTAGGTATCGATTCGTGCAATAAAATTCGAGATTGTTTTCCTTGGCCTAACACTGCGCTAAACCTAACGTGTCCTGACCTTAACTCTAACCTAATCCGAAGCACTAACCTTTAACCTTGTTCCGTAAACCTAACCTTCAATGCTAACCCTAGTTTCGAACGGTAACCCTAACCCCAACTCTAATAAAACTGGGAACTCTTAACCCAAGGAGTTAAAGTCAGCATTTGAAAAAACTTAAAACAATTGTAAACAATGCTAATAATATTGTGTAACAAAGCAGTTCCAAAAGTCGTGGACTGTGACCTGCAAGTGTTTTTGCATACTTTATTTCTGGAATACGCAACAGAAACGAGGGGAAATAAGTGCAAGGCAGTTTTCTACAGGTATAAACAAATCAGCATGCAAAGTTTGGAGCTGTTTTGGCCATTTTTTATTTTAGCAAAAAATCTAGGGGACATTCTTGCCCACAGCCTTTCAATTGTAAAAGTTTGGGATTTTAGAATGTGGATGTTGGGTGTATTAATGGGGTGGCCACAATAACAGAATTTTCTAGTTAAATAAGAAAATGCATGGGCATTTTGCTGGCCAGGGACAAAAAAGTGGCCATCATAAATAATGACATGGGATTTCACTGTCCTTCTGTGAATGTAATGTAGGCCTTTTCTGACCATACATCAATGATCTTCCATTACAGCCCTTGCACCCAGGACGTATATGGGAGATATGTGCATGTTGGCAACAAGGTACAGATAGTGAAGAAGGCTTGGTACAAAGCAAGTCTTTACCTTCTTCAATCTGAGACTTTACGCCATCCTCTTGGAAGTTGTAGTTTTGTTCCGGCCACAGTAAGTGAAGTGTTGTGACATGAATTCTGTCACCTTTGTTGAAAACCCAAGAGAGAGAACAAGATGTACCACAAACCTTAAAAAAATCCAACGTTTGTAGCAGTTAGATTATAATTTTATGGACATTGAAATATCAGATTAGTTACGGCCCTGCCATAATGATTTCTCCAAATAATTTCAGTGTCTACAGTCATTGTAACGTTTAAACATGAGCACATAGTACAACATTGTGCACAGGAAAATTGCAGCGAAATGGCGAAAAGATTCTATATTGGGCTATGTTGGAATTGTTGAATGCCATGCCCCTTTCAACAGAGAACAAAAATATTCCATCCAAGGCATCAGTTTCATGGGGGGACAATGTAACATATATTTTCAGAGGGAGGTTAGACTGCAGTTTATTACTACGTGTACTTTAACTTATTGTATACATGTGTAGTATATAAGTTAACTAAATAAAAACAATGCTATATATTGCTATTTTCCTTTGTCTCTGGGAAAAGGCTACTCTAAAAATAATATTAAAATTGATGTTTTTTTGCAGCAAATAATATCATCCCATGCGTGAAAAATGGTACATTGTTTCCCAGAACTGTCAGAGAGTGATTTAAGTATGAAAACAAACTTGGTGATCGAATGATAAAACAATAATTGGGCTCTGTTATCACAAAGTGTCTTGCAGATCAATTATTTGCCGCAGCCTCAACCATCAGCTTCAATAAATAGTTTATCTGCTCAGGCCTAACAAATCAAAGTAATTTGCATACTCAACCTTGTCCAATGATTATTTAATTAATAATATTATTGTGCCTTATTCAAGGCTTACTGTGTCAATAAAGAACACTCCATCAATTGCTGTCTCTTTGTTTCTTTCATCTGGTAAGACGTAATTTCCACACTGAATCTGATGCCATGTGCCCTTCAAGGAATCACCAACTGCTCGTCACATGCAAAAGATATAAAGAAACCCAGTGGAAAAAGTGGACCAAATAAAATTTTCAGACCATATAACACATTGTTTCTTGAAGTTATAAATTGCATGCTTGAAAAAGACTTAATGTGTAGTTAGTCACAGTTCCAGAGAAGATCCATATCTCCCCCACAGAAGGGACTTTTTTGACTGGTAAGACCCCCTCTCACCCCTCAGGAAATTCTGATTAAGCTTCATAAACTTTCGGTTTTATAGAATCCTTCCTCCCCAAGGAAATTCCAATCCTGTCTGTAGCGGGAGTGTGGATATTTTCTGGAAGTGCATGGCATAAAATTATTTTCTTCCTTACATATACAGCCTAAAAAGCTTTTTCTTACTAATACATGTAGCACATACCACTGGTGGTGTTTAAGGCTTCATTACTTTCTTGTGTTTCCCAAAGAAACACCTGACGAAACCCTGACAGTAGCAACACCTTTCTGCCACAATCTGAGATGTAAAGCAGTGGGTGATTGTGTTCTAGAAGATAGATAAAAAATAGGCAATCACAAATTATTAAAAACATTTTAACATTAGCTGGAAAAGAAGACTGAGTTTACATGCAATTTTCTTTTTTCTGACTGTTACTGAATTGCTTGCCAACTTGAAGAATTTTATTATTTCAATTTTAATAACTTAAGGAAAAAAACTACCAGGGATAAGTAGCAAATATACCACTAAGCTGGCTCATAAATTTCCTGGCTTTGCAACTCTAAAGTAACCCAAGTCCTAGTTTTCATGTGAAATTTCAGCTGGATTTCAATCCAAGTTTAGCTGGTGCAATTTACTGACAGCCAGACTTGAGAGAAATGTACAGACATGTATATCTTTGATTAAACCACTATATCTAAATAACAGAATCTCAAGTAGTCTGAGTTTTGAGAGTCAAGAAATGTAAACCTTTACTGATCATATACATGTAGCTCTGATGCAATCTGTGTAATGTGCTGGACTGGCAGTAACGCTTACATGGGGGGAGGGGGGGGGGTAATCTTGACATTTTTCATGCAAGTAACAACAAAATCAAAGATATCACATGGATCTCTGATCTCTGACTAGTTGCTAAACCAGCACTGGATCTCCAGTCAGTAAATTTCTCTCACTTGTCTCTGAGTTTGGAAATAAATGAGTATGTCAACAGAGATGTCTATCTCCTTGCAACAGATTAAATTTTTTTATCATTGAGAAACTGCAAGACAGTTAACTTCCAAGTATCAACTGAAGGTAACTTACTTGTTCCAGGTTGGACATTTCTTATCTTATCCAACACAGCAGTTAATTTAATTGTTGCCGAACTTTTGTTCCAGATAAAAACTCTTCCAGAGTTCAATGCACCAGCAACAAACAAACCTGTAAAACAATACGGACATTGAGTGAGAGAATAATGTAGTCAGTCAGTCAGTCAGTCAGTTGGTGGGGTCAGTCAGTCAGTCAGTTGGTCAGTTGATCAGTCAGCTGGTCAGTCAGTCAGTCAGTCACTCAGTCAGTTGGTGGGGATCAGTCAGTCAGTCAGTTGGTGGGGGTAAGTCAATCAATCAGTCAGTCAGTCAGTTGGTGGGGGTAAGTCAATCAATCAGTCAGTCAGTCAGTTTGTGAGGGATAAATCAGTCAGTCAGTCAGTTGGTATGTCTGTCACTCAGTCACCTGGTCAGTCAGTCAGTCAGTCAGTTGGTTGATCAGTCAGTCAGCCGGCCGGCTGGTCTGTTGGCCAGTCAGTCAGTCAGTCAGTCATGACAGTCAGTGACTCAGACACTCGGACAGTCAGTCCATTAGTCAGTCAGTCAGTTGTCAGTCAAACACAGGAATCAAAACTATAAGGATTAAAAAACAAAAATCTAGAATCTTTTTAGGGGATGGGGAATAATAGGGGATCCCTTACCACTTGGTGAGATGCCAAATGCTTGCACTTCTTCTAGATAACTTTGAAGCAGAGGAATTTTTTTCTTTGTTTTTCCTGATGGCAAGTAAAGTTGACTGAGGCGGTGAGAGTCAAACATAAATAGATCTCCAACATCCTAGAAGGCAAATTAAAACAAATAACAACAACATATTAACATTTTGTTTCTCGACCATGAGCACAGTTTAGAAATGCCAAAGGCTTTGCTACAAATTGCTTATCAAAATAAATACAGCGGAAAATTCCCATGGTCTATTGACTGACTTTGTCCCTTTTTACTATTCAGACATATGGTGACCAACAGGGGAGATTGCTTTTCTCAATTTTCACAAAATAATTTAATGCACTTCAAGCTTACAGCGCTGATTATATTGCCGTGAACACCTAAAATATGTCTGGAATGTTTATTGTGATGTAACCAATCAAATGCGAGATCTCAACACAGAAGTCACAGAGCAAATTCTTTTCGTTTTGTTTAAGGATACAAACTGTCTTATTAGGAATTTCAAACACCAATGTTCCCCAAGATCAGTGCTTAGGACCGCATTCAGGTCATTGTTCAAGTTAGGAAAGAAAAAATTTAGAAGCCCACACGACGCGACAGTGACCGGCTTTCCATGCAATGACTTTCGAAAATAAAACACCCGCAGAAACGTTTTCAAAATTTCTGTCAATCATACATGTTATCGACAGATCGGATCGAAAGCCACCAATCACAGCCCACTAGCATGACGAAAAGAAGGTCTGAAGGTCACACTAGTGGCCGTGATTGGTGGCTTTCGATCCGATCTGTCAATAACATGTAAGACTGACGGAAATTTTGGAAACGTTTCGCGGGTGTTTTGTTTTCTAAAGTCGAAATATCCACAAAAACGCTGGTAATAGAAAATGAACAATTGTGATGTTTTCATTTCTGATCAGGTGCAACTAACTACTGATTTTGATCGTTACAAAAAGTTTGAAAATTCGCACGCCAAACACCGGCTTTGTAATTTATTTCAAACTCTCGCAAACCTGTATTCTTCGCTATTATAGCACATACTGTAAACAAATGGGAAGGAAAAGTAATTGTTTACTTGCTTGTAAAAAGGAAACCATTTGTTGCCTTGTGGTTTCTGTGATGTGAAGATCTCACATGTGATTGGTTACAACACAGTAAACATTCCAGACATATTTTAGGTGTTCACGGCAATATAATCAGTG
>CM042757.1:19764001-19806969 GCA_022496165.2 Catalaphyllia jardinei | reverse complement strand
GGGAACACTTTCAAAATTAGGAGGGACGGAAGTAAAACGAGCGTGTTGAGGTGAAGGGACCCTTTCCAATACTTCCCCCAGCCTTCACTGTGTCTATTTAATGGCTCTCATCTATCGCAACCTATCACTTCTTTCAACAATATCTACCAAAAGGGAACATGATGTCTACAGGATAAAACGGGTAAGTTAGGTAGGCTCGTTATGGAATCTATTTCCACCACTGAACAGACAAGTGTTCAAATGTTAAGACGTTTTAATAAGTACAGCGTTGCTGCATCCTTCGTACAACCAATGTCAAGATTGCAATACGATTGGAATAGTCAGTTATTTTAAGTTTACTGGCTATTTTACTTCTTCTCACACGTCGCGCAACTTGCCCCAAAGCTACGTAAAGCTTAATAGAAAATGGTCAAAATTGCAATTGCAATTGTTTTGTTCTTAAATTATCCGAGTTCAATGTTGAGGGCACTTCAGGTACGTTTTACTGTAAGGAACGTAATCATTTAATACTTTCAGCCTAAAAGCAACATATACACTGTAGCACGTGTGAACGATGTGATCAATGATGTATGATGATGTACGATGAACAGTCAAATTCTCCCAGCCAGTATAAAAAATGTATGAAACCAGCGAGGAGACTTTGCATGTTGACAAAGGAACAGTCAACAAATGTAATGGAAAGAATTAACGGTTACTCCAGAAATGTATGCAACTGACGTTGTTATCTCGCAACTAAACGTTTAAAAAGCTAAAACAATATTCTCTTGTTAACCCCAGCTTTTATGTACATCACAACCAAAAAAACCTTAACTAAAAAAACTAACACTGATAAAATACATACAGAACTTTGTTTACGTACTCTACTTTGATGATAGAGAGCTGTTCTTTGAGCTACGGTAGTTTATTTATAAAAAACACCAACTGGATTGATTTTTTTTTACATTTAAACATGCATCTCCGCTAAATCTTCCCTATTACTTGATCATAATTTTGAAACTGGTGTTAGAATATCAATTGACTTCCGTTAAGGTATAAACCGGTAAATTTTGGAGGAAAGGTATTGTCACTACTCAAAACCATACAGGGGACAAACTGCACCTGGAGAGCAAAGGAGATAGAACTGCCTCCTGCAAAATGAACTCAATTTTGCGATTCGATGACTGTAGTGAAAGATAGACCTTCGAGCGCTGCGCTAACGACTAAAGGCAAAGTTAAATGTGAACATCGTAAATTAGTACATGGTTTAGCAGGATGTACAAAGTTGACGTTGCTTGCACAATAAATAACCGTAACTACTTTAATAATGTATGATCTTCTAACCGGTAAAAAGAATCCTATGTACAAAAAAATAAGGAGTTGATATAAAATACAACACAACTATAAAAAAATGCCTGCATTGCATCCAATTGCAATCTTATAACAATAACTTTTGGTCAATAGTTTTCGTGATTTAAAAATTCCCCATTAAACTTAATTGATCTTTCTACGTTAATTCTAAAAGTCTTGGAATTCATCAAGTACGCATTTCCCTTCAATAATTCATGTGGTCATCACTTCATTGACACAGGAAGTCAACATCTTCATCACTCTCTTCCAAAAGGCTCTGATCCAAATCGATGGATGCGTTTTCACTGTTAAAGACCATAAACATTCTATTTGTCATACACGTATATACATCTATATAATTAGTGGCTGCTCCTGAAACTAAAGATAATTCTTAATTTTAGGCTTAAGAATAAAAAAAATTGTAAGTTAGGCCTCGTTGACTATTCGCTCATAGAAAACAAAGGCGAGTAGTCTAATTGCTAATTATTTAAAACTGGATCACATATTAGATGGTGTGTGGTATCGCTGTATATTTTGCGAGATTTGCCGCATTTTGACGAACCCGTAAGGCGAGTCAAAATGGAAACGAGTGCAAATGCACAGCGATACTACACATCAAAATATCTAATAAGAGAGTTGTTATCTAACTGCTGTAGTCAGTAAATTTATCAGTCCAAGAGGGAGAGTGTGACAGTTTTGCGTTACGCGCACCAACCCGTCAAACAGGTTTTCTACTGTACAAATAAATATACAATATCCCTGTTTATTATTCAACAAATTCTAACACTATCCAAATATGGTCATGATGCTCTCGATATCTGTCATCCGTAGGTAACAGATATCCGGCGATATACGTAGCTTCGTACGTGGGAAGAAAAAGTGAAGTGACAAAATGTCGAGAGAGATTTAAAAATGTTACGCTGTTTTGTTATCAATTTGTTGAATAGTAAAACATTTATCCTGCTCAATCTCGCGGAATATCGTCTGATTTTAGCCGACTCGGCCTACGGCCTCGTCGGCTAAGTATCAGACGATATTCCACGCGATTTCGCAGGATAATTGTTAAATATTTGTCAGTATTCGATTCTAACGTTAGTTGGACGATATTCGCTGCAGTTTGATAACCATATTTGTAGAGCATGGTATAATGGCTCATATACTATGACGGCTAAGCCAATGAAAACTCTTGAATTGCATTATTCAATGACAACGAAAAATCATTTTTGATCGTTCCTTCTTTTACCAATACATTTAAAGTCTCTCCCCAACCCTTTTCGCGCGAAGAGCAATCGACCGATTATGATAGCCGTCGGGGACTCTGTTAATGTCCAGACTACATATTGGAATACTAAGGACTGACAAAACAAAAATCAAAGGATATTATTTTCTTTTTAGGTCTCTTTCCCTTGGGTTTCGTCCTTGCCTTTGCCTGTGCAGCTGGCGGCGTTTTACGACCCTTGACGACCTTTCTTGGTTTAGGGGCGCGCTTCTCTCGTGGTTTGCCACCTGGAGTTTTAACATTTCCCTGAAACAAAATAAAAAAAATTGACGTATTTGCAATGTAAACTTGTTAGAAAGCGACAGAGTCAAAAAGTGAGGTACAAACTTTTAGATAATAGAGCCTCGTGACAAGAAACATACAAACAAATGAACAAAACAAGAGACAGCGTAGGAACCATAAAAAAAGGCTCCGTCCACACTACACCGGGGCAATAGTAGACTACGAGTGGTCCCTTTTTCGCTTAGTCAGTCGTGCGTGACGAGGCCCGAGAGACGAGAAAAAAGAACGTGAGAAAAAAATGGCTGTGCGAAATCCTGGGGCGCTCCTCGTACCCAGGATTTCGCGCGGCCATTTTTTTCTCGCGTTTTTTTTTTTTCGCGTCACGTACCATGCACTAAGCGAAAGAGGGAATATTCGTAGTCAAGAGAAATAATGAGGAAGAAGCCAAAAACTGACGGTTGAATGGCATACCTCAAGGTCAGTCATCTGCCCTGCCTCTCCCACAGGACTATCTCTTCCACCATTACCAGAATCATCACTGTCTTCTTCCGATGGATCAAGTTTCATCATCAGAAATTTGAACTGCAGAAGACACAAAAACGTTTAACCAAAACTTACAAATGCGCAGTCATATATGAGACTATGGATTTATGAAAAGGGTTTCAATCAAAATGAAAACTGCGTTTCTTTCAAGAGTTACACGCTTTGATTACACGACTGCTTCACCCCAAGCGATGAAAATGAAAATAGAGATGGTCAGGAAAAGGAAGATACTAAAGAGAGTAGAGAAAAAAGACTGTCGTTCCTTTGAATTTTTATATGGTCTACTTTTCAGGGCAAGTGTCATTTATCAGGTCTTGCATACAGCTGGTACGCCATTTGAATGGGCCAATCAGGACTCAGCAGGCAAAGAAAACTGTACTGTCCTGACGTCAATGTATATGAAAAAGAAAGGCACTGAAGTCAGGCAACTTTTGCTCACTGGATAAGGCATTGAATATTCCTGAAAAGGGAATAAGAATTCTAAAAACTACATCAGATTGTAATAAGTGAAAATTATGAGCTTTTAATTGGGCACCAAAAATAGGTTGCCGCGTCCGGCAACTCACTCGTAGTTCGCCGAGTGTCGCCAGGTGGAATAACAGTTGTGTTATTTTAAAGAAAATATGTTCTTCCTCGTCAAATATATGAGAGGAGACAAAAGCAATTTTAGCATGGTCTTTACATTTGTCTTTTTACTTTACTTTTGTGTCGTTTCGGTAGGATAGCTCATTTGCTCCAAAAATATTTGGATTCTTACCTCTAAGTAGTCGCGGACTAACTGTTCATGGCTTCTCACAGCCTCTGGTTCTTCAACGTATCGTAAGACTTGCTCAGGATTAAAGACAACTCCGACTTTTCTTGACACAGTCTTGTCATACGCCTTGGTGGGTTCGGATGGAGAATATTTGTGACATTTACTACGAACAAAAATAGTCCAATTTATCAGCTCCTCGTGCAAGTACTAAGATGTCGCCCGTTCTTGTTATTGTCTCTATATGCAAGCGTGACGTGAGTCACACAACGCTATCCTAAGGGAAAGAATCGCTGTGAAAACCGGTTGGTAACTTGATTCCAGGCATTCTCTTTTCTGTAACTGAATTTCCTCAATCAAATTTCAGTAAACGCTACCTCACGTCAGAAGTAAAGCCCTGGCCAAACGAACTCACAAGAAGGACGCAAGATGAAAAGTTGAAAACTTGGGTCTACTTACGACTCCGCTTGGCCTGGCCTTGCGTGCAATCCACCGTAAGAAAAAAGATGGCGGCTGTACATTTTACCACAATACCTTGCGAACCAAACTAAGCCCACTGGGCATATAGAAAGATATGGTTTAACGGCAGTCGTTCCTATACTAACAGCATTGCTTTTGTCGAGTTTGAATGACTTAAAATTTTTCTTTGTATTTTTATTCGCTCTTATAGAGTTTTCGTGCGCAAAGCATTATAGGTAAATGTACCAGTCGCCATCTTTTTCCTTACGGCGGATTGCGATGACTTGCGATGACCTGTACTCACTTTGGTCGAGATCAAATTTGCTCGTTGTTATATCAACCTATTAGCCAATCAAATACAACCTTGAAGTGGCACTTTTTGCGACTTGCACGTACAATTGCGAGTGTGTTTGGCCACCCAACGAAAGTCTCTACGCAAGTTGAACTTGAGGCCAGGATTATGGTGTGTATTGCATTAGCATAAGTAGGTGGCTAACACAAATTTTTATACGGTAGTTCGTTCTTAGTTTCTTACCTGTCTGAAAATGCATAGAGTTCCTTTAGGTGCTGTTTTAAATAGAGAAGCAGTAGGCAACATTGAGAAGAAACGCAACATTGCTCGAAGATTGTTGGGTCTGGTGGAATCCGAGCTGAATATAGACAATACAAAAACAGTTTGGTTATATCAGAAATGAAAGAGTCATTGCGTTTTAAATTCAGATTAACATCTTAAGAAGGACTGACGCTCGGGATTTTTCTGAGAACCCTTGGAATATGAAAACACCCTCGGGACACATTTTCTATCAGTGAGATAACTAACTATGCTAGTTGTATCAATTGCTGATATCCACTTCCACACAAATGTTTTTTGAACTTTATTTCACCTACCTAAAACAGACTCGAGGGTTTCTTCTTCTTCAAACTCATTCTCTACAGGTGGAGGAACATTGTCAACTCCTTCAACAGTTGGCGTTACTTTGGAAGTCAGAGCCTGTTAAAAGGAAAAAAAATATGGGCAACTCAACAAGACTGTTAAAATAAAGCAAACCAAAAGAGCCGTTCACTAAGGCAAGCACTTAAGGTCTGTCCTTTCATCGTTTTGAACAAAACAAATCAAGTGAACTAACGCGTATAAAAATAAAAAAGTCTACATTATTTCTGTTTATCGCTGTTTTTGTTAGCATCATCTTACGTGATGATCCTCGAGAAAGCTATTAGCTCCTTTCTTTGGTTGGACGAAACTCATTTTTTAATAGTTTTCCTTATGCTGAAACTGAAACTGTTTGACCACGCGTGAAAATAACTCACCTCTTTAAAGGAGTGGAGCATATTTGCACCTGTCACGGACAGAATGTTGTCAATGTGGTAAATGACAAAGAGTGGCTCTTCTTGCACAGAGTACGGAAAGTGCGCCATGTTATCGGCGACGTACAGCAGAAGGTCTAATTTGGCACCCTACATGAGAATACAGAACACGGTTTTTGATCAATCGTGCAGTTACAATGGCTTTGTTCCCTCGCTCATACATTTCCTATTACAAAAGAAAAAATGGTTTATTCGGACTCCTAGCCAACTCGGAGAATTTCTGTGGTCGCTACGCCCAGGTCACTACGGTGTACCAGCCAATGTGATAAACCACTTTATAGTAGAATCTTTTCTTTACAATATTTGCCTCATTAACACTAGTGATACAGTTTCTGATGGAGCTGCAAAAACTTTAGTTCCGAATATTGAAAGGGCAGAGCACGATTAACTGTCCCAAGGAATTTGAGCCCGATGTATGGAATATGTTTGGTACGACGCTGGTTTAAAAATTCAAAATTTTATAACGAATGTAAGAGTTCAATAGCGTTATTGCCACCCAGAAATTTTGCAGTTTTTGAACGCCAATTTCTCCCTGAACATTACACCCAAAGAGCCCAAAATTTCACCAATTACTAAGTTCCACAAGCTTTTTAACTTTGTAGTCAATTTGTGTCTAGAGCGAAGCCTTCTCTGCGCTAAGTTGTATGTTAATGAGGAAAAATGTAAACAATGACGTCAGTAAAGATTCGCCAATACCACGAGACAGAAAATACCCCAACAGCCAAACAGAATACAGGAAAGTCGTTGTGCACTCGACTATATTACACTTAAGCTTCGCATCGTGCGCTGTGGGTATGTCGCATCACTGTGTTGCCGTTTGTATTTGCTATGGCAGGGTATAAAATAGTTATGTAACGCTCTCGACAGGTATACCACAAAATGTCCCGCTTGTCACTTGTATTCAAGGCTCGTGTGTATGCCGAGAAAATACAAGTGATTCGTGGGAGATTCCGTTGTACACCACTCGAGGGCGTTACATAACTAGTAGGCCAACATGGATGGAGAGGAAAAAACCTTGATTTCAAATTCAAGAAAAAAAAAACACCTGGCCTACCTTGTGATCATCAAATATTCTCAGCATAGACTGTAACAAGGACCGCCTTGGCTGTCTTCCAGTTCTTATGATGGAATATAAATGACTTAAAAGACACTGGTTTGTATCTTTTCTGAATCCGCGGATCGGGGTCGTTTTGTCCTGTGGAATAAACAAGCAAGTAGGAGAAAACTCGTTAAGGAGCTTATTCACAAAATGGCGCATCTTGGCCACAATTTTTATTTCAAGCTCGTCGTTCGACATAAACTTAAAGGGGCACTGTCACGGTATTTTAACGTCATTTTACAATGCCGAAATATGATCCTGCATCAATCGAAACCCAAAAATAATGATGCAGTTTTGTTACCTAGGACTTAATCACTACACCAAAACCATTTATTGCTGCCTAGCACTTAGCATGGCAAGGATGAAAATGGATTGAAATTTGAAAAAACTAGCCAGTTTTTTCAAACTCTAGAGCCATTCCTTGAAAATATTGCCAGAAATTCATAATGGTTTGCTCTCTGAGCCACCATTCGTTTGATATCGTTAGTCCATTTGAGCATTTTGGGAACGAGTAAAGGAACGAGGTAAAGATTTCAGCAACGAATAAAGCTGAAAACAGCAAAACTCCTGTGGCAGTGCTCCTTTAAACAGAAGCCTTCTAGATTCTCATGCTAATGCATATGTTTGATGAGGAAATGTTTGGCATAAGCATTAAGTGCTCGCTGATAGGCTGAAAGTCTTAAATATACCCACTGGACACAACAGTGACACAGGTATATACAGCATAAAAAGAACGCAAGGTTTTGATATTCTTATGCTTATGGTTATGCCCAGCCGTTCTCCCTAGCGCATAAGCGTTTTTATGATTATGCTTATGATTGCGTCGCTAGATAGGATCGGGCTTTACGTTCAGTCCATTATCATCATTTTTTTCATCAGTGTTTTCCCATCTTTGAAGACTTATTTTCAGGTTTTGTTTGATCGGAGTTAATAATTCCTTTTAAAGAACGACCAACCTATAACAGTTTAGAAGTTAGCTGATACCATGCAGTAACGAAATAACAAGTAAAACAACTTATCAAGCCTACTTCTATGAGATCAAAGATCAAGAGTGCCTCAAAAACAAAATCACAAACCTTGTGAACTAGGCGTTGAAGTTCAAACGACATCTTTATTCCAGCCAGGGCTTTCATCTAAAATTGCAAAGATATCAAACAGTTTCCTAATGAAGGTATCTTTTTTCAAAAGGTTTTGGTTACTATGTTAGACTCTACATTGAGCATAAGGATGTATGTGAAACATCAGGGAATCTGACTTAGCGTTGGCTTTTAGGTCAAAGAGCTCCAAACTATTACCAAACATCGTTCCAAGAGTCTCTCGTCGTTCCGTCCTCCCGGAGCAAGAGAGGAAATGGAGGGCGGGAGTATGAGAGACCCTGGAAACAAGGTTAACTAGCACCAACCTGAACAAACATGGAATATTTGCTGTCGATTTCTGACAACTGTTGGTCTGATTTTACTCTCATTTGTTGCTCTTCGTCAGTTCCAATGGCGATCAGATATGGAACACACTGTAGAAAACATAGAATATAGAAAATCTGTCACCAATGCTAGAAACCAGTATTGAATCTAATAGCAGTAAAAAATACAGTGCAGCTTTGTGTGCAGCGTCCACACTAGCCGAAAGAACTTTGAAAACGCAGCTTTATTTCTACGGTTAGGTCTACCGTCTACACTAATCCGAAGCTTTTGGAAAACGCTCTTCAGACAGGCGGAATATGAAAATGCCGTATTTGCGTTTTCCCGAGGACTGAAACCATTTTGAAAACGGAGCTTTTTGAAAACGATGACGTCACGATAATCACGTGATTTCCCTGCCCGAGTTTTCCTCAAACACAAATCCAAACTGATCGGTGACTGTTGCGTTTTTAAGTTCTCCAGCATAGTGTGGACGAAGAACATTTGATGCGTTTTCCGTCTTCTAATTTTTCTGGCGTAGTGTGGACGGGGCCTACGATATAAGGATGCCTTCTACTGTGACCAACAAGACTGGATTGGACACACATGCGCCGCATGGTACGTGAATTCAGGGCTACACCTATGCACTTTCGTACGTGCCAAAGTTGATGTTTCAATTGAAAAGCAATCCTACCAACCTGCACGGGATGAACAAGACCTTGTCTCAGAATCAAATTCACAACGTGAAGGGCCGCCATACGCACTGAAGGCTGAGGATGTAAAAAGCTCTCCAGCACACTCTTGAGATACACCTGCATCACTGCACTAGTTGTACTGTGAAAAGAAACCATGTACACAATCGGTTTCATAGTTCTGTTCAAGAAACACCGTGCTATAACGTTCGCTTTCCTTACATAAGCAAGGTCGTCAACCAGTTTTTGCACTAAAATTTAAGGACCTTCAAGGAGCTAACAATCTCCAGAAGGCATATTACTCACAACAGCACAGTGCTGCTATCCATCTCACACCTTAATGTCAAAGGTTTATCTAAGTTCTTGGAACTATTTACCATTTGAGAGATTGCGAATCAATAACGACAACAAAATAGTCACCTTTCAAAAGTCTTTTTTAGTCTTTAATTTTGAATTCAAGTCTTTTAGGGCGCCATGTATACAAACCCTGCACGTTACACACCACTCACCCGGACTGACTATCCCCCAACTCCTTGAGGTTCTGATTTTCCTTTTCTTTTTCCGCTTTCCTATGTCCTACAGTAGACCGCAAATGAACATATTATTCTATTACCTTGATACTGTTACACCATTCACAACTCGTGACTAAAATACTATTTAATCTACATCGTTACTTCGCCTTAACAAACTCGAACAGCTCTGTAAAATATCTCAATTACTATTTGAAATCTTGATCACAAGCTTGACCAGCATTCAGTGTTGTCACAAAAATATTTCCGTGTTTGCTGCATCAGGATGTTCCAAGTTGTTTCAAATCATGTCATTGTTTAAGCACACGTTTACTGCTTATCGCCAATCTTCTCAAACTGGCCAGTAGTACTGACATCGGCAATGATTGATTAGTTACATGAAGCAAAGAAAACTGTTTGTCACAAGCAGAAATTCGCCATTCGCAGGAAAATTTAACTAAACATGCACTTCCTTCCAGGTGATCTGGTGACGTAATGAAAAGGCCCGGCCAAAAAATTTTAATGCCGTATCCCACAACCACGTGCGGTCCTAAGTGTTGTTTTCCCATTGCCAAAACGAAACAGATCACGTCCCGTGTCTCCCAAATTTCCTGTTACTGAATGCAAAGAGTAAAAGTTGAAGTAGAACCGACGAGATCCGCCATCGCGACCGCCACGTTAAATTCAAAAGCAACACCTCAGACCGCGAGCGGCTATGGGATACGGCATTAAAATTTTTGTGCCCAGGCCTCTTCATTACGTCACCAGATCACCTGGTTGGTGTTCCTCTTACTGTGATGATCCTGAACGTGAAGTCTTTTTTCCTCCTCTAAAAGGTGTGTCTGCAAGTTCTTCAATACCTTACAAAATTCAAGGATAACAACACGTCAAAAAAAGAAAACAGAAAAATCGTCCGCGGTATTAAAAAAGATAACTTTATTCTCATAGTAGTACAGCAACAACAACATCGTTAGTTTCTCAATACAAATTAAACAAATATACTGCATTTTTCGGCCCAGGTCAAGCCAACGTCAAACTTCACATGAGGCGAACTGCCATTTGAGTCAATCCAAACGGGTAATCGACCATTGGGTCAAAGGTCGAACTTCGAATTTAGATAGACCAAAACGTTACATCTGTCTAAAGCAGATTATCTAAATTCAGTCGGACAAACTCAGTTGAGTCAAAGTCGAATTTTAATATAATGAAGTTAATTTACTCAGTTTAGTTCGTCTCTGTGAAGCTCCACGTTTGAACTTGGCCTTAGCATACTTAACACATGTTGGTAGTATAGTTCAGATACAGTAACTGTTGAAATTCTGTTTTAATGAGACCAGAAGCTAAATGAGCCGTTTGGTTTTCGAGTTATTCTCCAGCTTAGTTATGTCTAGTTGTGGTACAGGAGAGATAAAGGAAGAATTTACAGTAAACACTGAAAAACAGAGACAAAACATTGATAATGACTAGTACAAAAATCGATGTGAATGGAGTAACCTACCTGGAGTTTAAGCTTCAAAGGTTGATTGGGCTGTGATAAGATTCCCTGGTAAAGATCTTTGGCTTCTCCTTTCAGGAGCAATTCACCATACCTCATACAAAGAAACCCTGAAGAGATACGAATGTGATCATCAAGTGATTTTGGAAAGGCGCAACAGCAATATACTGAATACAAATTTCTGTACTATCGTGTAAATTGAAATAGTAATGCTTCTCAAGAAGTGACATGTCAGGAGCTTTTAAAATTAAAGATGGCTTTGCTCCAACGATCACCTATGTTTTAATCATAACGGGTTGAGTCTTGAAGAGAAAAAGGCAGAGAATTGGACAGCTGATATTACCACTTTGTCGAGCACTGTGGCGCATTTTGCGGGCTAAAATAGAGAATTTGGTACGCTAAAATGTATAGCCCGCTGAATTTTCAAATCTTACAAAGCTTTATCGTTTTTTCTTCCATGTCCTTAACAATTTTGAAACCTCAAACGGCAAGATATTGTAATTTCTAGCCAGCTCGCTTGATATATTGCGGTGTATTTTCTTTGAGGGTAAATGAAAGCAAGTTAACTTGAAAATGTTCGCGTAATTGTTCAGACGGTTTTGTTGTCATTTTTTCTTTTAGTTTTCTTTTCTCAAAGCCTCCCAAAGTGATAATAATAGTGGTACAGTTCATGTTTTTAGGCATCAATATGTTTTGGGCCCTTCTCGGAGCTCATTTCAACCCTGGCCTAACGGCTCTCGAGTAGCATACTTATTTTCCCACTAACGTAAACTCTATTGATTTATTGTAGTCATGTTATTGTGTGGGGGTAGGACAGATATAGAACAATTGACTTTACAAAACCAGTGTTTAAGCCGATGTGAATTAACCTACCTAGTCCTGTAATGGCTTTTTGACAAACTTCTTCATCAGTGTGCTTAGTGAAGTAGATGTACACAGCAAACACTCTGTCTTTAGTGGAACCCTGCTTAAAATAAAGAACCAGCACATCGTCATCAGTGATCAGCATCAAATACACCTGCCACCGACAATAAGCCCATAGCTTTTTTTTAATAAACATAGAAATGAGTTAATATTAATGTAAGCTAAACATCTAGTAGCTCGTAGCCTAAGGACTTCACTTGCCAGAACTACAGGCTTTCCTGATACGTTTTTTGATCAGGATAGTTAACTTGTGGAGCTTTGTGCCTTATACCATAAATATTCCGATTCTCTAAAGGCGTTATATTTTTTCGTTTGCATAACGTCTTTGATGTAGAAAATATCCGAAAATGAAGAATTGTCTGCCACAAATGCTACCGCACTTTTTCCGAATTCTTTTGTGGATTGAGCCTGGGTTTAGGTTTTAAATGAGATTACCAGCAATAAGAGTTAACTAGGAGATCTGCTGATCATGATCATCGCGGGCATGCGTAGTCGTGCCATTGCTGTGAAGTTTTTTCACTCGAGGTTTTGCTTTGCCTAGCTTTGTTTCTTTGCTTTGGTTTGCCCCCTCCCACCCGCCTCTTGGTCCAAGGCGGGCCCTTGTGTCCAGGTAAGTATACTTACGCTCCACTGACTGAGAATTCAGTGTGACGGATACCAGTGGGGAGGTGACACGTGGGAGGTTGCCATGGTTACTCACTTTATTTGCATTTTGCCCACACTCGCTTGCTCATGACTGCCTTGCTCTCAATTGGCACCTACCCAGCGCTCCAAGCTGCGACCATTTTGGTCGCCATGGCGAGTGGAAAAAATATTTGGCGACCAAAATTCTGGCGGAAGTCGCCAATTTGCGACCAACAGATTAAAAGAGAAACTTACTTGAAAAATTATCAATAGTAGGACGTATTTAATCAATAATACAAGCGGCGGAATCACCTGTCTTTCTCTTTACCCCTGTCGTCGTTCAGAAACTCTACACGAATGCGTAAACTTACTGCAGCAGAGTAAGTGATGAAAACGTGCCATTCGGCGCATTAGCCCTTCGTGTACTATGTCATGAAGTGTCTTCCCCTTGTTTGACGACGTGTAATACGTCGTGAAGTGTCCTCCCCTTCACGTTTTCTTCTTTTTTTATGGCAACCATTTTACAATTAAAGGTCGCCAAAAGGCGACTTTTTGAAAAAGTGAGCTTGGAGCGCTGCTACCCATCATTTCGAATACTGCTCATCGACAAGTTAACTTGAAATGGGTGAGGTAAATAGGACTTGTAAAGGACTTAATATGTCTGTTTGTCTTTCAACCCGCCACTAGACAAATTTGTACATAAAATATGTATAAATTTTGCTAAAATGAAGAAAGACACCATTACACGACAGTAGTTTGCAACAGCCTCCATTTGAATGGTAACACAAATCAAACAAGTGTTTTAAGTTATTTTATGGCATCATTACAGTCAGATTGGTGTAGTTTGATACATGGAGCTTACCTCGTTCTTTGGTTTCACATCACTGTCAAAATCGAACTGCTTACAGAGCAGTCCAAGGGTGAACAAGGAACGTAGTAGAGTTGGTCTGTTCACCTGCGCCTTGCCAGGATTCTTGCATAGATCTGCTTTGGACTTTGCTAGGTAGCCTAAAAATCACCGAGTACAACAACAAAGCATTGTTACAATCAAACACTATGCGGCGACTTGGTACAACCTCTCCGACATGTTTTGCTATTTCAGACTGATTTTTACGCTTTTTGTTACCATGCGTCTATCATTCCAAAATTTTCATGACCAAACTGGAAAGCTATGCCTATGATATCTGAAGGTTTTATCAAGATCTAAAGATCATGTATGCAAGCTTTTTTTCTGTGGTTCATGTGGCTGAAAGTAATTCAGGCAGAGTTAATCTCAAAAAAAAAAAAAAAGGTCTGCTATTAACAATTCTGGGTGGCTCAAGAGAGTCCTTGAAACCCTACATTTTGACTTGCGCATGACGTAGTTGCTTACTTGCCTAGTTGTCGCACTAGGGTGCATGATAGCTTAATTTATTTATACTGATTTTTTTTCTACATAAACTTCAAGACTTTCCGAGTTCTTCTTTGTTGGCCTTAAACTTACCATGGTACTTTTGGAAGTAGTCCTTTACGAGCCGGATGTTATGGGTGACTTTATTTACCACAGCACCTAAACAACTTATGCAACTTTGAACAACCTGAAATAGAGAGCAACAGTACGGTACTTCAATAAAAGAACTGAAAGGAAACACTGCTTAACTTTGACTGAAAAGAAAAATGGGTCTTTCCAATCACGGTAAAAAAAGTTAAAAAATGTTTAAAGGAGCTGCGTTTTCTAAAGTATTATTTTCAGTCGAAGGCAATTTTTTTGGATTGTCAAAATAACTCAAAATACTTTAAATGTTATTGTTTATAATGGTCAATGCGCTTAAATATAGGTACACTGTACACCTATTTAGTTCACCTACCAACTAAACATAACATGGTTAAAAATCCCAAATGGCAGGAGGCAGACCAGTTGGTTATTCACAAGCATGACCGAGTTGAACTAGGGTCTACCGAGAAACAACTCCAGCTTAGTGGTCAGAGCGGGATTTGAATAAACGAACTTGGTGTCCTAACCACTCAGCCACTCGGCCAAGCTGCCTCCTCCTTAAAAACACCATCTCTGCTCCTACCGTTTGCCCGTGTTTGACGGTAAGTCTCATCAAGTCTTCCTCTAAACTGGCCAGGAATGTTTCACTTGGATGCTCCATCAGTGGAACTACAAGCTCCAAAATGCGTGCAACATTGTGAATCACAAGGTAATCCCCCTGGGTCTACAGTAAACAGTCACAGGGAAAAATCAACAAAATTATCGAATAAGTCACTCTAAAACACACATATCGTATACTGAATAAAGGAGAGGGTGACCTACTGGAACGAGTTTGTATTCCAAATAAATATACAACGTAGTCGAGCCCTGCTACAAAAGGTACATGTCCTATGATGTAATTCAGTAACTAAAACTGAATATAACGCAACACAAAGCAAGCTCTTCTGATGCCAAAAAAATACTTTCAAAAAGTGCCTAAATATACTTGACTCGTAGTATACTGCAAAACAAGCTGATGTCTACATGCAAGTCTTACAATCACGTACATGCAAAACCACAATTTTTTTCTTTACAGTCTACATTTAATTATAAGCAGGCTTATATTCAAAGGGCGCATAATAGGAAAAGAAAGAGACATGTTTGTAGCGGGAAGGTTTACTTTCAGCAGTTCACATTTTGTTTTTCATATATGTACTTACACTGCACTTTGTACTAAGGTACGGCTGTAATGTCATGGAATGCTTCACTAACAGCTGGGGTTTGATCTTGCTTATCAGGTACAGTGTAGACAAGCTTGACACAAGTCTTTGGCTGCTTGAGCCTTTGCCTTCAGACTGGGCTGCAACGAAGAGACATCTTCAGTATGGGAAAAAGTCCAATAACCCAGTCCTAGTGGACTTTACAGCCGGGAATATAGATCCTGCACTTCGCTTGCCTGAGAGGCAAGTTAAAGGAATTTCGTCATGGTTTGTTTGCCCATCTTGAAAAATCTGGCCTAAATCTTTCAAGTTCCTTGTTTTCAATCCGCGTTAATCTTCTCCACCCTTAACCATCCTTGTTTCTTTATGGTTTATTATTATCTCAACGGTGTTTTTCTAACTTAGTTATTGACCATTATTTTCGGGTTTCCTTCAATTTAAAGGCAATTTTGTGACTCAACTCAAAATGCCGCGACGGAGCTGCTAGTATGGAAAATTTTTGAAGAGATTCTACTTCACGATGTACTGCAAAGATCCCGTCACTTTATCAATTTTGTTTTATATTAAGTGCAAGTAAAACGTTTGTAAGGCTAGTAAGAAAGACGTTTGCGCTATATGTAGATATGTACCCCTCTCGTTGCTAAAAACACAAAAGACAGAACCCAGTTTCTCCTAAACAATATTTTTCTTTGCAGATAAAAGAGGGTTTGGTTTATCCTGTAAGTCCATCCTTATTTATTATCGTTGAAAGCAGCTTGTGCTTCTCTTTATTTAAGCAATAGACCACAAGTTTCTGTGGGTTATAAGCTGATAAACCACGCGGGATGTTGGTAGAACACGAGCCGCAGGCGAGTGGTTTACGAATTCTTCGAGTGTTCTAGCAACATCGCAAGTGGTTTATCAGCCTATAACCCATAGAAAACTTGTGGTCTATTGCTTTTATATAATAATTCAGAAGACGCGCGATTTTTCCGTGGGTTTACCGGCACAATAACTCACAGCTGATTGACCAATCAGAGCGCGCGCATTGATTTGGTTATTGTATAAACATTAATGTAGAATACTTCCACAGTAGTTATTCTTCAGCGCATTTCTTCACTTGGTTAACGAAGCAAGTTTTCCAGCTCTATAGTTCAGGCTCCATGCGAGTAAAAGGAATAGTTTTAGCTTACCAACTGCTCTCTCTTCCAAACTCAACACATTCTCAACCAGACAATTCACGATTTGTCGACTGGCCTCCTCTGAAGCTTTAGAAATAGAGTCTTCCTCATTGTGAAGCAGCTAAAAAAAGTATAACAAAACTTGCAATATCAACCAGGTATAGGTATAGGTATGAGGAATATTTATAATGATAATAGTGCACGTCTTTTACATTTAACTCTGAGAATTTGGCGATAAATAATTTTCCATTTTTCTATTCAATTAACCTGGCATTATTTAAGAAACAGAAGAAAAAATGTACCCTGTTTCTATCGAGTTTGAGTATAATATCACGAATGACGTCCTCTGATTGGCTACGCTGCTCACGTTCTATTTAAACAATAGTGTTTCTGTGGAGGAACTATCGGCTGATAGTTGCCCCGCGGAAATTTGAAATTTGATGTATTAAGAACATCAAATTTCCAAGGGGCAACTATCAGACCGATAGTTCCGAGACATAAACACTCTATTGCGTCTTTATTGTTCACCACGCTAGTTCAAAATTCAATTAGACTTCAATTGAATTGTTTTGAAGATTTTGAGACGAAAGCCGTGAAAGCCAAAATAGAAAACAGACAAAAACCCTTAATACAATTTCAGTTGTTTATTTTCTACGAAACCCGCTTGATTGCAGAAACATTTTCACGGATGACTACTATCCATCCGGGTATTTTGGGCGGACGGGCACTATGGGCTGATAGTGGCCCTCCGCGGATGAACACTATTGAGTCACGTGATCAATTTAACCCAATAAGAATCGGAGAAAATTTGGTGGTGAACTATAATCTGTGATAGATAGTCAGTAGCCGTAGCAGCGTGCGCTGGGGGCCGCTTCTTTGTGTTTTCGAAGTGTCTGTAAAGAGGATTTCGATGAAAGTTTTCAACTACTAGAAGATTTATGCTAAAACAATTAGATTATTTGTTCTCGATTTCTATGCATAATAGTGGACTCGGGCTGCGCCCTCGTTAACTATCACGCGATAAAGAAATCTCGAGCTCGTAATCTAATTGTTTAACAGAAACACGAGTGGAAGTTTGGGAGAACGAGAAATGCTGTAAGAATACGAGACGCAGGCACAGCTTTTTCGAGTTCTCCCAAACTTTTACGAGTGATTCTATAACTCGATAGAAACACGGAGAACATGTTTTCTATTTCATTTAGAGAACACCACGACGAGAAAAAGGAAAACAACTTGTTAAATTTGATTATCAAAATGTAAATTCTCTTTGCTCGTGCCATCATTACGTCAACAGCTCGTGCTAATTGTCTCCATCGAGTTATAGAAACACGATTTTTAACCAATCAGTGCAGGTACTTTCTCAGGACTGTTTTCTAAATCAAGGTAGTCCCTTCTAATAAAACTCACACTTCTAAACAAAGACGAAATACATGTAGTGCTGCTATAGCTGTGAAGAATTTGGCTATATTATATTTTTGAACTGGGTTGACTGTATATGTACGTTAAAACTCCACAATGTATTGTGAATGATCACGAAATGCCATTTAACTTACATTTTCCAACAGCTGCTCAAACCAGTCCCCACTCTCACCACATGCTGCAACCTACATTGAAGATAGTCAAGTTATACAGACAGTTTTGCAATAATTTACAATTTTTTAGAAGAAAAGAGACATTCACTGCATTAAGATCGATTCCTGGAAGCTGGGCCTTTCTTTTCAGGACTAGTGTTGATCTGTGAACATGAACGCATAAAGGCGGTATGGACAGAATGGGGTTAGCCTCTTTTTGAGAGAAAAACAAGCTGCCAGCACTTTACATTAAGGACTTACCACATCGGTCATATGAACAACACGTTTGACAAGAACATCAGAGTTTTCATCATTTTTGAGTGGAGTAAACCACATCTGCTGAAACACTTTGGTGACCAGCTCCTGAAATAATACATTAAGCAAAGTTAACTTTACAAAAAAAGAACAAAATAATGTCTCGTTAGGTGCATATCCAGCCAGAAAAATTTTGAGAGAGAAAAGATTTGTCTAATTCTAAAAAACAATCCTCTATTACCTTTATTCCTTCTTCATCACATATTCTTCTAATAATCTTGACACATATTTCAGTAGCCTTTGGAAAGTCTGGATGACTAATGCAGATATCTCTAAGGATTTTAATCACTCTTTTCCTTACACTGATGCCAGTATCCTGTCAAAACAACAACAAAAAAAAGAGCTGTAGATTGGGTATTGGGAATGTAAAGTGAAACTATCCTCCAGTCAAGGACTTCATAAAGGGCTGAGAACCAGCCAAACTGGCCAGCTGCAAGAATAACTTTGTCTTCTTTCTTTGACCATCTTTGAGAACGTTTGCCTTATAAGGAAGTTCAATTAAAAAATGTTTGAATGCTTGAGAAACCAACTCCCTTCCAGCTGAAATCATCAATGAAACCCCTGTGTCTTCAACGTCACAACATCCTTAGACACAACATATTTAGTCACATCTCGAATAGCTTCCATTTCAACTTTGTGAGTAGCCACAGTAACCCTTGTGCTACTTACCTTTTCTCCCTTGTACAAATTCAGCTTTGTTAGAGCAGCCATGGGCGTTGCTTCATCGCAGAAGGCAGACCCTTCACCATGACAAAACTTAGCATTGGCTTTCTGGGCCGGGATGTTTGAAAGCCGGTTAACGCTAACCCAGGTTTAAAAGTTAACCAAAGTAGTCATTTTTCTTGAAAAAATGTTTTTTACTGCTCATGTTTTGTTCAGTTTGAGATCATTCAAACTCAGATCTGAAGGACAAACAATGTACACAGAAAACCTCACCGAAAAGTTACAAGATTGAAACCAAATTTCTCGCTAACCCTGGGTTAGCTTAATCGAGCTTGGAAAAATCCGGCCCTGTTATCAACCCAAGTTAACCCATTTGAGGAAGATAGTAGTGACACTTGTCTGTGTGTCTCCCATCTACAGTACATTATACTGCGAACTGAAACAACATCATATTCAATATCAACATCTTATTCAAGTCAGGGCTGTCAATAAGGGCCGTAACCTGTAATACCTGTTACGCCTGAGTATGTTTGATGAACCCTTGATGTTACAGTTTAAATCGCTAGTAGTTGATACAATTTACCCATAAAGTAACAAGTTTGCTACGGATGTGAAGATTAAGGCTACAGGTAATTTAAAACCTAATTACAGCCCTGCAAGTACATGTATATAATGAGAACAACTTACAAGTATCCTCTCAATGATCATGTCATAGTATTGAAGGATAAGCTCTGGTTTATTGAGGACAAAGCGTCCAATGAGCTCAACTGCCGCTTCCCTGACACTGGTTGACATGTCAACAAACTTAGAATGAACTCCTTTCTGCATATCATCCTAAACATGGAAATGAATATAAAAATGAAAAAAATATATATTGTGCGTCTAGTAATGAAGGAAAAAAGGCATTTTTTAATTAAAGCGTAATTTTTCATTGCATGAGCACAGCAACTGCATTCACTTTGACAAAGTTACATTACTGTGCATCCTTACCCTTGAAAGAATGGATGGATCAGCAGAGATGACAGCAGAGAGGGCCTTCATTGCCTTGGTTCTTATGGCAACAGCACTCTCATTCAGCACTCTAAGGATCTGTGTAATACAAGCTAACATGTAAAGCTGTAGTAATGGCAAAAATCTACAAGTAACTACACCCAAGTGGTGCTTGCATTAGAGATGTGTTTGTGTTGGGGGAGAGTAGGAGAGGAGGTGAGGTCAACTATGCACATTGTTTGAAAAGGTAGAATCATTCACTCAACATGTTTGTGTTTTTTTACATGTTTTCCCAAGAAAAACATGTACAAGGCCCTGAGTCTCAGTCTGAGCTGCTGTCTTAAGGACGGTGGCTACTAAATACAAAGGTTTTGCGCAAGGTTAGGAACACGCAGAAAAAGTAGATCTTTGCAAGGGCTATTGGAATCCACAAAGAAAAATATGGGTAGCCACGCATTTTTTGGAGATAATTAGCCTTGAATCTCGACAAAAATGCTGATAGCACTTTCCTGAAAACAACTAATCACATGTTGAGTAGGCTTGCCACTTCCATTTCGTAACATAAAATGTTGGGGTAACCACGCGTTTTTTAAAGTTATTGGGTTTTTTTTGAAAACTTTTATGGTGCCCGTTACATTTTTTCCTGTCACCTCCCCAGTAAGTAAGACATTTGCGTTTTTGCGTGCACACTACGCCATCTGCAGATACATGTTTACAGTTGGATTTCAGTGTAAATTTCGAAAGATAACAGCTAGGTTTTCAGCTGGAAGACGTTAACATTTATTGGTTAGCGATATGTTGCTATTCTGGTGTTCCTTGTTTAAGTACAGGTTCATTAAAATTGATTTGTACACAGTAGCAAAATTTTGCTGTAAGTTTAGTTGTGTACTTGGTGGCGTAGTTGATTGCATCAATGTCAACTACAGCGAGCATGCGCGCTTAAACCATGGCTTGCGTGATACGCAGAATGTGTGCGCACTAGCAAAAGTAGGCACCGTCCTTAACTGAGGTGTAGAGATACTCCACTGTTACAGCGTGATGTTAGGTTATACCTGGCTCAAGTATGCATCAAAGCTCCTTGAAAATGATCTTGATGAAGCAAGATGTCTTGTGACCAGTGTTGCCTGATCATAGTCTAAACAGTTACTAGATGACCTGCAAAGATCAAGATATTTTGTTGTCAGAGACTATTTCAGACCTGTGAGTTGCTCCAAACCCTTTGTACAATTTCCAATCAATCTCATTGTAGGTATGACATACCAAGTAACCACTTCAGGTGTTAAATTCAGAAAATGAATGTGTACATATTTATATGTACTGTATATAATTTAAAACTGGTATTAAATATGATATCACTGACAGTGATCACCATCGAATATTCAGTAAATTTTTATAACAATAGATTAAAGAGTTTTGTTGATAAATGATTGTGTTGGCTCATGAATGCTTCCTATGTTTCAGTCACTGCTTTATTGAAAAACCACTTCTTAATCCATGAATTTAATAATCCCTCATTAACCATCCAAGATTCAATTCAGAATATTCCACAACCAATGATGCAGCCCTACAAAGGACCAGGAAGTACATGTACAGCTTTATGTGTGATTTGCTATGGCTTGGTTTAAATTTATACTTTTGCACACAAGTAGAAACTAAACTGACATGTTACACAAACGCAAAGAGGGGCATTCATTCAAATTTACATCATTGGGCTGCAGCAATGTACACGTATGGTATCCTGTTTTGTTTTTGTTTGTTTGTTTAAGCCAATGCTGCATATAGCTACAGCTGTATACTGTAGTACAGCAAAACAAGAAAGCAACTAGTATTCACCTGAAGTTTGACAGATTTTTGCCATCTAAAATAGACAACAAGAAAGCTTTTTTGTCTTCCAACTTTGCAATGTTTTGTGCTCCTAAAAGGGCATCGTTATTCACTCCTTCTGCACCATCAAGGGGATCGTCAGCAGGATTCCTTAGGGAACGTTCTATTTCAATGTGGTTATCTCTAATCCACTGGGCCAAAAAGAACTGCCTAGCAAACTATGAACAAAAACAAAATTAGTTTAGTAAACTTAGAAGAAGCAAAAGCTTGGTTAGTGATGGTGGTCAATCAAGGCACTGGTGGTGACAAAGTATTTGCATACAAAGATGAACAAGATTTAGATTAAAGATCAATTAGCTTCTATTAGCTTCTACATATCTGGGATGCCTTCAGGCTTTTAGTCAGATGAATAAAAATTTATCATATACTGCCTTGGAAATTGCTCATTTGAGCAGGCCCTGTAGCACATTTTGGACAGCCATTTTTCAAATTCTGGCTAAAAGCCTGTGCAGCAAAAAGAAGACAAGAAAAAGAATTAAAACAAAATCACATTTCAACTCTCCTACCATGAAAGCTGCATCTGTGTTTCCCTCTGAATTCAACCAGTTTGCAACAGCTTTTTGCAAGATCTGGTTTCTCTTATCAGAACGCTCATCCTTATTTAAAAAAAGAAAAACAAGAAAAGTTTATCAATCTTGATATTACACATGTTCAAAGTAGGCAAACTTACATGTATAACAACATCTTTATTCACTCATACATTCACAGTTTTATAATGTTTAACACCTACATCGCACATGGAGGTTGGAAGCCCAGGAACCTAGGGGCTGGAGCTACTGACCACAAACCCAGGTACAGGTAGTAAGAGCACCACAAAAGCATGCCCTACCTGTAACCCAGTCACATCTTTATTCACTCATACATTCACAGTTTTATAATTAATGTATATCATGTTTTTAGATTACAATTGTTAAATACAATGCATTGTGAACCTCTGACTACCAACTGAAGGTGAGTGATACCAAACATCATATTATGGGTGAATGTACATGCAAATTCTGTGAACTATGTTGCAAACTTGGAAAAAGGAACTTACCAGATGAGAAATTTCATCACTGGAGTCATCAGACACTTCTCCAAGTTGCTAAGTAAAGAAAAAACACATTTTGCCTCCTAAATATTTATTAGACAGTGCAGTAGGTAACTGATCAGGATAATACAAGAAAATTACTAAACAGTGACAGACAGACACTGAGTTACAGCTGTAGTAAATCTGTACTTGAATCATTTGTCACACATTTACATATATAGGTACAGTGTACCTCCACTAAGATTTCCGTTATGCTTTCTGCATCCTGTTGACTGTTAACAGCATCTTTCCTCAAATGGGCAGCAACAACACCCAGATAGTCAATGGCTGAAACTCTCAGACTCACATCATTTCCTTTGTTGTTAAAGGTTACAATCTACAAAACAGTGAAATAAATTTAATAACTGACTAAAGTTTTAAAGACATTCTTGAAGGAAACTCCTGTTTTTTGTGCCTTCTGGCACCTGTGAAAGGAACTAAACATGAAGACGTTAACTTGTGCATACATGTATGCCTTCACATGTACAGTATGCAGGGTTGTACTGAGTTGTGACAACAACAACAACAACAACAACAACCTTTATTTGTGTCCAGAAATGATATGGTATAGACTTTAAACAAGAAAAAAAAATTACAAAGGAAAAGAGCACAGCCACTTAGAAATAGCTAAGCTAATCGAGCTAAGTGGCTGGGCCAAGCAAAAAGAATTTTGCATATACTGTACCCTTACAAAACATAGAACAATGGACACGATTAACCGTTCACGCACACACAAACAATGCAACAGGAAGCTGAACTTACCAACAATCTGCCTAGAAGGGTGAGCAAGACCTCTGCAGCAGGCCAGTCAGGTCTGTTCAGTGTAACCAGAATATCTTGAAGGAAGTTCTCAAAAAGTGGACGGTAATCTTCTTCATCTTTCCCAACACTAATGCACCTACAATGAGTTTAGATACGAAAGAGGCAAAAAAGTTGTCAACACAGGTTTAAAAGAAAAGACATTTCAGCAGCCTTCAACCATGTTCAACTTTTCAAGCTTGGAATGTTCAAAAGGCTTTGATTTACCCACACACTAATAACTTGGAAATTTGACTTTGTTGCTACATGTACAGTATAGACATGTATGCAGCTTAAGAATCCAGTAGGAAATAAAGCAATTTCAGTTTAAAGAGGACAAAACTCATGTACCAGAATAATGTTAAGTACAGTCCTTATTGCATTTTATAAAATATAAACACATAGATATAGTTGCCCAAAATAACACCAAAAACAGTTACCCAAGGGACCTCAAGGAAATAAATTTAAAATTGCAGAGAAATTGTACAAACACAAGTAAGATTTCATCAGTTTCATTTTACCACAACTTTCAATTGTTTTATATTTATGAACTTCAAACTTTATTTTCGACATTTGGTGTTAATACACTAGAAATGACTTCAATCTTTTGATTTCTAGATATTTAAAACAGGCACACAGAAGTAGATAGTCTGGTTTGTTTTGCCAATACTTATCTGGCCTCAGTAGTTCAAAGGTTCGATAATGCTATGTAGCCTTTGAACTACTGCGGCCTGACTGCTTAATACCAGGGTTCAACTAACGAGTCAGTGTAAACATTGACCAAAGCGTAAGGGCAGTGCCTAACATTAGACCCAGACCTTTAAATTACCATTTCCCTGACAAACAATCAGTGCCAATTGCTTTGTATGTACATGCACTTGGGTGAAGCAGGGCGTCATTGAGCAAAATAACTTACTTGTTTAAAAACATTGACAAGAAATTCTGTGCTGTTCTCAAAGCATTTTCATAGGATGTGATGATAAGAAGGTTCCTGTCAACCTGAATTGTAAATAATTTGAGAATTTCTAGAAAAGATATCTCAATTAAATGTAAATCACTCTAACTTGTAGTCATGTAAACGGAGCTATCTAGTTGCTGGTATGATCTGAACCATAAGTTATTAAAAGGGGAAAATAAACTTCAATGTGAGAGCATAAAGATAGTAGATTTGATTTTAAAATAATGTACCTGAAGATCAACTTAACACAGCAATGAAAGTAACTTTTCTTAATTGTAGGAGATAAAACTCAAATGAACATGTTTTGGCTACAAATTATTGTTGTGAAATAGTTGTGTTGTTCAGTTTTCTATTTTGTCCAGTTCTGCAATGTTACTAGACACAATCACATTCACGTCATGTTTGTGACATACTAGCAAACCATAAAAAGAGAACCTGTACATTGTGATTAGGAAACTAGTAACAGGAAGATCTTGCTTAGTCATGGGAAAGGTCAAAGGTACATTGTGCTAATGTTATTTTAACAAAGCTTACATGTGGTTTGCTCTCATCTCCTCCATCTTCAGTATCAGGTATATCTTGCATCTCGTCAGTTTTATCTGGGATTTTAACTGAGCACTGAATGAGTTGAAGAACCAAGGCTGTTACCATCTGTATGGATAAGTCTCCACTCAGTCTGAGGATTAACACACAAAATAGTCATTGCATCAGCTAAACAAATCCACCCTCAACTCATCTCAGAACAATCTCCTGCTATTTTAAAATACTGGCATACATGTACATGTTGATGTTAATTTTCATTTATGAATATGACACAAGGGAAAATAAAATTGTTGCAGGTCAGTTTCACTGTTGGCACAATTTGTTTTTTTTCTTTGTTTCATATACACTACTGACAGTACAAGTATATTACATGTACCATACACCAGTACAATAGAAAATGACAAACTGCACCAAGGATTAAAATCGAACCACAACATTTACACTGTACAACTAAAAACCACAATTATACTTGTAACACAACTGATCATATTATGGTGTATGAACATATGCCATTTTACATGTATGAGCTTTTTTCATGACACAGCAAAACTATTTTGGATCTTTCATTATTATTAAAAAAATATATCAACATTCATTTTCATGACAAACCTATAACTTCGGAGTGTTCGTTTACTACTGGGAAGTCTTGCTAATGATGCAAAAATGTCCTCCAGGATCAAATCCCTATGCTTGATATATTTTCGGAAAATCTGCCAAAAGAGAAACTTTAAAGCTGACTGCACAAAGTACCAATATTGCACATGAATGTACATGTATTAACTTAACAGTTAAATTGTCTTATGGACATACCACATAGAACAAATGCATCCTTATAGTTAAGACTAAAAGTGCTGCCATCATGATGGTGTTTAGATGTCATCTTACAGTAATGTGTAGTTCCAGAAAATATCCATACCCCCACCAGGGAGGGAATTTCAGGCAAGTCTTCCCTCTTCCCCGGAATTTCCATTTTTGAACACAAAAATAACCCCCCACCCCTCCGGGATTTCCAAAAGTTTCATGTACACCCCCCATACCCTCTGGAAAAAATAGTTTTGGCAAGAAAGTGAGTTAAAGTTAAAGTGAACACCCCAAACACTTGGCTGTCTGCATTGCATGTCACTGCTGTTTATTCTTGATCAATCATACTCGATCAATCATAACATCTGAAGATACACAAAGAAAACACACAGCAATTTATTTAAACATGCTTCAAAAGAAAATAGATAAAATGGTAAATTGTCAAATTACCTTCCTAAACGACTTATACAATGAGTGTGGATGAAATTGACAACATACTTTTAATGGAGAACACGATCGCCGACACACTCACGACAAAAGAGAATTTCACAGCAAAATTACAATGCTACTCGACAGCTTTCAAGAGCAATGTGAAAACAAACTAGGCTAGTCACCAGAGTGCTTTTTGGTCCACATGGTGACTCCAATGTAGACTGGTAACAAGAAATGGCGGCCACTTCCATGTAATGGCACGGTTCTTCACATTTGTTAGCTTCCAAAGTGCTTTTTGGAAAAATAAAATTCATTTCAAATATAATGCGATTCAAATACAAGTATTCAAGCTACTATTTTTCACATGAAAGATCTAATTAGAAGTTCAGAAAGGAATTTTGAAACCAAATCAACCATCTGACAACCAAATCAACCGCCCGATCCCCCTCTGCCCCTGAACTTCCTACCCCACCCCTTCGGAATTTCCAATTCCCTCCATGGTGGGGGAATGGATATTTTCTGGAACCACACAATGAGTATGAACATTGAACATTGAACATGAACAAACTTGTCTTTATTATGAGTTTTAGAAAACAGTCCCTTCAAACTTCTCAGCAAGTGTCTCTTAACCTACATGTATTGACTCCCAGAGTTTTTTTGCCAGAAATGTTTTTTTTTGGACATTTTGGAGATTTTCAGGCTGGATATGGGCCAAAGTATGGGTAGCTCCAATCTACTCAAAAAGCCATTTGCAACAGGATGCTTGCTTTTCTTTCCACTGGCATGGTTTTTTTACAACATTTTTTTTTACTCGGGCATATGCAAAAATCAAAATTTTGAAACATACAACTTTACGCCTTTCATTTTTTCTAATTTGTTTTTTTTCACCTTTCATTCTTCTCCTTTACTTTTTGTTTTGCTGCAATGATAAACCTTCTACTGGCTTGCTTTCAGTTCAAACAATTCTGAGAAAACATCATCGAGACGGGCAATTTTTACCACGGAAGTAGCCATGTGTAGTCGCAGGAAATTTTACTCTCAGTTTTTCACTCAATTTTTTTACACATTTTTGTGCATGTTTCAAGCTCCAGTGAGCCAGTTATGCTGATCTAGTACTATCATTGAAAAGATCTTTTCTTTCTGCAGAAATTAGGTATAGATGATGCCAATTTGGGTCAAAGAAAATGATGTCCAAAGTGGAACAAAGGCCAAGGCTCATCACTGCAAGTTACAAGTGGCATGGGAGTCAATGGTACATATCCTTTGATTTTCAGACTATCAGTCTTGATGGTCTCTCCCAAGTCCTTGTTAAAGTGTATGCAGGCACTAGCTTCAGGAACTTCAGAGAATGAAATCAGTAACATACCGATCTGACTAATTTGAGGGCACTGTGCTGAAGGTCACTGATGTTCTCTACAAAAAAAGGAGAAGTCCCAAGATTTGATACCTGAGGTGAAAGAATAAAAATTTGTGTAAGTGAAAAAGTATATATTAATAATACATTAAGTCACACACAGGTACATGTACCCTATTCATTAACTTGGTCGGATACATGCAAGCTATTCTGTATAACAGCAGAAGGTGCATTCTGTTAAAGGCATCTGGTCAAAAACAATTCATCACATCAATCTACGTGAAATGACGACTATGAAGAAGATTTGCATGCAGTGTATGTAAAGTGTATGCTCTGCAGCACTGGAAGTCTGGCTGATGGCAGCTGTGTTCTATAATATGTGAATAAAAAGTCTTGGAGTTTCTTGCTTTCTCTTACGCAGGTGATATGCTTCTGGCCTTATTGATGAGAGCCATTGTGTTGGTTTAAATATTATGACGCAAATTAGTTAATGTGCAGTCCATTAGGAGTGTGTTCAAAACACAAAATGGCAAAATGACACTTCACAATGATGGGCACAGTTCACTCAGACAACTATTGAGAGCTAACCACCTACAAGTCAGTGATATATAGGTAAACCTGAGCACTGTTTAGGACTAGTATTAATCATGATTAGCTGAGTGTGTTCAAGTCAATACACTTATTATAAAAGCATTGGATTCTGCCTGGATATGATATTGTCATATCACGCTCCTGGTGTTGACCTTTGCTGTGTGCAATTTTGGCAAGTATTATCCACCATACTATAAACATAATGTCCTGGATTAGAATTTATATGCTCAGTTCCAGCTATGCGAATTTGCAACTGCAAATCTGCAGTTTTATAGAGCTGACGTAAAACAGACTTTAAAAAAAGCAATTACCATGATTGCTGATGCCAGCAACATCCTATGGAATTCAAGACTTAAATTTGGAAGTCTTTCACCAAAGCAGCCCCAGTCTCCATTAACATCTCCAGGAAACAAACCTCCTTGAAAACAATTATTGCAAGAATTTCCAAAATACAAATATTCCCATCTATTGCATGGAATCTATCACTGAGCTACATAGGTTTTTGGAATAAACATTACTCTTAAAGCCCAATTTATTTTTGGTGACTTTCATGACGAACACATATTTTGAATAAGTGTTCACTTCTACACCAAAAGGACACTTTACTATGGTAATTCTTACACAAATTCATGAAAAACTGAGGTACACACAAGAACAGGTTTCAAGTCGACAGTGCTTAATATTTAAAGTTGAATAAATGAAGGGCTAAAATATTAACCAAAAGAACTCAACCTGATGTGTCAAACTGATAAGAAAGCAAGAAATTATATGACTTCTTTGCCGTGCAACGAAATGCCCAACATAAGCCGAGAAAACTCAGCTGCATTAAATTAGTGGCCACTTAGTTCAGTCTTTTCTCAGGAGTTCTGTAGTAGCTGAATAAGACTCCAAAACATTATAGTTCAATAAAACCAAATAAACTAGATAAACAAACCACGGAGGTCACAATAAAATAAATATACAGAAATCCAGAAAGCTGTTGACTTTTAAAACCCTAATTCCTAAATGTACGCAGAACCAAATGAAAAGAAATACAAAAGGAAGTTCAATAACAATAAATTTACTTTCATGCCAAGTCAAAGGAACATAATATGTAAACGCAAAAAATGTTCAAAAGTTTGAACACGTGCTTCACTGCATGTGACATGTTCCAAGTTAATTCTTCACACTAAACTGAAAGCTTGTGAGTTTTTGCCGAGGACTTATTTGACTTTTGCAGTCATTTTATCAGCCGTGGCATTAGCAATCATTCCAAAAGTTGAATTCAACTTCAAAGTTATACTGTACTTTACTCTTTTTGTTTTCTAAAGTCCAGGAAACTGCTTTAAATCTGCTATCAATATTCCAAACTTACTTGAAAGCGTACAGTACAACCTATGGTCATAGTTTGAGGACTCTGTACTTATTGATCTTCCATTATGAGACCACCAAAACATTGATTTGTATTTTCCCTTCCATTTTAAATCTCAAAGCAGTAATTTATCCATGCTAGGAATAAAAACAAGAGCTTTGAAGTTTGCAGATTTGGCCTGCAAAGTTCCATTATTACCTTGGTGATTACCTAGAATGTGACGTCTTTGCCCACCAGCCTACCTTACAGCCTGATTGACTCCCGCTTGTCACTACAAGATTAGGATGCATTCGACACGAAGTGGAGAATGCAATAACCAGAGTGATATCAAGGCTAACCAGAGCGCTATTTAGGCTAACCATAGTGACATTTTGCCATTTTGTTTTAAATGCACCTTTCCATTAGGGTATGAAACTAGTGCACATACCTGTAACACATCAGTATCAGTAAGGGCTTGAATATCCACAAGATCTCCCAGCAGTGAGACCAGTTCACACACTTTGTTGTAAAACAGTGACATGGACTTGAGTTTTACATGAGCAGTCTTTGCTCTTTTGGCTTTTGGCATCACAAGAACACTCTCTAGAAAAACCAATAAAAATTATCACTTGTGATAAACAAGTCTGAAACTGCGTAAAATTTCCCAAGCATTCTGCAATATTGAATCGGATTTAGATTGACACTGAGTTCTATGCAACAAATAGATTCCATGTTTCCATGTGTCTGTCTACCAACAGATCACAGATGATGTCAAAATGTGTAGGAACAACAAAGTGGCATATGGGGTGGTAGTGAAGTGTGTCACTGATGTTCTTACCATATTTCAACATCCTCTGTTATCTATTACTAGAGAGACACACAATAACATGAAATCCATTTGTTCTATATATTAGGAAATAAAAAAGGGACATTATCTTCTTGAACTTGAAAAGAATAAATTTAGAGAGCGCTCAACTCTGAAAGCAAAAAGATGAACTGAAATTTTGCTACCATTGATCATTATAAAATTAATGACATTATCTATACGTCTGTCCTTCAATAGATCATAAGTAAACCAATCAAAATACAAGAATAATTTGACCTATTTTGTAATTTAAACTGTTGGCAAGGAGTGAAGTACGTGTACACATTTCAAGGCAGTCTTACCCTAGCACCTACTTTCATAAGAGCCTGCTGACATATTTTCCCTTCTGTTTGCTCTTATCAGTCCCATTTGCTGACCTTATTGTCTGTCTTTATCAGGCAAATGTGCTGGTGTGATTATCTTTTTAACTTTCAGATTTCCCAAGAATCAGTGTGATGCATTTCAAAAGCTTGTCATATTAGGAACTTGTCCTGGTTACAATGTTTGCTTTCTACCTCCCTTGCTGCCCATATTGCTTGTTAGGGCTGCAGCGTATATTGTACCGTATCGTGGCACTTGTATCAAGATATGTATTGTATCCTAAGAAAATGTATCGTTGCAGCCCTATTGCTTGTACAAGTAGACAATAATGCTCATTGACAAGTTAACAACATTTTCTACACTTGCAGGTAACCCAGGTTAGGAAGGTACTTGCGTGTGTAATCTGAGCCCTATGCAAAAAAGGTATGTTCTACAGCTCCCTCATAATTATTATAATTAAAATGGAATCAAATTAACAACGTAATTTAACTCTGCATTGAATTGTATTTTAAAGCAATTTCTCACCATTAGGATCTGATTCTCTATAAAGGGGATCATATTCAGGGAAAATGTTGGTTTTCAGCTGATACTTCGCAAGAGAAATAACTCTGTTGATAACCTCTTCAAGGTATAACTGTTTGGACATGGCAGGAGATGTGAGGATGATAAGAACAACCAGAGAAGCCTCTACTGCTCGCACCATCCTATCGAGGCACAAGTCACGCCAAAGTCTTTGTTCTTCGTCGTCGTCCTGAAGTAAAAAGGAAGTAGACAATTAAGGTCACTGTTGGATAGAGGTTATTGTGTACAATACATTTCACTGGGACATTACTATAGAGAAAATTTAATGCTCACTTGGTCTGCATTGCTCTGCAACTGTAAATGTAAACCATCTCTTATGTGCCGTTCCATTATATTCAATAGTCTCATCAAATCCTCAGTGGGCACCTGGAACAATTCAAAGTAAATTTATCAATAAAATTTCTTGTGATTAGGATACGATACTTTCCATTGTTTTCTCAAATGTTAGCCAATATAGTACAAGAATCGGAATTCTGTTGTATTTGGGTTTGTTTTCTCCTTCAGAGTCAATAGTTAACTCATTTTTTGCACATTCAATTTTCTTGGGTTCCGTTAGACATTTTGTCGCAGGGTCAAGAAATAATAACTTCTTGTTTTCTTGTCAGTTTTAAACCTCAGGTTAAAGTCTTTTTTAAATATATATTTTTAATATTTTGGCCCTAATTTCATTATGAACTTTAAATAAATGATGTCTTGAAGCCTGATCTTGTGCCTGTGGTTATTGCACATATCGTTTATTTTTGTGCTTTTGCTCCCTCTGAAATATTCCAGAAAACATCAGGGAATTAGGGGTGGGTTGCAGGCAATTTCATACTGGTGTCAATGGGTTAAAGGGATACTGTCACTGACAATATGTTTGTTTAAAACTGTACATTAATTCATGAAATGGTCCCTAAATGATTAGAAATAAAAGGAATTTCTCAAAGAAGGTCCACACCACAGCAATATTAATACAAATTTTCAACGATTTTTTAGTCAAACTTGAACCTTTGAAAAACTGATATTCTGACACTTTTTCAACCCATATCACAATCCATTTCCATCCACGCCATCATTAGCCATCCTCACTTCCTAATAAGTTCTAATGATTTGTCGAGAACTGTGCTATAATTATTTTTCAGCTTCCAAAGATTAATATATGTTTTTGAGATTTCCAAAATCATGCTAAAAATGATGACAGTGTCCATTTACTGTAATAGCAAATTGAGCTGTATTTTTACCTTATGCAACACTCCCAAAGATTTGAGCTTGGCTGACTCAGTGTAAAATTCCAACACTGTTGATCTTGAAAGTAGGGTTTCTGGTTTTGGTTCCTGGTCATCTATAGGGGAGAAAAACTCAGTTTGAGAAGAAAAGTTCCTATTCAACTGAAAAAGAATCAATTCTAAAAAAAACACTTTTAACCTAAAATGGAAAATAAAATACAACCAGAGAAAGTTAGAAGTGTCTTAAGCTACATGTATGTACAGTACCTTCAATGCATTACTTCATGTAAGACTTACCTACATCGTGAAAACTTGGTGCATCACACTCGTCATCAAATTCAAACAAGTTTTCAAGTAAATCTCCAAGCTTCTTGAAGGTTGGTGATTCCATGACATCTAAAAACAGAACCAAGAAAACATTTACTGCTTGTATGTATTCCAAAATAGATGCTTCACTAGACACTTGACAATCGTCTCTTGAGATGAGACTCTTCTCTTGCAAGGTGAGACTCTTGTCTCTTGAGAAAAAAGACGAGACATAGTAACTTACTTTTGAGCGGTATGGCCAATTAAACAATTTTAATATACATGTACCGTTAGGATCGTGAGAATCTTGGACTTTCCGCTTCTTGCTTTTGCTTTTCTTCTTAAGTGGGGCTGAAAAAACAGTTATTTCAATGTCAGATTTTGAATGCAAAACCATACTATCAACAGGCTTAAGCAGTTGGTAGGCTCAGAACTTAAAGTCCTTACAGCCCAGTGAAAATGTGCAAGCAGCCTGCAATTTTGCCTCATACAGAACTTATTTACCACCTACACTAGGCTTCACTGATCCTGACAAATAGCAAATCCATTTCTAGCCTTTATTGTTTGCTATTTCTTTTATCATACCCAGTTACAATAAAAAAAAATGACAGTTTCTCCCTCAGTGTAAAGACATGACAAGTTCCAAATAAAGAATCTTGTCAGTACAGTACAGTCAGTAATCTTTACCTATGATTAAAGCCCCTTTATTTAGTTTCCTTGTTCTATTTCAGCTTACACTGCACTGAGCTCCACAGCCTAAGTCAGCCCTTGAAAATTGATTTCTAGCTTGCCCTTAAAACAAGTATCTCATAAATTTCGCTTATACTGGGCAAGTCTTAGGTGCTCTTCTAATGATTTAGTCAGCAGATAACTTGCATGATCCCTCGCCAAGAAGGAGAATCTACCTGTCCCAGACAACTGGATGGTAGCCTGGATATTGAGGCCCATGGTTGGTTTGCAAAAAACACCAGCCACAGAAACCGTATTCTTCCAAGTACATGCATGAGAGCACTGACAAATGAGAAGACTCCCCAGATATGCCACTTATGTCCAGAAAAGTAGGCTAATGAGACTGAATGCTCTATATGAATAAGCAACACAAAATGTCATTTTCATATTATTTCATATTTAACAGAATTATGTGTGTTTTGGTTACTTTTTAGGAAAGAGGACACTTACAAAGAGCATGTATCTCATAAACCTGCATTTCTGGACATACCTGCCAGGCATGGTGAGAGAACCCTCCTTCTCCAGCACTGTGCTCTAGAAGTGCCGTTTGCCACAGCCCTCGTAAAATACAGTAGATACTGGGATCCCGCCAGGATCTGGTTTTCCTGGTAGGGTCCTGTCCGGGAAAAATTATTTCTGCTGCGTATTTCAGGAAGAATCCCGCCAAGAAATCTGTACTTGCCAGGATCCTGCCAAGAAAAAAATCTCCTCTGGGATTCCAATGAAAATCCAGCCCTGCCGGGAAGCAAAATCTTCGCAGAACTCTCCCCAAGAACTAAATTCTCACTGAGAAAAAATTTTTGCATAGAAATTCCAGTCGAGAAGTTGCACATTCTCGTGACCGAAACACAAACCCCAATGAGGGTGCATTAAACCTCAAGCATTTTATCTTTTTGGAAGCCAAACAACTGTAACTAAATTTTCTGTTAGTTAATTACGTTAATTAAATCATGTTGTTTTGAGTAGAGGTATTTATCTGTCTGTTTTTCTCGCTATCCAGTTATTTTCAAACTTCATACTTTGCACCAAGAATTTGCTCTTGAATTGTTGCCACCGTTTTTCCTGTGTCACTGACATTTTTCAAACATATTCAATAAATTTATTAAATATAACCGCCATACAGCTGTAAGTGCATGTTTTTTATTAATTAATTATACGTTAATTTTGTGTGTATATTTTAACTACTCTCAAGCATACTGGGAAGCTTTTATAGCCTTTACTTAAAAGATGATGGCTCCAAAATAACTTTGTGGCATCATGTCCAAAATTTTGCTAGGATTTCCACTGTGAGCCTCGCCAAGAATTTTGCTTCCTGCCACAAATCTTGTTGAGATTCCCAGAAAGATCATGCTTAGATTTTGGCTGCCATGAATTTGGTTCTTGGCAAGAATTTTTGCAAGATTCGCAGCAGGGTCCTGGCGAGATTTTGGCCGCAAGATTTTTCTTCCCGGGAAGAATCTTGGTGAGATTCCCGGCAGGAGGGAGGGAGGCAACTAAGTTTGGCCTTTGTGTAATTGGATAATCTCACTTTTTCAATATAAGCTTTCATGGTTAGGAACCTTTAAGCTCCTTGTAATTTTTCTTATACCAGAGCCAGGTTTTTGTACCCATGTAAGGGAGCTGATTAAATGGAGTGACAGTCCATAAAGGAAAACTGCCATTCCTACTTATCATAGTCAGTAACATACAATACCTTCTTCCCAGTCATGACTACTACTGTTTCTAGAATTTTCGTCACTTGACCTCCGACGCTTCTTAGTCTGCAAATCATTTTCACATCCTGGCAAAACTTCTCGAACTTGATGTGTCTCCACTTCCTTGGAGCCTCGCCGCTGCTTCACTTTTGTTATAACTAACTTTGGAACATATAGTTGAATCCCCTTGAGAGCAGGAGATAGCTTTACTGTTGGTGATATGCATGGAGGGTGGTCCTTTCTTTGATCACTATTCAGTGATATCAGACCCTCTATTGTATTGGGTGACAAATGCGAATGATTTTGTTTTGCGAGATTCAAGTCCACTGCTGACATGGGTGCTAAATTTAGCGCATCAGCTGTAGCATCCACATTGGTGTCAGTTTTCTCTTCCACAGACTTTCTATTTGATCTTGAAGGTCTCTGCTGTGAGCATTTCTCACTTGAGGTTAAATTGAAGACATTGTCATGCTCTACAATCCCTGAATGGTGTAGCTGTGCTGAGCTGTGCTGTATTGGCTCATTCTCAATGTCAGGCTCTGATTTGCCTCTAGACGATTTACGCCTTTTCTTTGAGTCTGAACTAGTTCTAGCTCTGCCTATATGACCTTCCTGTTGCTGCGCTAAAGTTCTGCCATGTGGCTGAGAATTTCTTTGCTTTTCATTTAATGCAGCAAGCTGTTGCGATGCTTGTCCCAGAACTGAGGCATTAACACTGAAGCCATTTTGTGATGCAAGTGCCTCAAGAGCATTAAGACTATCATAAGCACCTTGATTATAAACATTTGATGTACTGTCCTGTGCTTGGGAAACATGTTGATAAAAATGAGTTTCATCCAAATTTCTTCTCACTGTTGTAGATAAATCAATAGTTCTTTGTCCTTTGCTTTGGTGAGGAGCTGTCAATGCACCTGTATGCAAAAAAAGGTAGTAAATACAACCATGTACTGTATGCACAATGCAATGAGCCCTGGCCTAAACATTACATTGTGTTCTTGGGCAAGACCCTTTACTTTCACGATGCCTCTCTCCACCCAGGGGTATAAACAGATATCAGCAAACTTAACCCTTGGGATGGACTAGCCTCCTACCCAGTGGAAAAAGAAAAATAGTTACCGGTAGTCACTTCATGCTACAGAAATTGGAGACAAGTGCCAGCCTGATGGGCCTCTTGGGTAATACATATGCAGACTTAACCTACTGTAAGCTGAGAAACTAGCTACAGATTTATGAAATAAGATAATATGATTAAATGTTAAAAACGATTCCAGCATCTTAGGTACAGTACTGCTCAGAACCAAAAAAAACATCACACAAGAGTTCTCAATGCACCCCTAATGCCTTAAAATGGCCCATCACACAAGAGTTCTCAATGCACCCCTAATGCCTTAAAATGGCCTGTACATTTTTGCCAAGAGGTTATGGACATGCCTTTCCACCAATGCGCTAGCTTTTGTTATTCATAATATTCCTTTTTTGATGCATTGTTATGGTGAACAAAGAAGGACTCCAGCTCAAACAAATGCACAATTTAAATTTTAGTAACTGAACGCCTTTGTACAAAAAAGGAGTATATCGGTTTTTGGACCGATTTTCATTTTTGCAGGATCGAGCTACCAGTAATTTTTGGCACACTGACTTGTTTTGACATGAAAAGCATCTTTCCATAATTGTTTTGGTCCATTTGTGCTTCATTCTCCAGAAATAACGTATGCAAAACACTCAGTTTTGCATGAAGCAGCATCTTTATGAGCAAATCTTTCAAAGGCGGATTTAGACTTAAAGGATTACTTTTAGCAGCTTCCAGAGCACGTTTTTTTTGGTTTGTGAAATACGTAGAGAAACAAACCAAACAAATCAACCTACCTTGTATCAAACTGGTGTCACAACAACACAAATTCACATCTGCCCCGTTCACTGCCTTAATCGCTTGTGCTAACGAAGCAGTAGTAACCGATTTGCGTAATTATACGACTAATAAAACTAAGCGAAACGAAACAAAAGGTTTCTTTTGTTTTTCTTTGAACAAAATGTCTCCAGAGGAAAATTAAGTTTATTTGCATATCAATGACAATGTCCCTTAACAGAACCCACCAACTGCAGTGCAATGTTTATTTAACATGCAGGCTGCTAAATAAAGGCAATGAACAACTCAAGTTGGCATTAATGGGGGAGCACTGCCTTGCGTGACAAACGAACCTCACTTATCTCCCCAACACTACAAGCTGAATGCAAAACAGTATGTGCTGGATTGGACAAGAGCATCGGTCAGCAGGCGATGTTCAAAGGCAACAAGGTCAACAAGCTTGGGGGAAGTGACGCTTGTTTAATAGATTGCAATAATACGACCAACCCCGTCTCCAAAGGGAGGGAGGGAGGGAAAAATTTACGAGAGTTTACAACAAGTACTAACTGCGCTGTACAATAGAACACTAAAGTGAACAATTAACAGTTTGTTTGAGCTTATATAGCTACACTAATGTCTACAAAATAGCCAGTAGAAAGAGCTGTACTACAAAACAGGTTGGCATTACACGTGAAAAAACATCGCCATGAAGAGTGCATTAATACTTTTGGTCAATGCCGTGAATCCTTATAAAATACTAAAGGTAACAAAGCTACAATGTTTAAACCCAGTATACAATGAGTCTCAGAGTTAAGCAACCTTTGGAGCTTGCTACACAATAGTTTTATTGAGAGCTGTGCCACCATGAAAGACCTAAAGACACGCGAGTCACGTTCCATTAACTATATTTTACTTGCGTGACAGTAAAAGGATATATTACGTTATTTCAGGAGAAGTGCAAATTGACAAAGATAATTAAGAAACAATGCTTTTTGTGTCAAAACAAGTCAGTCTGCTAGAAATTAGCTTGATCTTGCAAAAAATGAAAATCGGCCCAAAAAGTGATATACGCCCTTTTTGCATGAAGGCCTTCAATTCCATGCTTAGTGAAATTTAAATCAAAACACAGCGAATTAACAAGCACAGTTGGAAAATACAGCTTTGTACCTCTTTCTCTGAAATGAGGCGATCTGTGACATCACAAGTGAAATGTGGTAATTTATGAAATTTCACACGCAAACTTCAGCGCAAAAGCGTCTTAGAGACAAAAACCTAAGTTTTGGTGGACGTCAATCATCTCCGCCTCCTTACCGACTGTATGCAAAATTTACAAAACAGGGTCTTAAACTTTGCAGCAGTCCATTTGTAAAAAAATTATGATTATTTTACTTTCAGTATGCTCGGTTTCATGTTGAGGTAAGCCATTTTTATTGAAATTTTTTTCCATAGGTAGCATTTACAGCAATTGTCAAAGCATTCCCATACGTTGTCTTTAGTTTTAAACAGCCGAAATCGTAATGCAATCGTCAACAGACTAATGTCACATATTACCGTAATCGTATTCAACGTCTGGGCTGCCTGTGCTATTCCATACATTTTACTGTAACTTTGGCCGGGACTTAGAATATCGTCCATTATATTGAGGACTTCGTTAAATAGAGGTTCGTTAAATCGAGGTTCCACTGTAACTTCCTTTTACAAAGTAACAAAAGACACAAACAATAACATTTACTTTAACAGGCTATAATGCAAAGTCAAAACACAGTCTAATGCAGCAAAGTGTACATGCATTTATAACCCTTTGTGCTGTTAATGCATTATTGACACAAATTTTGGTTCCCTTAGTTCTGAGTGGTATTGTACTTCATAACTAAGAATGACTAACCTTGATTAACATTGGGAACCTCCTGAATTGTTTTATTTTGTGGTTCACTGTTGGATAAGCCTTGTCTCATACGCCTTGTCTTGACTGGTGAAAAAGTTTGTGCCGGACTCAATACTATGTGAGGTTGCATCAGATGGATATTTGGTGATCCTCCATTTACGAGTACAGAATTCTCAACTAAGCAAGGAAACAAAGTTATATATATAAAAATATTATATACTTAAATGTAGACCAAAATACTGATTTCCAGAACTTTCCAGGACCAGTGGCCTTTTTCAAAAAAGTAAGAATAAAATCCAGGACATTCCAAGTTTTCCAGGACCCATACAAAACCTGTCTCTATCACATAGAAATCAAGGACAAATAATCTATATGACTTGTGTAATTGTTTTAGAATATATCTACTAGTTGTTCAAACTCTATCTAAATCCTTTTACAGACACATTGAAACTGCAAATAAGTCACCGCCATTTGTCAACAACTGCACACAGCTTGGCTACTCACTATTACAAGGCTGCGTTTTGGCAGTGCCCGGCTTCCATCTTCAGGCGACACAAAAAACATACCTAGTCGCTCCTCTTTCCCTTGTAATGAAGTTTACAAGGCAAAATAACTAAATTTCGAATGTTTATTCATAAATCCATCTGTGAAGTCAAAATATTGGTTGTTCAGTTCGGTTTGATACATACAGTCATATACATTTAACACTGCCTACAGTAATACAGATACCAGATTCCTTGTACACTTTGTATGGCGTCAACAAAAAGTCTTCTTTGTTCTTGTGGTTTGTAAAATGTGCATGAAAAGTCCCCAATTGAAAGAAAATGTGTACTAAATTATCAGAAGCACAGAGGGCAAACAGGGAAAAAGGACTTAATTTTTCTACATATATCAACCACTTTTAATGAAAAAATGTGCAAATTGTCTCTCTTTGTGGTCTTTTGACAACAGTATAACAAACAGTTAGATGTGAACCTTCGTCTTTGGCATCTGTAAATAGGATAAATGCCAAACAACGCAAGACATTTTTAATTGAGGGTCAATCAGCTATCAGTTATCATATACTTAACAATTAGATTATGAGCTCGAGATTTCTACTGCATGATAGTTGACTCGGGCTGCGCCCTCGTCAACTATCAGGCATAGAAATCGAGAGCGAATAATCTAATTGTTTCAGTATAAATCTACTAGTCGTTCAAAACTTTCATCTAAATCCTCTTTACAGACACTTCGAAAACACAAAGAAGCGGCCCCCAGCGCACGCTGTTATGCTACTCACTATCTATCACCGAATAGAACGTGAGTAGCATAGCCAATCAGAGGATGTCATTTGTGATAGAACGCTAGTAGATTTATACTAATAATTAATAGTGTTATTAGATAATAAATTAGTATTAATTGATCAAATAATTTTTTTGTTTGGACTACCAAGCTTGACTTATGGGCATCCTAGCTTATAAGGTTCAGTGCCCAAAGGATTCCCTAGAATTTTTCTTAGAGCACAGCCTTGCTATATCTAACACAAAATATGAAGTGAGTAGCATACCCAATGACCATTCATGATGGAGTGCTAGTAAGTTTATACTATTATGTTGTGTATTGATGTATAGTACTCACAAGATCCATTTAGAACTTAACAAGTAGAAGCACACCTCTCAGTTGTCCAGTACTGCTATAAGAACCTTGTGCTGTTCCACGGTATGGAGAGTAAGGTGCTGCATGGTTTTGAACTGCAAACTGGTGTGGGCTGGAGGCCATCTGATGTGGACTAGCACCCTGATCTGGAGGGCTGAGCTGAGGAGTGGCACGTTGATAAGGAGAATGTGCCTGCAAAGCTCCTGGGGAGCCTGCATAAAGTGGCGACCTTACCTTTGTTGGGCTAACCCTATGATGGGGTGACATATGGTTGAATCCAACAGGAGAGAACCCTGTAACAATATGCAAAGAAAGCATTTTCAATTTAAAATTAGCTAACGATTACCTGCCAGCTTCACACTGGCTTAAAGAGAGCTTGAAACTGGCTGGAATTTTATAAGAAAAAAAGACTTAAAATAGCTTTGAAGGTTGCGACTGTTAATGAACCAGCAGTGTTTTTCAATCTACAGTACATCGCTGAAAAGGACTTCACAAATGCGATGACTGTTACTATAGTGTTGTTAGGTCAAAATATTCCACCAAAAGACATCACCTTAAATCAGGGGTTTCAATAACTTTAGTTATAAGGGCCACTGACAGTGTACACTAAAGGGGCTATAAGGCCCCTTTCCCCTAGGGGGTCCCCCCAGAAAAATTTGAAATCTAGAAGCTCAAAAATGCGATTTCCATCGTTCTGGACATCAAAAACCGTGCTGTTTTGTAGCATTTAAAAATACCAGTGGTTGTTGTTGTTGGTAACCAGCTTTTAATAAAACCCTTGTTAATACAGTATTATACAAGTATTAAGTCAGACATTGTGGTTTATACATTTTTAAGTTTCATTCATTTGCCATTGTGTCATTTTATTTCTTAAGTACTTACCTTGTGGATCTTGATAGCTTTCAGCTACGCTTTTAATTGGCTGGGGACCAAACACATTTGGAGTCTGTGCAATGATAGCTTGCAGTAGCAGTGGACCTCCTTGACAGGAAATGTCATCATCTTGATTGGCTCCATCTTTCAAGATCCTGATCAAAAACAAAGTACATTATAAAGAAAGTAATTTTTCTTCCAGAATTACCTTAATTTACCCTTTATGTTGATTAATTTTCCTTTCTTTCTACCTGCTGTGAATGTTCTCGCTGTAAATTTTTTTGTAGTTAAATCTAAACCATGTTCTGTTATTCGCCAAAACAAAACTGTAACACAATGACATTAAAATGTAAGAAACTTTTTTAAAAGTTAATTAGAAGGTGAAATAACCGGTCTAAGCACAATCGTACATAAACATGTCCACCAAAACACGAAAAATACTCACTTACTGTTTCAATATAGAAGTTACGTTGAAATCACCAAATACTAACTACGTTATTTAGATGTTTTAACGACCCATTTGCAAACAAACAATGAACTTCTATAAGGTTTTTACGTACAATTGGTCCGTAGTTGACTTTGCAATGCAAAGTGCCTGCGAGAGCTGCTGCACCAGTGCACGATCAGGTCGATGAAGAATTTCCATAGCTTCATCAGCAACGTTCGGGCTGTGCAGCAAGTTATCTGTCCTTTTGGAAGATGAAGGCCCGGGAAAAGGCAATTCTGGCAGTACTACAATAAAAGAATGATACATAGGCTAAAGCTTAAGCTTAAATCTTTGAATCGGGGTATGAATGAATCCTATAATGAGCTTAAAATTGAACGGAAGTTGTAATTACAGCAAGCTCAAAGCAGAGATTTTCCAATCAGTTCGTAAAGTCTCTCCTCTATAGTCTTAAGGGCTGGATTCGCTCCGCCAAATGGAAAAGACTTATGTTAAGAGCTTTCACAAAATGATCATTAACTAGTAAGTTTATGTTAAAAGTTTACTTACGATCAGTAAGACTCGTGATGCCAGCAAGTGTTGCAATGGGCACACTTGTATCCATCCTCCCGAGACAAAACCGTTAACACGGCACCGAAACGATGACACACAAGACGAAGAAATAATCACAGAACCTTTTGGAGGACTTTAAACCCATCATAGAAAGAGACTAGTTGAAAAGTTGTAAAATTTCTCACCGCCGGCCATTTTCATTTTAACAACAAT
>CM042757.1:19740584-19758901 GCA_022496165.2 Catalaphyllia jardinei | reverse complement strand
TGCTAGGGTAACCCGCTTGCTAGGGTAACCCGCTTGCTAGGGTAACCGGCTTGCTAGGGTAACCCACTTGTTAGGGTAACCCGCTTGCTAGGGTAACCCGCTTGTTAGGGTAACCCGCTTGCTAGGGTAACCCGCTTGTTAGGGTAACCCGCTTGCTAGGGTAACCCGCTTGCTAGGGTAACCCGCTTGTTAGGGTAACCCGCTTGCTAGGATGACCCTCGACCTCTCGCCTTGTAACCAGGCCCTTAGGTTGTTCAGCCTTACAAAGTCCGACATAACGGTAAAGCAAGGCTGATTACTACGTTGAAAGTTTAAAGTGCCCATAACGTCAAAATAGTTTATTTTTCTTATTTGATTCTATATGTCACCCAACGAACTTCTGCGAAAAATATTCGATTTGGATAAAATGCAATTTGTTTTTATAAGTTTTGAAAACGTTTAAATTTGCCGCTATTTTGGTCCACCATTCGCACCAGTCGTCCTTGGTTTGGAATGAGCTGAGTTGTGACGTAGATTCGAAAACACGAGACTTCAGGCTTGATTTATCTTGCTTGTTTTACCTCAGGAAATTTAGGTTAGTAGTTCAAACAAAATGCTGAAAAGAAGCATTTTGCATGGACTGAGAAGCTACTTTTACAGAGGTAAAACAAGCGTGATGAGTCAAGCCTGAAGTCACACGTTGCTGAATCTACGTCACATGTTGGAGCATGTCTATGCTGTGATCAGCGACACGGGGTCGACGGCAAAAAAAAATAGGATTTTCAGGTTTTTAAAAAGTCATAAAACAATTGCGTTTTATCTAAATCGAAAAAAGTTTTTCGCGGAAGGTCATTGCATGAAATATAGGTTCAGATGGCAAAATAAACATTTTGACATTATGGGCACTTTAATAGGGATAACATGATAGTCCAAACTGAAAGTCAAGAATTCCAACCGTGGCCAGCTGTTTCGACCTGGTTGGGTCTCATCAGCACGGTTTAGCAAGCAAGGAATTAGGAAACCGGCTGGTTGACCCATCGTCTACTAAACGCACATGGTTATGACTAGAGATGAAACACAAATGCAAATGTTTGCAGATTGGCCAAGTAACACATTAAACACAGTGTTTCATCGGGATATCCAAACCGAGAAGAGTTCAAAATACGACGCGCAGCTGTGTATTTTTGACGAAATTCGAGGTGTTTGGATACCAAAAAAACTAAGGAGTAAAGTGAGAAGTAAAAATTGTCGAAATCTATGCTTCTTAAGACTGGGTATCTAAATCTCCTTCACGTTTAAGAATATCACATGCAAAACGCACCGCCGACAACCATGATATCATGTCGTTGTGACTGCGGACAGACAAAAACTGTTAAGCCGAAAATGCATGCCCATAAAAACACATGGCCAGTTCATGTTAAACTGACTAAGCAGCATATCGGATCCAAAGACCTATACGGCCTAAAAAAGGACTAAATACAATTTTCGTTCGCGGTCTCTTGCATCACTGTATTTAATTTATCATCATAAGGTTCACAGCTGGAGTCTTTGCGCTAGGTTTTAGGACCGGTACTGAGCCGAAGAAATTGTGACAAGAGATGCTCTGGTTTAGCCTGCGAGCAGGCGCCCATTTGCAGGGAGCGAGCGCGCGCGAGCGGCAAAGAGTAGGCCTTTCAAGATTCTGCTCCGAAAAAGCTAAAACGTTGCAACGAAATATGACAAAATGTTGGTCAAAAGTTGCTCAAAAATTTTGTGAAGTTGCTCGAACATTTTTAAGACAGCATGTCTAATTTTAATAACAATTGCTTTGTAATCAACATTAAGGTATAACTAAGTAACTAGTTACAACAAATTAGGGAAATCGAAGTCTTTTCAGGCTCCACAAGGGAAGCTCCCCCGCTAACTGCAGTTTTAATGGGGTTTCCGGTTTCTTCGTCTTTCTGCGTCCGCCATTTTGTTTATACACAGTCCACAGGCTACCAAACTCGTTCCCAGGGCTTTTCCCTTCTCGCGGGGGCACCCCCACGAGAAGGGAAAAGCGCTGGGAACGAGGGCTACCCAAACCCAATTCTTGTAATTAATTACCACATGATACCCATTCAAAGGGTAAAAATATGAACTAGAAAGATGTTACAAATTTTAACAAAAAGAAATTTAAAATATTTATTTAAAAAAAGTGGGTTGTTCAGCATTTTGGCTCAAAATAGCCCAAAAGTTACCAAAAAAGTGCTAGTTTTCCGAAAAGTTGCTAGAAGTTGCTCTCTAACAAAAGTTGCTCAAAATCTTAAAAGTTGCTAAAAAGGCGCCAAGCAGAATCTGGAAAGGCCTAGGAAAGAGCTCAAAAGCGAAGCAATCCGTCAAGGAGGAGTCTGGTGACGAGGCGCGAAGAAAGTGCTCACGCGCGCGGGCGCCCGGGTGACTGCTCACAGCTATTCTGTTTTAGAATTGTTCGTCTGAGGGATAAAGTCAATTTGAAGCCACCCCCACAAAAAGGATCTTGTTTCCTCTTTGGGACTATTTTCAAAATTTCCCATGAACAGTCTCGTCTTTTTTATGGGAATCTCCCAGAGATATTGTGCTCGTGGGCTACTTCACAAAACCTCTCCCAAAACCTATCCCTCGTTTAGCCTTCTTTACTGAGTCAGGAGTGTAAATGAGTAAGAGCATCTAATCTAAGGGGAGAAGCAACTTCCCTGACAGCTAACGGAAATGCTACACAAACCAGAATTAACTATAATGTATCGATCAAATGGAAACATCAATACCTCACCGGGAATAACTCGGGGATTTCACTGGTCGATTTACCGAACAGACAGGAATGTGACCTCTCTTGGGATGGGGAATTTGGCAGCAAATGGGAGGAGGGATTTGAAAGAGTAGACACCCTCTACCCCGTTAAGTCTCCCGTTTTGCGCTGTCGTCCAGTGTTGTGTTGTTTTTGAAGCTAACGATTAATAGTTTTGCATGTGAAAAGAATAAAATACTTGGGACATAGGGGAAGTTTAAAGCAGGAGCTCGAAGAGAAATTTTTTGGGTCATGTAGCAGTTCTCGTAAGCTCTTACATGAATGCCTTGTTACCCTTTGAGAGTACAGTAGAACAAACAACAGAAACAATGCCCCTATCCCTAAAACAATAGCAGCTTACGACAGCTGCTACACTGTTATTTCTTACTCTACATAATTAATTCATTAAATTGTCCTGTGTGTAAGGGCGTTTGAAATTAAAAATTCAAAACGTTCAAAGCTCAGGAAGTTTCCTAGAGAGATGTTGACGTTTCGAATTCACTGATAGGTAAAATAAATAAAATTGCAGTAATTAGAGAGGGAAACCAGCCCGACTGGTTTTCATGCGGAATTTTCATGTTGGGTTTTGTGGGGGAAGGAAAAACAGGGAACCCGGAGACAAACCCATCAACACCAAACTCAACCTACATATGGCACCAGGCCGCAAAGTGCCCCTGGGTGGGCCCATGATGACATACCTAAATACGAACTGACGCCCCCTCCCCATCTTTCGTTCGGTTTGTAGGAGATTTGAGGCGCGGTGTGAGTTCTTTCGCGAATTGGAGACAGAACTTTAATTTCCTTGATTTTGGGAGTGGCGGGTTCATCTTCCTCCTCGATCGGATCAATGTCTACACTGTTCCTCACTGGCGTTTTGTGGGAATTCTGTTCATTCTGCTGTCTCGCTTTCCTCCATCGCGTCTTGGTCTTTATTGAAGCTAAGCACGGCTCTGATCGGGAGAGCACAGCATCTTTACAACTCGCAGGTTCGTCGCAAGAACAAGCGATTCCCATTTCGATAAAGAACAATGCATTGCAGGCAAAACGTAAACAAACAGGTGATGTCACTGTGACGAACTAAAGCAACTTTGACGTCATAACAAAAATTCGTGTGCTTTCTTCATCGCTAAAGATGGTCACAGATTCGGATTGAACGTAAGAGCTCTTAATATAACACGCCCTTTCCCTTTGTTTCTCGTTCTGTTGTTGTAAAGAGCTTCTCTGATTTCAAAACATACAAGAGCACTTTATTTTCTATAAACCCGGTGTTTATGACGTCATATTTCATCACCATGCGCGCGCGTCAGATGTCGCGATACTTGAATTTTTATTTTTAAAAAATTAGAACACTTTAATATGATTTTTGAACAAGCACGCAGAAAAAAGTTTAGTGGTGAACAATAAAGACAATAGAGTGTTTATGTTTCGGAACTATCGGTCTGGTAGTTGCCCAACGGAAATTTTATGTTCTTAAAACTAGCATATTTGCCCTCCAAGCTTCGCTTCTCGGGCAAACATTTGTTTTAAGAACATTTAAAGAATGGACAATGTCTAGCGCACGTCCATCCAATTCGGGATGCACGCGGATAGTTGGGAGAGTACGAAGCTACCGTCAGAGATGCTCGAGGCGCAGGCCGAGAGCATCTCTAGCTACCTAAGTGATCTCCCAACTATCCGCGTGCATCCCGAATTGGATGGACGCACGCTAGACATTGTCTGTTGCTTTTATAGCATAGCAAGACAATTTTCACGCCGAGAAGTCGAAATTTCACCGACTATGACGTCAGCCTGAACCACTTCTATGAACCATTCATTTCTTTTTCATAAAATATTAGCCAATCAGAGCGAGTGCTAGCATGCAGCTATGTTATAACAAATTATCAGCCCATAGTTCCTCGACAGAAAAGCTCTACTGTTTAATTTGTATAAATTTACCGTAGTCTATTGTGAATCCGTGAACTTGATTGGCTATATTACCGTTTTCTATCTGCTGATAGAAAACAGTTACACGCGTGATTGTACACGTGATCCTTTTTCTACACGCATCAGTACACAGCGCGCGCTACATTTGAACCTGATGTAACATAATAAAACAGTTGTTTTCTACGCGTTACTTGACATTTTTTCTTTTTATGCAATGAGACTACGGTAAATTTATACTAAAACAATTAGACTACTCGCCCTCGTTTTCTACGAGCGATAGTCAACTCGGCTGCGCCTCGTTGACTATCAGTTTAACAGTTTATATTTCCTCTTCGCAGTGTTCCAGGTAAGAGACGGTTCTCGGGTCAAAAACCCGACGGCAACCGCTACCTGACTCGACACTGACGAGAGGGAAAATCATTCTAATCAGTTTTGCTATGAATTTTCTGTACCAGAACGCATTCTGAGGTATCAAATATCAAACATTTTTAGAGTCCCAAACCCCCCACCCCCAACTCATCCCCTTAGCTTTACGTAGTGCTGCAGCTGTGGTTAGCTAGGTAGACCTACTTTGTGCACCCCCCCCCCCCCTGGAAATTACATGACCCCTTGCCAAAAACAAATAACTGGAACACTGTGACTTCGTGTCCTGTACAGACAACAATGTGGCCAAGTTTGACAGAATGCTCGAGTGAAGAGGTGCCATGTCCGTCTGCTACCCGCCCTGGGATGAATTCACTTCTTTTGATGATGTGGAACGAAGCCTCAGGAGCTAAGGGTCAAACTAAGCAACAGCAACGACGAATCCTCGCCACGATGAGACGCAAAATGGCCTAGATTTCCCTTCAAAAATCTGCCTACGTCGCACTTTTCTCAGGGGCCTGATGCACTTCTTTCATTAATTCTTCTACAGCAAATTTGTAAAAGTTTCTGTTAACTCGTTTCACGTTTTCTAATTCCTCTTCCAGTTCTCGCCGCGACAGCTGTCGCTTTCCTCCTCTCGCAGCTCCTTGCACTTCGAGCTTTGTCACCTGTATGCGAAAAGAAACCATCATTAGCACGCTATGCGGGTCTGTTCACTTGCATTCTGTCGCCCGAACAACTGAGGTGTTCGGCAAATCCTCGTAAAAAAAAACGTTTTCCGAACGATTGTCCAAGAGGAAATATGAAGGGCAGCCGATCATTCATGCCCGAATTAGAAGGCATCGTCTAAAGACTATAGTTTCGGAATTGCCGCTGTGTGTTGGGAAAGAAAGCTTTGCAGAACGAAACCTTACCTCGCTTAGAATTGGTCGGGCCATTGCTTCACAACTCTTCTCCATACGCTCTAGACTACTTTCCTGTTTAGAAAACCAAAATCAGAACTGTGCGTCAAGTACAGCGGCACCTTTGCACAGTGGATGTTTTACGGTTTCTGACGCCATCTTGCTTGGAGGGCAAACATAGCAAATATTGCAGTAAATGTATGAGGAAATTTAAACGGTCAATGTCCAATAAGTTGAGAGAGATTGACTTTCTGAGTATTTAATGCGTTAGAAGGGAAAGATACCAAGCGGGAGGAGTTTTTGACCAAATTTGAAGAACATAAATTTCCTGTCAGCCGAGGAATTGCACGGTTAACTTTCCACAGCACATATGTCTCTTAATACTCTCACGAACTGCGACTGGGTTTTACAGACAAATGAACCGCAAATGAATCGCTTTTCTAGCGAGGCTATTTCCCTGAAAAGTTATCAGTAAATTCTTTTATCTAGTAGCTTTAGTGTTGAATTCTTAAATACTTCAGAACTTGAACGTTAGACATCAGATTCCCTGAGATTCTCCATTCCGCCCGGGGCCCCCCCCCCGCCTCTATATGTACTACAATAGGCCCTTTGCACGATCCGGTCACATGGTACGGAATAAATTATGCTGGGCCGCAAATAACTCAGTGGGACTTTTAAAACAAAGGAAAGTCTGGCTGGACTGGTAAGAGTTCCATTATAGACAGATGGGGAGAACACTGAAAATCATCAACTAAAAAAAACGTTTAGATGCTCTAGCAAAATCTCTGGATTAACATAATATGATATGAATGGTATTCAGTGAGGAGAATTAACATTCAATCTTGAAACTGAACCATACCTCGCGTAATTTTCCTTTAAGCGCCAGACGGATGCTGCCCGAGTTAGATTCCCCTTCAGCCGTTCCTAATGGACCACTCACGTGTTTTTCGCGTGATTGGGTCGGTACATGCACGTGTCTCTTAAACGGCTGGATTGGAGGAAGAGAGGACTTTGGAGGCGGGTTGTCCAGGTACAGAGGTTTTGGAATAATCTGAGAGTTCGTCACCGCACCTATGAAAATTAAAACAAATCAATAAAAGATGAAACAAACAGGGCTTTTACCTTTGTGAAGAGACTCACTGGTTAAAACTATGCCTAAGAACAACACAGTAACCTGAACTAAACAAGCGTAAGAAAGCATGCAACGGTTAGAAGGCGCGAGAAAACCTCTAATGTGTTACAAGCGCGGGAAAAGTGTCGGAAACGCGCAATGACGTAGTAAGTCAATGTAACCAGGCCAGGATACATGAGGCGGGAGGTGAATAGGCTTTCGGATCGACGGATTTGGCCTTAAAAAGAGCACGGATTGTGGATTTGTGCGGAAGATCGAGCGTATTCGCGGATTTTGAAAACAGAGTGGATCGTGGATCAGCTGTAATTTTTGACGTAGATTCCGGATTGTGCTGTCTTATGTTCGGATTTTGAGTCCTAAACGAAATTTGGATCGCAGATCTGTCTTCAGTTCAGCCTTGGTCGGAATGTTAATGAGTTCACCCAAATTATTTCTTTTTTTCGAAAGAAGTTCATTAAAACTCAGGTGCGAGACTGCACTGTGTTATTGTCATTAAGCATGTTGTCTTCTTTACTATTTGTGCGAAATTAACAGTGGCATTCGGATATACCAGTTTACCTTTGAATCTTAACACTTATGTTTTCGGATGTGGTTGTGGTTTCGGATTTGAACAAAAATTTTGGCAGATCTACGGATTTGGCGAAAAAAAGGTACGGACTGGCGGATTTGCATACTCCTATTCACCCCCCTCCATGAGTGAAATGATTTCTGTCCACACTACACTGGAGGGAAAACAGCCGTCCTTCTTCGCTGCCGGCCAGAGTGGCGTTTCGCGTGAAACGCTACTCGGACCGGGAGCGAAGAAGGACGGCTGTTTTCGCAGGCTAAACTATTACCGATCATTTTGGATTTTTGTTTGAGGACAACTTTGTCAGGGAAATCACGTGATCATCGTGACGTCATTGTTTTCGAAAAGCTCCGTTCCAAAATGTTTTTCATTCACACGAAAACGCGAAGCCCGCGTTTTCAAATTCCTCCAGTTTGAAGAGCGTTTTCGAAAAGCTCAGTTTCGTGACGGGTTAGTGTGAACGGTAGGCCTAACCGTAGAAATAAACTTAGGGCTGTTTTTTTTTAAATCTCGCCGTACCTTTGTGATTCACCACTCTCAGGCATTGTCTGCTGTGAACATGCCAAACACGAGCGCTTTGATCTTCTGAACCAGACAGCAATAATGTACTGTCCATAGAAACTGCTAGGCTGTTAACCTGTTTACTAAAAAGATAAAAAAATATACAGTAAGATGCGCTAAAGGTTAAGTCTGCAAATATGAGCAAAGTGGGCCATCAGGACAGAGATTATCCAGGTTTCGATAGCATGAAGGGACTACAAGTATTTGTACTCGTCCTGGGATGGGATGCTGGTCCATCGCAGGGTTACATCCCAGCATTAAATTTGCCAGTAGCCATTTATACACCTGGGTGGAGAGAGGGACTGTGAGAGTTAAGTGTCTTGCCCAATAATACAATTCACACAATGTCCCCAGCCAGGGCTCAAACCTAGACCACTGAGCTCACTGATTGTGAGAACACCGCACCACCACACAAAAAATCTGGCAAAACAAGTTATTAATTTGTAATGCAGTGATTTCATTAGCTCAAAGAGGAAGGGTCTTGTTACACAAATGAGACTGAATGGAACACAAGAGTGGTATAAGAAAAATAGTTACCTGTGACCATTAAAGATAAGGGCCTCCTCTTTCTCCGTGTGAATGTTATTCTTCATACCCTAATAAGTGAAAACAACAGTGTCTAATAAAATGAATAAAATGAAATAATTATGGCCTTAGTAAATTGTCTTGTTCTCCTCTCACATTTAGTTCTCAAGGAATTTTTCTTGATCACCAGCTTGAGAAAGTCTGACATTCCACAAGAACAATTCAACACCCTGTGTGATAACATTACTTAGTGATACTTCATCTACCAAGATCCGTGAGCAGTGGCAGATCCAGACCTTGAGCTAAGAGGTGGTCCTCCGAGTCATTCCTCTAGACCCACCATGGGCGAGTACCTTTAATTTGTAGTTTGTTGGTTTTCAGTTTCGCCATACACAGATCTGTTTAAAGGCCCGTTTACACAGGCGATTTTTGCCACAGCAACTCGATGCAATTTTTGTCGCGCTAAACTTGCAACGTTAAAATCGCATGTGTAAACCAAGTGCGATTTGCCGCCGCGATATTGCAGAGGTTAGCCTTAAAGCTACTGTATGTCAACAGTATGGAATGATTGAGGATGCCCAAGCATTTACAGCCACATTAGACTACTTCAAAAACAAGGGCATCATCCTCTGTCAAGGATTTGATGAGATACAATAATTTTATGCGGCTGCACCATACCCTAACCTGCAGTGCATTGACCATAGTATGGACTTTTTAACCCTGTGCTTAAGCCTGCAGTAATGCTAGTATTACTCTTGAAAATCAGGCTATGTTACAGTCATTTCAGGGACAGTGGAGAAGGGGAGGGGCTGGTAAGCCCAATCACCTTTTGCTAGATTTATTTTCTAGGGCTCCGGATGGAGCGTTAATGCAATATAGATGTCATAACACTGACCTTAATGTTTATTTGTATTGGCCATATTTTTTTAGCCCTACCATTTTAAAATGGTCTCCGCAGTCCCTTCATTTTATCTGAAAATTTGGCAAACATTATGTAGTTCCTAACATTGGACCTCAACTTAAAAATATCATTCCTTGCTGTTGGGTATCTGTTCAGTAATAGATCGCAGATACATGTAACACCAAAATTTGGTAAAAACCAAAAATTGGTGTGCACAAGCCAAAAGTTGAGTGGCCCACTGATGTTTTTACTACATTTTGACAACTTCTGTGATCCGTTACTGAACAGATGTATGGCAACTTGGGATAGATCTCTCTAGAACAGCCCTGGTAAGCACAGGATTTGTAACAGCAATACTGAGGCACTAACACGCCTGAAAAGTTCCACTTGGTATATACTGCCATCCGCACATCCAGCAAAAAAGCTCTGTTCTGCAGCATCCATTACCACAGCAGTGACTCCAACATCAAACACAATCGAACATAAAAGATCCCCAGAACTCAAATCATACAACTAGAGGGAAGTAAAAGTTATCAAGGTGAGTTGACAAAAACATCAATCACAAGTAACATCACAGGGGACACTCTTTGTAAAACTTTTCGTTATTGTGAACTTGAAACTAAGAATGGCCAAAGAAATTTACTTCACTAGTGTTTTTCTTACATCCGAGTTAGTAAAATATGGGTTTTCAGAATGCCATCCAAACATACAGTTGAACCTCCCGTGATTAAAACACTATTTCATTTAACCCTTTAATGCCCATTGAATTATAGTGACTTATAGATTTTACTCTGTCTAACGCCAGACGATTTCACTCATCAAAGGGAGACCCCACGGGCACTAAAGGGTAAAACACTATCTCATTTAACCCTTTAATGCCCAATAGTGACTTATAGATTTTACTCTGTCTAACGCCAGACGATTTTACTCATCAAAGGGAGACCCCTTGGGCACTAAAGGGTTAAGGGAGGTGGTCCCTTATGAGGGTCTAGACCATATTGGGTCAAAATTTTGCCTCATTATCATAGGGTAACTAAAGAGACTTATCACTGTTTTAAATGTTTTCTATGTGTGAAAAGTCAACTTCGAGAAAAGTCTGGTACTTCCCCGTTGAGAAATTTCCATCTCTTGTATTACCCAGGAATGCAATAAGGTTACGACACCTTATTATCCCATTTCTGTTCCATTATCTGTGGTCACTTACAAGAGGTTAAAAGCAAAAGAAAATTTCAAACTTTTAGCTCTAAAAGTGGTTGCTGTTGTTTAAGAGAAGTGGTCGCTTACAAGAGGTTCCAATTACAGTGATTTGACTGGAAAACTTTTGGTTTTTAGAAAACTGGTCGCTGGGTAGAGGTGGTCGCTTACAAGAGGTGGTCACAACCAGAGGTTCAACTACATGCCACTGGCACAACTTAGGGAGAAGGGGACTTCCTATAGCTGTTGCTGTATTGCTTTTACGCTTTGTCCATGGCCTTTTACAGTTTCCCTTGCCAACACATGCCACATTGTCATTATAATATTATAATCCCATGCTTGCTCATGACCTTTTGTCTTGTTCAGTGTTGTGACATTTTTCCTGGACTTCATCTTAACTTGTTGGTGAAGGGTCACATATGCCCGTCTTGGCAGCACTTGTCAAGGGTGTTGAACATGAATTAAAGTTAATTTTATAATAACATACAACATTCTTGCTAACATTTGTTACCCTCTCTACACCAGTACCTTGCATGTTTGATCAAGTGATGAGGTTATCACATGAGCCCTCATGCCTCCATGGCCACAGTGAATGTCCGTGACTGGGAGAGCATGTTCAGACCAAGTATATCGAGGAGACGGACTTGACTCAAATGTTCCTAAACTGCTTGAAGAAAACGACAAAACCCTGGAAAACAAACAAAATCAAACAATAAAAAATAAATTCTTCTGTCTAAACAAGTCAAGTCAAAAAGAATAAAAAGAAGCTGATTAGCTATTTCTACAGATTGTCACATCAAAAGTAGTTTCCACATTTTTCTGCTCTAAGTTTGAAATACATCACTGCTTATTCTGTATGTGTATGTATGTAATTATTCAGTTGAGACAAAGGGGGAGTACTGTTGCAAACTTCTGAAAGCCTTTGTGATACTCATCCCTAATTTTAGTGTTAAAGGGACCACTTCACATGTATCAGACAGTCAGTACATCATTTAGCTATAGTGGTGACATTCTTTGGAACAGGCTTCCTTGAGACGTGACGGAAACAGAGTTCCTTGGGCAATTCAAGGCATAAAGCATGGTATTAAATTAGGAAAAAATTAAATTAAATTAAATTAGGTAGAGATCAGTTATTCATAAATCTTTTTTTAAGCTGATGAATATAAACATGTTTTAATAAAGTCTCTCATAGATCCATCCATTCAGTTCCTCTCATATGATTTCCTATATGTTAACGTCATCCACAGTTCTTCTACGATGGTTTTGGAAATTTTGAGTCATCTTGACTGTAGCACAAGTGTATCTGTCTTAGTTAATTAACTTAAGTTATTAATTCCAAAAATCTGTCTCGTTACCTGAGAATTGAATCTAGAGTTAACATATGGGTGGTTACCTTGCCATTTTCCATACCATGACTAAGTTGTCATCACCACATGACAAAAAATGAGATCCATCATCAGTGAACTTTAGACATGAGACACGCTGGAAATGACGCGACAACAACGCTAATAAATTGCCACTTGCAACCTTTTGAGAAAGAGAATATTAAAATTTAACTTGACATTGTAACAGCACAGTAAATGGTATGTGTGTTGGCCACATGGTTAATGTGCTCATCTCTGGATTGAGCGGTCTGGGTTCAAGCCCTGACCAGGGACATTGTGTTGTGTTCTTGGGCAAGACACTTTACTCTCACAGTACCTCTCTCTACCCAGATGTACCGTACAAATAAGTACCAGCGAGTTAAATGCTGGGGGTTACCCTGCGATGGACTAGCATCCCATCCAGGGGGGGGAGTAGAAATACTCCTAGTCGCTTAATGCTACTGAAACTGGGATAAGCTTCAGCCCGATGGGCCACTTGGCTCATATGCAGACTTTGCTATTCAAGTAAAGGCTATTAAGTAGTACTTAAGTCTTCAATTCTAGTCTATGGATGAAACCCATACCTGCCAACTCTCCCGGTTTTCCCAGGAGTCTCCAAGTTTTTCATTAAATCTCCCCGTCTCTCAGAATGCCTTTTGTGTGATTTTCGGAGGTTATTCGTGGACATTGTCTTAAATGACATTTTCACAATGCAAAGATTTTTAGATGTCTCCAGATTTTTGCACTCTGGAGGTTGGCAGGTATGGAAACCCGAGTATGTGACCATTCAAATGCAAGCTATTGAGCAGTACTTTCATGTGGTACTGTTTATTATACTGTACAAGGTGGTTCTAACTTTTAAGTCTGTAGATGAATAACTAGTGTGTGACCATTCAAATGAAAGCTACTGAGCAGTACAATCATATGGTACTGTACATAAATTGGCATGGGTAAAGTCAGTGGACAAAATGCTAATGCAGCAGTTTAATTTTGTAGTGCTTGTTTAAATGACACTCTAAGGAATTACGCCCGTTAAACGTAGATTTTAACCAACCTGCCAGATGTAAACTTTTTCTCCACATGCTACTACACAGTAAACACCATCAGGGGAACTCGTCATGGCCGTCACTTTTCCTGGACAAATTAATTTGGTGAGAACAGTCTCCTAAAATTTAATTAAAGAGAGGATGATCTTTTTCAGTTTGTAACTACACAGCAAAACTTTAACTCTAATGTATGTCTTATTGAACCTTAGCCATGTTCCACACGTGTATGATGGGCTTATTCGCCTGTGATGCTAGGACGTAATCATTTCCAAGCAAGCAAACACATCGACACGGACAGCCACCTCCTTTGTAAGCTTTCAGTTGCATGCCTGAGTTGATATCCCATAGAGATACACAGAAATTGTCGACGGTAGCTTCGGTGGACAACGCGACTTCAAAGTCCGCCATTTTGGATTTCTTTCTTTTCGAGCCGACGGTCATTCTAGTTTGATCAGCGGCAATTTTCTTTCCAGGGTCTGCTCGGTCTAGCGCAGAAAGTCTGGTGACGAGTGAAGCCGGAGAGAAGGCAAAAAGCTCAAAATGGCCTCCGTCGAGCTCTCGCAGGTATACGTGCCTGTGGCGAATTACTGTGTACAGATGATGAATGCCCTTAACGAGTTCCGGAAACACAACATATTGTGTGAAGTAGTGATCGTGGTCAATGGCAAACAGTTCTACGCCCATCGTAACGTATTGGCGGCCAGCAGTCCGTATTTCCGGGCGATGTTTTCGAGTAATATGCGAGAACAGTTGGAAAACAAACCCGTGATTCTAGAAAACATCACAGCGGAAATCATGGAGGAGTTGTTAAACTTCATCTACACCGGAAGCATCAAGATCACTCCTTTCAATGTCAAGGATTTTGTTTCCGCTTCCAATTATCTTTTGATGACAAGTTTGAAGGAAACCTGTGTTTCCTTTATGAAGGCCATGTTGAACCCTTCCAATTGTTTGGGAATTGAAGCGGCTGCGTTTACATTCGACTGTACCGCACTGAGAAGTACGGCAAATCAATACATCTACGACAATTTTGTAGCGGTTTCGCAAACGGATGAGTTTAAATCACTGTCGGCTGAGCGTTTGGGCGAGTATTTAAGCAGTGATGACATACGGGTCGAGAGAGAAGAACAGGTGTTTGAAAGTCTAATGCATTGGATTAATCACGATGCAGACGCTCGGAAAGGTTATTTTAAACAGCTGTCACAACACGTCCGTTTCCCGCTCATGTCGCCGTATTATCTTGCAGATCACGTCGAAACTGAAGAGATCGTTCTGTCATCTCCCGAATGCACAGCTCTGTTGCTAGAGGCCAAGAACTACCACATGCTTCCTGATCGAAGACACTTGATCAAAGGTTCTAGAACCAAACCTAGACGATCGATGGGTGTTATTTCAGTTATATTTGCCGCTGGCGGAATTCAGGGGTCGTCAGTAATGAGAGACACTTATGGGTATTTTCCATCAGTAAACAGGTGGAGTCCATTGGCACACATGCTCACTGCACGGTGTCGGCATGGACTGGCTGTCACTGGGGACATGGTATATGCAGTGGGTGGACAGTCGCGCGAAGGTGTGTGCAAACTATTGTTCTCTTTCCAACTAAGGTAGGAATTGTTCAACTGAGACAGTGTTTTTTTTAAAACACCTTGGAGCCACTTCCATGTGGTTGATATTGAGGAAATATTGGTCAAGGGTCTTTTCGTTTTGCAAGTTTCTGGACCTTGCTCATGACTCATTGCATAAACTTGCAAGAAAAAGAACAAGACCATTATTTCCCCTATACAGACCAATTAAGTTAGTTGAGTAAAGTGTTTATATTATAATGGTTAGATTTTAAAATGCTGCTGATAAATAATTATTAATGAATCAATTCTAAGCATGAGTGCCAAAGTGAAGCATATATTTACATTTATCAGGCACATTCATGAATGTTTAACTGCAAATTGCAGACTGCTCAGGGATCCAGTTAAAATTATCCTTTTCAAATTGGACCAATTTACCCCATAATAGTGCTAACTGTATTTAGATATTTTGAATTCTCTTTTCCACAGGTGCTGCACAGAGCTCTCTGAACTCTGTAGAGAGATATGATCCTAGAACTAACACATGGACAATGGTTGCACCCATGAATATGAGACGAAGCTTGCTTAATGTTGCAGTGCTTGATGGTGAGAATTATCTCCTTGACCATCTTTCTTCCTCAGTTTGATTAAATTGCCGAGGCGGAAACCTAAATATCTGAGGACACCTAAAAGTTAAAGTCCTACTGCGACCAAAAATCAATATTGTACTTTTTCTTTGTATTTCAAAACTATGTAACTGAACCACTAAGTGACCGAAGTTTTAAGCCTTCATTTCATAAGACACTTGTTTACTTTGACTGAAATTTTCCCAATTAATGGTCCGCCATTACTAACTTTAAAATCTTGAGAGAGCTGGATCAAGGATAAGATGACATCAAAGACTCGCCAGTTTAAAAATGCAATGCATGTGCACATGCCTAAATTAATATGCAGCACAGGAGTTTCGAACTTTCAGACTTTTAAACTCGTGTTTTGCAGGCATAATAAGCTGCATTTACACACTGCAATTTTAGGCATGTGAGTCTTTGACATCATCTTATCCTTGATCCAACCCTCTGAAGTCCAATCGGTCAGTTTTGAAATGAACAATGGCAGACCATGAAATCCTAAACTTGCTCTTAAAGAAAACGGCCTTTGGATGAAATTTAAGGCTTGAGATTTTGCCAGTGAGGTGTTAAACAAACACGCTTTTAAAATCTGAAGGAAAAAGAGAAGTGATTTTTTTTATCATAATAGCACTTTTTTTAGGATCATTAATACAGGTTAATCCCCAGAAAGGATATTACAGTATACTGTTTTGAATGTATCTGAGTGTTGAAGATGGAGGAGAGTGTTTTTAACCAGTCAAATAATAATGCAAAATACACTAATAGGAAGTGTCAGAGATCTTTGTACTAGTAAATTTCAGTTGGGAGAAGAGTATCTGAGCAATTTAGTGTATCTTTTTTGTTGAAGAAAATATTTTGTTCTTGACCAGATTAGTTTGGGAAGGATTCTTTTAATTTTAATCAGTACAAAAGTTAGAACAGAACTTATGTAGCTCAATCTGGTGACAAGAAATTTTTTGTCCCGATTGCATCATAATATAAATTTTAGGCCACCATATAAAAGCACTGTCACAGTGACTGTTCTTGGGCCATGGCAGATAATTTACCCACAAGTGAGATAATTTGTAGTATCTCTTCCCACCCAGGTGTATATACTGTAGGCACTGGCAAATTCAATATTCACAGGTAACAGTGTGATGGACTAGCATCCATCTGTTGTGGAGTAGAAAGATTCGTACAAATTTATGTTAAAATGAATCCAGAGATTTAAGTTGCAGACCAGATTGGCACTGTAGTACAAACTTCTTTTTACCCCTCGCTGAGCCCTTCTGCTTATGATTTTGTTGATCAATAGTAAACACTTGTTCTTGACAGGAAACATGTATGCAGTTGGGGGGTGCGATGAAAGCAACTTTCGGCTAAATAGTGTGGAACGTTACAACCCCTCTACAAACACATGGACATTCACAGCACCGATGACAACTTGCCGTAGCAGCCCATGTGTATTGACGTGCCGTGCACTTTACGTTATTGGTGGAGTGAGTTATGTTGGGATGTCGCTTAACACTGGAGAGTATCTTGACCCTGTGACAAACACATGGCGGCCTATCGCACCAATGCGTGACAAACGTGCAAGTGCATCTGGGGCAGCTACAAATGGGAAAATCTATGTCATTGGTGAGTCTTTGTACAGTTTCTTCATCAGGCCGCCAGTGAAATTTGATTTCTTTGACATAAAATGGCTTGCAGTATTTCTTCTTTCAAGCATATTGGAGGCCTTTGGGTGGTTCACAATTGGCCAATGATTTTTTTCTAATGAATTGCACATACAAAAACAAAACCAGTTGAATTTGGGAAAAGCAAAGAGAATGTTTAATCATCAACATTACTTGGTTATGCCTATTGTTCTTTATTTGGCACATGCCAATTCTGACATCCTGAAAGTCTAAGTCTTCACTTGAATATTTTTTACGTCACAAAATATTGAGATGCTAAAAGGAGGATTCTCACAGTTTCTAACTACTGGTACAAACATGACATTATGCACACAGATATAAAGTTTGTAGAAACTCGACTAGTAAATTACTCCATTAGGTGGCTGGGATGGCTCATTCCATCTGAACAGCGGTGAAGTCTATGAGCCTGAAATTGACCAATGGTCCTTGATTGTACCTGCCAGCACTGCCAGATGGGATGCTGGGATAGCTGTGGAGAGTGACAAAATCTACATTGTGGGGGGATGTGACAGGAATGCCCTTTGTACCTTAGAAACGGAGTGCTATGATCCTGAGAAAAACAAGTGGAGTAAAGTTGCATCATTACCAGTAGCAACACATGGCTTGAAGTGTTGTACCATTCAGCTTCCACATAAGTTTGCTTAGCTACTTCAGCATGTGCAGTCCTTTCATAATGAGGGTTGAAATGTATATCTAAGTAGGTGCAGTATGAGGTCAGGGGAGGGGGGGGCTCTCATAGAAAAAGCATAGGGGCGCTCACTGGAAATTTTGAAAAGAACCCCCTAAGAGCTACCAAGATCCTGCTTTGTGGGTGTGGCTTGAAATTTTCTCACCCCTAAGGAGTGTAGATGCTAAAACAACAAATTATATCCTGTCATATTTATTTTTCTTTGGCTCAATTTTCTAAAATGTACCATAAAAGCTCCTGCTGCAGACCTTTCAAGGCTGAACCTTTAAGAGGTACCAAAACTGCTTTGCATTCTTAACCCCTAAAAGATTTGACAAGCAACCTTGCTCTTTTATCTTGGAGTCCCCTTGCCCTGAACCCCCCCCCCCCCCTCCCTCCCTCCATGTATAAGGTACAGTGTACCATAGAATCTGTTTCAATGGATCTGTTGCAATGGATCCATTGCAAGCTCTTTGCTGTATACAGGCCTTTGCGTAACCTGTCATCTGACTGACTTTCGCATAGCTGTTGAAAGGATAA